>OX632362.1:21275726-21373366 GCA_951751655.1 Ophion costatus | reverse complement strand
AAGGCGAGTCGAAGTGAGTTGTTGCCCTTGTGGCTTGATTACACGTCTCGTAAATCTCGTACAGGCTTGATTGCGGACGGAAATACCCCTCGGGACAGATTACGCGAATATCGTCCAACGTCGGGAGACTGTTACGTAGGCAGTCATCTCGAAAGATCGCGTATACACGTGTAATGAATCGTTGAACGTATCGCAAGCCAGTAGGCGTATGATACGAGTAGTCTGTATTGTTTCGAGGACCCTGTCTTGCTGATGGGAGACCGGATAAGTCGAGGTACGCACAATTGACGCAGTGTTATTCGACAGCTTATGTTTATGAAATTTACCTGAGAAATATATCCTTGATGAGATTTTGAATACCGACTGATGATAAGCGAAGGCACGATGAATTTATTGCCGAGAGATTTTTATATTCGAAGAAAGGCTGAGCGTTATCGACATTCCGATCAATTCTACGTCCTGTGAGGTTTCCCTTCGTCGGAAAATAACGCACTTTGAAAAACAGTTGGATCCCAGATTTCACCTGGTGATAATATTCATTCTTCCTGACGAAGAATTTTCCTTTCATTGTTTCAGCCTGACACTTGTCTGTTCACTATTTCCAGTTTCTCAAAGAACCCCTCCCCCCACCACCCGCGGCTTGAGTGGCGCCCACAGCGACTCGTTCCGCAAGTCACCAATGAATTGCTTTTCCATGAGGGCACAGGGAAACTGCGGAAAACCCGTGGCGATACAGGCAGCTATATGTTACTGAAATTCGTTACGTTTGAGCAGAAAAGAACATTTCGCTGTATAAAAGTTGTATAAACATCACAAAAATGATTTAAAAAAAAAATGATGAACGGAATTTTATTTTTAATTTTTCAACCTCATTTTCTGTAGCCCCTCCTAGCATTTTGTTTTATTGGCTTAAATTATGTATAAGAGCGACAAAAATGATACACGAAAGTAATTATAAGAGAAAATTGAAAAAAAAAAACATTTTTGGAGCTCATTTTCCGAAGCGCCTCCGGGCGCTCCGAAATGCACGAAGCAGCTGAGACGGTGAAAGTATCAATTTAGAGCCGTTTAAGGCCTTAGACCACAGTAACGGGTATAAAATCATGTGCGAATTTAACAATTTTTTTCATATGAAAAAGTAATTCACTCGTAAAATGAATTACACATATATTTAGTATGAATATGAAGCTGTTAGAATTGTTTTTTTTTTTCGATGTACAAAATGGCCGACTACTCGAAACTTCTCGACACAGCTTTTTTCCAATTGGCGTGCGACAAATAACTTCAACAATTTTCACTCGATTTAGTTAAAATTCAAAAGTTATGTTCCTAATTGCATTTCGCAGAGAAGTACGTACGGAATTTCTGATTAATCGAAAACTTTTCATTTTATAAGCAGTTTATGAGCAATTACAACGAAATTTTTCACTTAAAATTCATTTCTTAAGTTCAAATACCTACAACTTTTGAATAAAAAAATCTTTTTTAAATTCCGCACGTACTTCTCTAGGTATTCTAGGGTGGGCTGAAGAGAATTTTTGTTTTTCGTTTTAGGTAAAAAATTGTGGATGCTAAATGTCACGCCGCAGAGCGCCTAAAAGAAAAAGATAACAAAAGAAAATATTAGTGGTCCGCCATTTTGTACACCGAAAAAAAAATTCTAACAGTTTGATATTCATACTATAATAAATAGATGTGTAATTTTATGAGTGAAACACTTTTTCATACGAGAAAAAAGTTAAACTCGCACATTATTTTATACCCGTTACTGTGGCCTAGGCCCTTAATCCAGTATTTGTACAAACAATATACGATGACCTGACAACTAAAGACCTACTATGAAAATGCCTTCGCGGGTACACGTAGAATTCAAACGAGACCGTCAATTTCGTCGTGTCGACGGTAGCTTCTAAATCAATTTCGAAAATCTAAACGCATTTTTCTTGAAACCACGTTTTTGAGATCGGGAAGACGCACAACTCGGGCGGTATTTATCCGATTGACTTCGAGACTCATCGAGAATTCTTGTTTTTATAAGTAAATTAAAGCCGACTTTTCAAAAAATGAAGGAAAAAATAAAAAATCATGCCATTTGGCGAAACAACCATTAATAAAGGAATACCATTGTGTAAAAACGTTTAAATACTCACATTTTAACGTGCTTTTTGTGAAAATATTTTCATAAATTCACACCAAAGGGACACCTATTATGTAATTATAAATATTTCAATTTTTTTTTTGGGCACTCACTTCAACATCGAGGACTTTCACCATCAATGCGTACGCCAAGAAAAACCATTTACTAACCAGCCAATAACTCCGCCATTTCAAAATTATTTTCGCAATTCTTTTTAACAGTGAAGAGATTGAATACAAAGGTAGTGCATAATCAAAATTTAGCAATACATGCGTTACCTTTTTTCCCAATTTTTTCCCTTGCCAAAAGAAAATGTTGGCCCCCTTAACGCCCCCCTTAACGCTGACCACCACAGCTGCGCACTCGCACCACTTTTTATACGGTTCTGCACACGCTTATTTTTTGCATCTCCGTTTCTGCCGCACGTCTAATCGGAATATCCACCAGAATTTCCGAAACAAATACCTATTTTTTTCACTATCGCGTAGAATGATTGACCATCTTCTGCTTTCAAGGTGTCAAAAAAAAGTCGCAAGTTTTTTTTCCTGTTTGTTCAAACAATCGTCAAATCTCTCGCGAGATCTCGCAGCCTTGGGAACGACGCTAACGATTAGTTTCTGCGAGTCCTTCGTCGTTTTTAATCGGACACTCGGTAATTCGCGAAGGTGCGACGAGAAGGCGTGCCGCGTACCCGTCATTGCGCAATGACCAAGAAGGACAGTCGTTTCACGGTTTACGAGGCATCGCGGCTAAATTGCCGGAGACGCTCCGTCGCCGGTTTGCCATACGTTCGTCGCATGTACAACTATATACGTGTGCAGAATGAAAATGAATAGGTGTACAGCGAAAAAACGACGCAGGCATTTGCGAGAGTTGGCCTCTTTGATGAAGTCGCGTTCGAGTGCGACTAATCAACCTGTGAACGAAACGCCGCAAAGTTTTTCGCGTGACGCTGCCCCACGAGGGTCTCTCGCATTTTTCGTATCGTTGCTGCATACCTGAAATCAAGGTCCATTTTTGCAGCACTCGTTCCAACGCAAAGAAACGACGAATAACATCGACGAAATTTCTACAGGATCGTAGCCCGCGAGGGAAAAAGAAAATGCGGTCGGATAGCAAAAAATCAAATTGGACAATCGGTGACGTTGAAAAATCATAAGCAGGAAGTTCCAGCAATTGGAGTTGCAACGTAAGAAATCGCAATACGTGCCTAGCCGTATGGAAATAGCATTGTAGCTGATAGTCGGTCTGATTGATTCTACACACTTATGCATTCGGTAACACTTAATGCGTTAAACTTACACAGGTAAGTGTGCAATTTTTACGCATTAGATTATTACACCTTCGTAGATGTCCACACAAATAACACGCTTATTGGAACACACATAAAGTGTGTAGAATCAACATACGAGACGCATATTTACACACATTGAACTAAACAATACACGTTGATAGCAATACACGAGCAAAAATAACATGGGGAAAATCAACACAGTTTACGTGTGTTAATTGTGATCATATGGTTTAAAAATTACCTTGGTTACGCCATCGCGTGAAACTCGTTAGTCGGTTTAACATTTATTGATTGATCGGTTAACAAGACCACATTTGATCGCCAATTAACCGGTTAACGGATTCAATTGACATCTTATTGTTAGTATACACACACAAGCTCAATAATAAAAATTGTGGTAGCAGATCGTAATATACGGGTTAAAATACCGGAACCCGTGGTCAACAAATCCATCGTGTGCCTACTCGCATCATACTACATCATCATAATGTATTTAGGAAAGACAACTATCAAAACTGAAAATATATAATTAACTTTATGATTAGTATAATTAATACAATCAACACAGCGTAATGTATAAGTAATCTCCAATAAATACATATATCTTGACGATGAAAAGCTTTGCCATTGAATTAATTGTTTCGACGCGTCCCATGTGTATGCAGTACGGCAAAAATAAGTGTGTTGTTTCTATACACTTCGAGTGTGTAAATGGCTGCAGGCGCTTTTTACACGATCTAACGTGTGTAACCCGTGTTATTTTTACACAGTTATTTTTTTATACACGTTAGAACGTGTGAAAAGTGTCTACAGCCAATACACAGATTACTACAGATTTGACATACATAAAGTGCATAAAAACAACACACTTTATGTTGCAGTAATATTCGAATGGTGACCGTGATGCGTCTCCGTGAACTTATCAAATTTAGAGAAAACGTAATACGGTGTTGACTTCTCTTTCGGGTCAAGTCAATCAAGCCCTTCACCCAGGGACGGAAGCCACGTTTTTTATATGGAAAAGTGAGGAGAGGGATCATTGGATCAAGGCAATCAAGCCTGCCCTTCACCCAGGGACGAAAGCCACGTCGAGTCTTTGATATGGAAAAGTGAGAAGAGAGGTCATTGGATAGCATGATGATAGTATGAGAGAATATCTTCAGTGAAAATGTTTTACTGACTTATATTTATCTTTATTCGTTGGAGGATTCCTTTTGTTCTCGTCTTAGTAGGTGGGGTTATGATGTTGTTGGGGGTTTTTCAATAGTTACTTTATAACAGTCAAACGAGGATAATATAGTTCATCAATACAAATTATTCTATAATTTGTGTTACATCCGCAGAGATTCTTCCGTTTCTTATACTTGTGGAATGAGTAGGTACTTTAACTTTATCGTAGGTGCACAATGAATGAGGCGGGAGGATTTTAGAGGCGCCTAAACAGACGTAAGCAAATACAAGTGATAAAGATAGAAGGCGTGGCCCAAAGTCAAGTGGCTTCTACTTAAGAAGAGTATGAATCCGGCACTGATCGTGACCAGTAACAGACTTATTGTTAGATTGTTTTCGTTAGAGATTCGCACGGCTGAGATTCAGAGTTACGTGACAGAGATTCAGAGTTGCAGCGTAAGGACTGACGACTGATGACTCGTTCGTAGCAGAGATTAGACTGAATGCCTTCGTGGCAGAGATTGGACCGTCCGCCTTCGTGGCAGAGATGGGACTGCCCTGAGTGGGGCTTTGGTCCATCCTTATATACTCCTCTTTGAAGCATTGGTCCAGGGGGAATCATCGAGGTTGTGCTTACTGGAAATCACCTTATTGCTTCCTTGTAGGTGTAGTAATTTTGGTCCATTTCGTAATTGTAAATTTCGGCTTCCTAGTATTAAAGCTTCCATCCGCTTGATGCAGTTGATTGATAGTCATTGTATCTCTTCTCTTTGAAAGGAAACTTATTTCTCTCGTTGATGGAGTGTATTTATCCATGGTAGGTGATATTGGCTCGGTGCGTATATTCTGTTCCTTTGAGGGTGACTTGTTTCTTGCATTTTACGATGGGAACTCGTTTGCAATATCGGTCGTGTAGACATGACGCCAGTGACAAAATCGTAGCGGCCTGCTTATTCTTGCAATCTTCTAGGTTACGGGCTCATTGCCACCCGGAAAGGAGTTTCGTTTCCCTGCCCGATGTTCGACGTATTGTCATTGGGATTGGGGGTTGAGCGCGGTAAAGCAGGGCGTGACGTAACAAGCGCTCAGTCATGCACTACTCTCGCGATGAACATCACTTAAGGGGTTATCCCTAGTTGTATCAGTCGAAAACAGCTCATTTTGAGGATTTTTTTTAGAAAATCGTGTTGATAAGTTTCTAAAAAAATTAGGTCTTTGAAGAGTATCATCTGAAGAACACTCTGTCAGTTTTTTGTGTTGAAATATTTAATTACCTCTCGAAAACGTTTTTGCGGTGAGCAATGCTCTCATTTAGATCTGGGTATCCAATGTAAGAAAATTAAACCGATTACGTTAGTATGTTAGTTTATTCTATGACTAATCGAAGGAATTTCCGAAATATCGTAATTAAAAAAAAAAAGCGCGTGTTCAAAGTGGGAGTCTTGATTCTTGCAAAAAAAATTGGCATCTTTGGTTAATCAAATTGAAAATATGCATCGGAAAAAAAGTCTTTCGATCAAGTACTATATCTTCTCATTCAGAAAAAGCCCTAAAAATTTCACAAAGATCGATTTTAGTATTGGAGCTTTCGAGTTTTTGGAGCTTTCGAGCTTTCGAGAAGCTTTGGAGGAGCTTTCGAGCTTTCAGAGCTTTGGAGGAGATCGACCTTTAGTTTTGGAGATATTTTGCTCAGCAACTTTGAAAACGTACGGGCGAGAAAAAAAAAGCGTTTAAGGCGGGTCCGTCACGAAGAGCCGGGTTGCGTGGGCGCATAAGCAGGGCCTTTCTTGTGATACGCATGTTTGCCATAATACAGTTAATTATAACCGCATTATCGATAATTTTATAGGAAACCTATTAGTTGCACATCGATAAATAAATATGGCAAAATTAGTAAATTTTTGCGCTCCGTCGGGCGTCAACATACAAGTGTATAAATCAGTCAATTTCGATCGGATCACGTCGAAACTTTCAGGAAACGTTTATAAGATGATATACTGGCAAAATATATTGGTTTCGAACAAAAAAGTTTTTTTTCGACTTTTACAACTAGGCATAACCCCTTAATTCCAGAGCCTTGCTCTTCGTATATTTTGTTGCGACGTCGTTTTTCATTATTGCGCTGACCATACACGGCCACGCATTGCTCAAGAATGACCGTGGAGTGTCCCTCGAAGAGACCAACATCGTTTTCAATTTTCAATTTAAAAAAATTATGGCACTTCGGTGGGTCGACTTGGAAGTCAGTGGGTTACGTCGAAAAATAATTCCGTCAGAACGCGGAATAGACGTTCGCCGTTTGTTCGTATAAAATACCAATAAGGAAATTTACGTCGATGCCGCAGACTCAAATCTTAATAACCTTAAGTTACGATTCGCCGTTACATCTCGACTAATCCATTAGTTTAAGATAGCGTATGTGTCGCGGACGAGACCAAATATCGTCAACACGCGATGTTCGACAGTTTTGTGCGTCCGTGAGGGCGAGCTGTCTACTCCAACGAGATCTATACACGTGTTAGTGAGTCGCTCGATCGCCTCTTTATGGACTGAGCTGCTGTATGCAAACGAGTTATAAGATTATGCAGAATGATAAATTTTTTTCTTCTCCGTCTCCTTCGTGGGCATCTATGGAAGATGTATGGTGAACGTTTCGAAATATCTGAGTGTGTCATCAATTTCTGGGATACGTTTGGCTCGATTGGACTTCATACGACACGAGGCGCGCAGTTTCGAGGAATATCACGGATCCGTTACAAAGCTACGTACGGCCTGATGGAGCCTGGAGAATTTCTACACCTAGCGTTTTTGTCTAGACAAATGAGCGGGCTTGTGAACATTCGCGGCATACTTTTCGGCAAAAAATAAATAGCCTTACACATATGTACAGGGTGGTCTGTTATGAATGGATAATCCTCCAGCTGTCGATAAGTCAGATCACGTCCTACTACTATATGCTGGAGTTTCAGTTCATCAAAAGTCCTACGGTTTTCGAGATAAAAATCATCTGCTTTCGATTTCCCGCATGCCATTTCTACAAATAATAGTTCTTTTTTTGATGATTTTTTTTCCTTAAAAAAATTACAAAGCCCCGAATCTCGAAAACCGTGGAACATTTACTAAAGTGAAATTCCAGCATATAGTAGAACACGATCTGACTTATCGACAGTTGCAGGATTATTAATTCGCAACAGAACACCCTGTATAACACGCGGATAAATTTCGAAACGTCCATTACCCACGGCTACGGGGACATCAATGAGAGGCCCGCCAAAGCCCTATGATCGTTACGGCACGCTCGTTTGATTCGATCAACGTCATTGGGTCACAAAAATTTGTCTCGTCGCGTTTGTCAAACGACGTCTGCGCGCCGATTCGACCTTGTGTGATTGTCGCGCTTATCGTTGCCGACAAAAAAGAACCGAGAAAAATGTTGCGCGTGTCATCGGACAATGATGACGTTCGGCGGGAAAGTCTTGGCGAAAGAAGTAGCGTCGTTACGCCGCGTCATCGTGGGGAGCGCAACGGAGGTCCAGTTACGTCTGATCTTGAGGCTACCGGATCAGATCTGCGTGCGCTCCCGTCCCCAATCAGCCCCCATTGCGCCATCACTTGGTAAACTCGATCGTCTTGCAATTTTTGCAAAAAATTTCCACCAAATTGGCAACTTTAACTCATCTTTCACGTTTCGCAATGTCGTGTTTTTTTTTTTTAATCTTCTCGCACCGGCCATAATGGCCTGACGTACGGGCCGTCTGTGGTTATCGATCAACGAGAGTATCGTCAATAATCAATTTAATCCGGTGACAACAAACCAACGTGATATCGACGGCGATTTTATAATTTATGAAGGCGCACTCACGGGCACACGTTTACAAATTAAATAACGGTGAGAATTCGTACGCGAAAGGTCGCGTCTCCGTTGTCGCACCACTCGACGCCCCGAGAGCCAACGATTTTCACCTGCCGCGTACGTTACGAAATTCCCAACGATCCGCAGAACTCGCAGGAACCTTTTCTCGAAGCGAATAAATTTTCATCCGAAAGAGAAGAAGAAAAAAAAGAGAATAAAAAATAATACGAAATAAATGGACGAGAATGAACAACTTTCTCGTAGGTTCCGACGCGCTGAACCTACGAGCCTCGCGCGATTTTACATACGCGTATTATGCATACATCAAAAAACAGGATCTTCATATTAGGGGATCCACGGGCGTATATAAAGCCGTTTCGGAATAGAGAATCGGCAGAAAGCCGATAGCCGCGAAACACGAGGTGTGCCGAGAAGTGACCCAAACAAATTCGAAAAAAAACCACTTTCGAACCCACACAAACACATAGGGATCTATATTTAAAATCGTGTGACACGTTCCAATACGAATCATGAGGATAATCCAAGTGGCGATACTGTTCGCGGCCCTTTTCGCCCTCGGGATCCTCGCTCGACCAAATCCAGCTGTCAAAATCGACAACAGATACGCGATGAGGCTGGACTCGAGATTTAGAGAAGGCGTCAAGTGGCATCTGATCAACGGAAAGGCGTCCTTCGTTCCACCATACGTACCAAAAACTGACGAAAATACCAACCCTCCAACGAGACCTACCGTTGGTCACATCACCGGACCATTCGGAGTGACTGGAAAACCGAACAGGGGATACTTGCCGACTAGAAGCTGATCGGACTCCATCGATTTGTGTGTCGACCTGGTTCGTCGTGAGGAGCTCACTCCATCGGTCAACATGTTAGTCACCATAAAAATACACATAATTTATGATATATTATATATATATATAAATATAAATATATAATTTATTCTATATTATTATATATTTATATATGTATATGTAGATGAGATAAAAATGTGAAGACAATACAGATATGCATAAGTATGGCACGGCAATCATGTAAATGAAGAATTCTTAATTCCGGCGTGGAATTTCCGCATCATCCCCGATTATTATAAATCATCCTAATGCTTCCACCGCTGATACGCGTACCAAAAAGACGCACGGATGTATATGTAGCTCGTATTATATGGCGGATTAAGGTGCAAATCGAGAGTTAAGAAGATTCGACGAAACGAGAAATGAGCTCATCTCGCTGACTTCCCCCATTATTATACTCATTTTAATATTACCCTGGAGTGCCGACGTGCCATATACCGAGAATCATCTCGTATCGTGACCTGTATATACCCCTCGTATACGAGATGGTGGAATACCTCGCAGCTTCTCGCGAATTGCAGCGATTAATCAACGAAGTATAGCCATTAAGTCGTAAAAGCAGAAGTGGCACTGCAATGACACACATACACTTATATATATATATATATATATATATATATATATATATATATATATAGTTGCAGCATCCATACTTGAGGAATATAAAGAGCACACAGTTTCCTCGCTGTCTTTCATAGCGCTTTAGCTGGCTATGGTCTTCACGTCTACTTTGATGCCTCATCGACGACAAAGTTGTGACCTCATTTGGTGCAAACACAAGTTCGCATGTTGAATATATATTTATGTAGAGGGTGATTTACTAGAAGTTAGTCACTCGAAAACATGTTATAAGTGTTGATTTTGAAGTAAAGATGAGAAACAAAATTCGAACGGTTTGTCAGTGTACATTTTTGTAGCTTTACATTTGTCTTCATACAGTGGTATCGACCGGATTTTAAGGTCTCTTCCACTTCTTTAACGGGAAACGCTTTTTTGGCCACAGATGTAGATGACGAAACAACAAAACCAATGAGCTTGGGATGACCATGAGATAAATGTAAGATTTGCGGATCGGTGGACTCTGAAAACGGTCCAGTTGCCTGGTTCCTCGATTACCCGATTAAACGACATTGGACTATGTTTTCGTGCGGTGCATTGAAAGGCAAAGTCTTCAGGGACGTACCAACCACTTGGAAATGGCATCAGGGAACGGATCAACCATGCTTGTCGAGCGATTTCTAACGAAACGATGCAAAGAGTTTACGCATCATTCAGAAATTTGTATGGCAAAATATATCGTGGTTAACGGATGAATTTTTGAACATGTCATCCAATAAAAACATTTGCGTCTGAAACTAGCGCCTTTTATGCTTGCCTTGCTCTAATTACCGTTTTGCAAACTTTTTGACATTTCAGAGTCATTCTAAGTACATGATACTATAAATCATCAATCTGTTTTCATGTGCCGTACGTTTGTGGCCAATGAAGCAAGGGGGTTCCTTTTTGAAAAAGTGGAGCTGACCTTGTAGTCAGGTTGATACCTCCTCTTGAAAAAATCTACGGCTACCAAAATCTAAACATTGACAAATCATTCAAATCTTGTTTCTGACTTTTTCGTCTCGAATGTATATGTGAAGGTGGTTTCAAGTGACTTACTTTTAGGGAATTATGTAGTGGTGTAGTAATTATCTAGTGAACATTATTTCAAAGAGAAATTCAGTTTTTGTTTCTTAAATTCAGCAAAAATTAACAATAAACCGTTTCAGGCCTGTCGAAGCCGAATTGAAAATCACAAAATCATTAATAGCAATGTTGGAGATTAAATGATAAAAATCTTCTAAAAAATATGATTAATTCGAAAAAAAAATAAAAAGAAAAATGGGCCCATAATAAGACTAGTCTTAAAAATCATAGAATAGGCCACTCTATTTTAGAGAATTTTTTGAAAAAAATTAAAAACGTCCATCATCTTTAAAAATATAGTTTTCACTTGAGAAGCAAAAAACAATACGTTGACATTGATCATTGATAATTTTTTCACATTTTTTAACGAAAGTATGCTTCAAAATAAAAACAAATTATATGGTGACATTTGTCAATATCTCAATTATTTGAGGAGTTATTAACGTTTAAACGTTTCCAAAACGTCCGAAATCGACATTTTTTGGAATATTATAACTCCTAAAAGAAAAGAGACAACAATCTAAAAATTGGTGTGGATATTCCTTTCATGGGGTACATTTAGAAAAAAATCAGGAACAGCATCACGAGCCAGGTGAAATGGCGTGGAATGTCCCATATGTGAAGAGGGTTTAAAACAAGTATTTTTTCGGGAGAGATGCATCGTCATAGGGTACTGTTAATACCCGTTGGTAAATGCGGTGATTCTCTCCGCATCCGATAAATGAGGGAGGGATGATAAAGATATCCACAGATAGAGGCAAAGAAACTAAAGAGGTGGGTGCACAATTGCTAATTCAGTATCGCGATGGATCAAGACATCGTACTCGATAAGACTTACAAAGAACATTACTCAAATGTCCGCCTGCGGATTTTGTTGAAACTCGTATATGAGATAAAGCATTAAAAACTATCAAGCCCGTATTTTTTATAGGCAGAAAAACATGTTTAAGGGGCAGAACCGCGCCTCAAAGAAAAGTGTGTCACCCCTAATTTAATTTATTTTCATCACTTTTATAGTGAACTTGTCACCGCTGTAAATTACAAGAATGATGGTTTTTCCTTCATTCGGATCGGTGGAGTGCCTGTGGGTGAAACTGCAAAATCACCCGTCGTCTTTCTTTGAGGGATGGTTTAATATCATTTTTGATGGGATGGTTTAAAAACATACGTGCCAATAGTTTCCGATGCTTCATCACATATATGAGTTTGAACAAAATCGATGACGGACTCTCACGTGACGTTCCTCGTCAATCCAAAAAAGAGCTTGATATGTCTGACGCTTTATTCTCCACCCGCGTACACCTGCGAACAGTTTCTCGTACAATGTGGGTGGGATGCCCTCGACGACGGTGGGCGACGACGGGATTGCTTTTCCAACGCGTACGCGAGTTGGAAGACCATCAAACGACGATAAACGAAAGAGGAGATAAAAGTATCGCTTAATGCGATGGGAATAAAAGCGTATCGGGCTGGCCTCGTAAACGCGGATGCCGGGTCCGGTGTAAAATCGACGGGAGGATTTTTCTATCCGCGCGAGTAGCGCAAGCGATCGTGTAAAAACGCATAGGTCTGTGGGCTATACGGAGGATTTTACAGTCGAGCAATAAAGTGCCACGCGGACGGCTCTCGTTGAAACTATCCACTTCGAGATTCCGCACTGGGAAACTTTGAAACGCTCGAGCTGTTGACACTGACAAAATATTTGTGTCGAGGACTTCGGAGCACGACGGTAAATCTTCTTAGGATAGATAGGAAGAGCAAGAGAGAGCAAGAGAGAGAGAGAGAGAGAGGGTGCTTAAGGGAAAGTGGTTCTCGAAACTTTCGTCTCGCATAGTTGAGTTGCACAGGTCGCATCTTCTTCGCGGTGCGGTAAACCTCGAATTATATGGTCGCATAACGCGCTGACCATTACCGCAGCCGCAGCAGGTCCACATCGGAACCGTCTCTTCGCTGCGTGCTTTCCAACCAAAGACGAGCATAAATCAAGTTCTTCCGTGTTCCCAATGCTATTCTTCTCTTCGAGTTCCCGCTTGTTTCGCTCATCAACTCCGTGGAGGCACGACGCAGCGATGAACAGCGAAGAAAACGGACGAAAAAAAGAACGAAGAGGAAGGAATGGCGAGAGGCGATACGACGGTGCGTCTGACAACGTAATCGTCGCGAAAAGTAATATCGCTTGTCGTTTCACGCTGAAACGAGGAATGAGAAAATAGGACTCGTCCTCTCGACTCCTCCGCCTCTTCCTCATCTTCCTCTTCCTCCGCTCGCGCGTACAATTCTCGTCTTCGGCAAAGAGGACCAATGCACAATGGAGTTAATTAAACATCTCAATAGCAGGCGTCCGCCCAAGGGTGATTAGGCAGGCTGGGCCGAGGCGTGACTCTGCCGATGGCCATTGTGTACCAAACGCTAGGCATGGCCCGCTCGTTCCTGCCGAGACCTACGTCTACGACGAAACGACAACGTGACGAGGAGCCTCTACTGGTACCCGCTATCATTCTGCCGTTCGTTGGACGCACCGCCGGAAGAGAAAGAAACGAAGGGCGAGAGAGAGGGAGAGAGAGAGGAAACAACAATGCAGGTGATAGCTAGCGCACCCCGCGGCCCTCCGTCCCTTTTGTTCCTGACGTTTCGCTGGCTTTCTTCGCACTGACGGACAAAACGGACGTCCCTGCAGAACTTGACATCCCATGTACAACGCCGAGGATGCCGCACGTACATACCCCCATATATGTATTCCAATGCCGGCCCCGCTTATTCGCAACGGGACATGTTTCACATTCAAAAGATTGTCCGCTGACAAATTCCAAGTGGTTTAACAATGATAATCAGCTGGAATGCACCAAGGTGAGATGGAAGATTGGCAAATATTGCCAATATATTGACAAAAATATTGTTTGTCGAAATCATTCGACAAACACTACTCCAGTTGTAACTGAACACAGAAGATATCAATGCCAATGGAATAGGTTCAAAGGGGTTGAACGCTCAGGCGGGATATTCATTTACAAGGATACAAAAATCGAGGTCTTTTTTCTTTTACCGATAGAACTGTAGGTGTAGAATGTTTTTCCAACGTTTCAGAGCGAAATTCGAAAAAGTTCCAACGTTAACGCTGTGCCTCACTGCTCGGATTCGCAGCGAGCGTAGACTTCAAGCGGGTTTTTTTTATCTCGAAACTGCATTTTCGAAATTGACGTGAAGGATTCATCTAAAGCTATTGAGCCGATTGAGTTGAATCTTGAGGGAAATATTGATAATGTTGTGACTTTCTACTTGACGAGAATCGTTTTTGAAAAATTAGAAAAAAACTACTTTTTAATTCAGATTTTACAGAAATTTTGAGTGAAATGTTGATTTTTTTAAATGCGTGCTCTTAAACTTGCCTTTTTCCATTTGAACTACTGTCAAATTGAAAGTACTATACTAATACATGTTTGTATTGAGTTTCGAATTTTTCATCATATCAAGGTCTAGCTAGACTGCACGCCGAGTCGCAACTCCCGCGGCAATTGTAGCACTCTGCCGCAGCTCCGCTATGTTGATGATAAATGAATTTGAAAAAAAAATGGTTCTGTATACTTCAATATACTATTAAAGTATATCTACAGTTTGATAAATATTTAAAAATTATTTCTTACTTTAAGGAATCCCTCAGACTCGCTTAACTTTTTACCGTCTTAATGTACATCCCACCTCAAGGATAGGGTAACCTCGAAAGGCATGAAAAATGCATGAACTTCGGGAATATTTATTATATCAAATAAATACTTTTGGACATGGATTACAACGTATTTTATTTTTCTATCAATACCATGCCCGGCGTGTTTTGGTCTGCGCGGGGCACTCCACAGCCTTGCAAGTTCATGTGAAATAAAAACGAGTTAAAATGATTGAACAAGACGAAATTTGGGGGGCCTTTCTGTCGCCCATTTTTTTTTTGCTTTAAAGGGCGAAAAAAGATATTTTGAATGAATGTTTGACAAAAATCGCTTCCTAATGGTCCGGCAAATTGAATTTCCTTTCAATTGCACAGATATTCATGTGAATCGGTTCATCCGTTGAAGCTTCATGGAAGTGGAGAGCTTCTCGCGCGCTGAAAAATGATGTTGCCAGAAAAACCGGACCTGTTTTCCAGCAGAAGGACGGTTCCGCTCAACAGGCTGCAAATTCTAAAATACTTTACATATAAAAATATCCTCGTACCCACGTGTTCTAAACCCTCTAAGAGTACAGATTGCATTGAAGAAGCCGATGTTTTCGTCGTCATGAACGGTAGTTTGTCCTTAATAACCCTAGAATATTCCAACGTAATGCGGAGGTTTTAGACATTGGCTTGCTTTCTTTTCTGCAAGACTCGCACACACTCCGAAATATTATGAAACATTATTCCAGTGGCCACTGAACGCTGAGGAAATCATTCTCAATGGAAGCGGTTCAAAGTGGATCAACATTGATAATCCCCTCGAATATTCCAACCCAATGCAGTGGGCCCAAATCCATTGGCTTCCTTTCTTTTCTCCGCGATTGGCACAAACGCCGAAATGACATCAAAGATAATTCCAGTGTCAACTGAATCCAGAGGAAATCCCTCGCAACGTAATGACTTCAAAGTGATTCACCATTGATAATTCCATAGAATATCCAAACACGTAACACAGAGGACACTAAGAGCCTGGCTCGGTGTATTTCCTGCCAAGTCCTTCACATTCCAAAAACCTGCCAGCTGCATTCCAAAATAACCTCAACCACAACTCCAGTGTCAACTGAGCAACGGAGCAGGTTCTTCCCGGTGGCTGGCAAAGGCAAAGAAGCAACAGCTGTATCTCATTTTCTGCCAAATCTCCCACGTGAATTCAAAAACGCTTCCCCAATCGACAGAACAACCTACCAATCCACAATCAACGTCATCCACACTGCAAACTCCATTGGAAATTCGCAGCGCACTGCGAAACAGCAATGCGGCATGATTGACACGCGGAAAGCGTTTGTCTCGTAATTTGTCCGTACGCCCAACAAGAACGACGTGTGATTATAAAAGACAGCATTGATGCGGAATCGTGTCGAATTTTGCAAGGCGATACAACTCGCAACGACGAATCAGCCGAACGAATGCCAAACGCGCTCGCGCGCACCTGCCTGTCTGAGCGCATCGGCAGCCGCGATCGGCTATCAGCTGTCCTCCCGTGAATGCGTAGATGCCTCACCCAATAGCGTTGTGCACTCGCGGAATTACAATTGGCAATCGTGTATCCGCGACCGCGACTGTACGGGGCTATTAGTCCTCCCTTGTTCGTAGCTCCTGTACGTGAGTGCGCGATACACGCGTACGTTATACGCTGCGCGGGGAGAGAGAAAAAAATATCGAAAACAGGATGGTGTGGTGCGTGAAGAGAGAGAGATAGAAAGAGGGGTGGCTCGATCGTCCGCGTTTGCAAATGAAAAATATTTTCCCACGCTTCGAAATAACTTTTATCTAAAGCTATCTGTACAATCGAGAGTGAGAATTTATACAGATATAGACATACACGTGTGCGTACATCTATTATTCTCGCATACTCATGGTAGAACGATCAGCGGTCCGCGGTCGTATAGACATCACAGCTGAACGAGCGCGGGCACTCGTACGTCATCCCGTTCGCTACCCTCTTCACGCGATCGTTCACGCACCCCTGAATCGTGACGCGAGAGAGAGAGAGAGAGAGAGAGAGAGAGAGAGAGAGAGAGAGAGAGAGAGAGAGAGAGAGAGAGAGAGAAAGGGAGAGAGGGAGCTTTCATTCGCGAGCCAACGAGATTAACACGAGTGAATCTTATCGCCCCTCGAAGATCTGGCACCACTAATGACAGGTATACGAGTGAAACCGGATGTTGCGGAACAATAAACCCAACTGCATGGCAAAGTATGAATAGCAGCCTACACGCGAGGCTCGTGTATATGTGCATCATACGTATAGTTCCACCATGGAGGGAGAGAAGGACAAGGCCCGTTTTCATGCTAATGCCATTTTAACCCAGCACTGAAGAGTCTGCCAGGCGTCATCATCCTATCGGCTTTCCGTTTACAATGCAGCAGCAAGGCAACAGCTACCACGTTTCTGCCTGGCGCGATTGTCGGAACGATACCATTATGTGCCACCTCGAGGCGTCAATGAGCAGGCGAATGACCAGTGCGATGTGTCAGCTTGGCACAAAATGCCGAAGTCCAACTGTGTTTCCGATACGTACGAGTGCGGAGGTTTCTCCATGCTAGTCCGTTTCGGTCACTTGGAGCAACTTCCTTCATCCGCTTTGGGCAAGACTTTGGTCTTCCGTGATTCGGTATAGAAACCGATCGCCCAGTCGTTCATTCTTATTGCCCTGCTTGTTACTTCGTGGCCTCTTTGTCGTAGAACTTTGCGATTTGATAGACAAATGGACTGCAATGAGGATGAATGTTGAATGGATGGAAATTCTTGGGTCTTGAGTGGAATTGGCTATTACGCGTCTTTCATCAGGCTTCATTGAAAGCGACGGCTAGATCAGAGCCCCCCAAGCGGTAGCATGCGTAACACGAAGAAGGAGCTCTGCACGTGGAGTGAGACGCAAAACTCTGTGCTGAATTATAGCCTCGGTTGGTGAAAAGAAAGGTGAGGCGCGGAGAAAATGGCGACGATAAGAATCGCACGTCTCGTTGACTCTGGCAAACGACATCCGTTGACTACGTGGTGGGTGCCCCAGGCTCTCGATATACCCAGTGTCTCTTTTCTCTGCCTCTCTCTCCCTCCCTCCTGTCCCTCTTTATCTCCTCGTCTTCACTCGGTACGTATAGGAAAAATGTATACACATTTACATGCGCATAAATATGTGTATACATATTTATGGGAGTGTGTATGCGACTCGGTATGCTATAAGCAAACTGCCAGTCTCCGAGAAGACAAATGGGGGGTGTCGACCGACGGCTCGGTCGACGTCCAGCAGCACTCGGTGCTCGGAAAGCTATAATTATAATGCGAAGAAAAGCGACGCCGTCGAGCAGACAGCTTTGAGCCTGTCTCTCGGCTTGTCTCTGTGGGCACGTTCGCGCTTAATGCTTTCCATGCTGCCTTTTTAGCCGACAGGACACGACGACGAGATCCGTACGACACTTGAAAATATGTCGTATCTTCGACGACAAGCGTCGACGCAGACTCCATTCTCGACGATGAAGTCCTCGAAGAAAAAAAATGGTCGGATCAGAGCTGGCATTGAAGGAAAACGGGGCACTCTCTTAAGGCCGGATCCTGAATTAGAGATCCGAATTTTTTTTAATTGCTTAAATCGATAGATATAATATCCAAGAATATATTCACAAAGCTACAGAGGCCAATTGTCAGTATTTTCGAAGATGCAAGGCCAACAACGGAGAAGCGATTAACATTTCATATTGATATTTGCTCCTATTGAAAACTTTGAAGTGCGTTTTCTTCAGTTTTCATTTTCACAATTTTTCCATATTGGCGGGCGTGATAACAGAAAAACTAAACGACCTATTGAATCAAACCAAAGTTTATTTTCTTCAGTATGAAAATGTTTTCTAAGTGAATTTAAAAAGTCGTTGAAAAGGACTTTTTTAATCATTTTTATAGCACGTTAAAGTGTTTCTATACGCATTTTTTTTTCAGACCTGAAAAAAGTTATAAATTCACGATTTTTTCAGCTTTTTTCTCAATTCACCCAGAATAAAAATATACGATGATTGAACATTTTATTGGTTTTTTGTTTTAGTCAAGAATTGCGAGCTGCATCTTTCCCGCCGATTGGGGAGTGCAGTGGCAAGACGCGCATGGCTGATAAATCTGCAGTAATTTATTGTTTCATGTTGATCTTCTTTTTATACATTTCATGTATAGATGAAAGGATACCTCAATGTCTACTGGGCTCACTATTTTGCTCTTCTAAAAAAATGAACGAATGAGCGCTTTTTTTGGATCTTCTAACGCAAGCTCCCGCCTTAAGAGACGTCACGCTTTGCGCAGAAAAAGGCCAGTTATTAACAGTTGTTGCATCGCAATAGCGGCTTCCTCGTCGTCCAACTCCATCTCCGCGCATCGTTATGCGAGTAGCCTAAAAGCCGCAAGTCGGCTTTGGGGATCGACAAGAGCTTCAAATCTCCGAACAATGAGCCGAATGCGCCAAGTTATGAGACAAGCGTGCGAGTGGCTATTTTAAATTTTCGTATCGAATCGTACGATCTGTACGAATCGAAAGGTACGTGACCGGAGTGAATTAGAGACTTCCATTATAACACGCGACGACATAGCAGGGATATAAATCGACTGGTTTAAGGGGTAGACTACTGTTAAAATGGCGAAATTCGTCGCTTGAAACAACTAAAACATTGAAGAGGAAAGCCCAACATATAATCCAGGAGTCGCAGATTGAAGCTAAACTTATTATTACGACAGAACTGCTGGTAAAACCTTAAACGCGTTTTTCTATGAACTATGATTTTTAAAACGGTGTACACGATTTCTCGACATCCAATAAATGGATTCACTCGAAGTTTGGTACACTTATTCAGTGTAATAATAGTTTAGTCTTGACGGACGTTTTTCTCCTTGACATCGTATTCTTATTAGTTACAAGAAATAGTCATGTCATTTCTTCTCGAGAAGGAAATTTAAATATTTTTTTAAAGATTAAAACACGACATCAATAAAAAAGCTCGGTCACGTCTTGGGAAATATTATATATTAAAAAAAAAACTTTTTTTTCAAATGAAGCAGACAGCCAAAATCAAGTACGCCATCAAACCTCACGTTCAAAGGTCCTTCATGAAATTGTTCATAACTTCTTCGATTATAAATATTTTTCTATGAAATTTGGTATACAACTTTGTTAATGTACATACAAATAAATGTCCAAGTGATTTTTCCATCATCCTATTTCTTCCTTCAAAATTAATATTTTCATATAAGCCTGATTTTCGGGTCGTCACAGTAGCCCAACTCCTTACGAGAGGAAAAAAGAGATCAGCATAAGCCATTTATACTGAGTAAAGCGATGCTTCTTGTGTGTCTGCGAGTGGCATTGCTTCCTCGAGGATACCCAAACTTTTGGAACAAGAATACACCAAGTGACCACGCGACACGATTATGGAGTCTTAGATGGAGGCTTCTCCTTGGACCTATTGGCACACAAGGGGTCTCCCCTGAAGACTCGTCATCACCTTTTCTCGAATAACGATTGCCATCCTCCGCTAGTTCTCTGATGCGAAACCCCAGGAATTCGACCGGGGCGGAAGACTGCAATCGACAACTCTACTCGGAAGATCTATCACCTTGCGTCGAAAAACTGATTGCCACGAGTTATTCTCATCTTCCAACACAATGCAACGAAACGTGGTTGAACGTCATCGATCATCGTTGCGGTCGGAACTTCTCGTTATTTTCACCAGATGTACAGGTGATTGAACGTTGCAGTCAGTCACTTCAGGAGCAAGTTCATTTCGGACCACTGAGTGCTTGTCACACGTGACGGATTTCAAGCTCCGACGTTTCGGTTGTCCTCCAACGAGTGGCGAGGCTGTATCAACGATAAATAAATAGGAGGCCAGGTGCTCCATGTGTCGGAGGAAAAAAGCCCAAGGTGTTTTTGCTGTCGCGGATCCGTCTCGTTCACTTTCCGCCCATCGCGTGCAAACTCATCAAAGCTACCCCCCTCTTCGCATCTCTGAAGTTTCCTCTGGGGCATGCTTTTTCACGGTGGAGCGAGAAAAAACAAGCGAGTGTAAAGAATCACCGGCTCGCGGCGTGTATAGTTGCACGCGAGGCGGTCGGAAACTTCACATACACGGTAGCTCGCAACGGCTCGTTTCTCTCTTACGCCTCGGCACAAGCGCGAAGACGTGTTTCTCGGGATTTGCAATGGGGTGCTGCCCGTAACTGGCATGCCTCGTGTCATTTCATCAAAGAGCCGGCCTGTAGAGGCTCCTCTTTCCGCCACAGTGTCCTCCACTGTCTCGCTCACGTGCCCGAGGTGGAAGGAAGATGAAGTGGATTGAGGGGCAGGTTGTGGTCCCTCAGTGATTCCAGGCGGATCGCCACTCATCGGCAATGACTAAAACGGGTGTAATGCACGGAAATGGGCGCATTGCCGACGAATTTTCAGTACATCCGCGAAGGGAGTGCATATGCAGGCTAATTCATCGTGGTGCTCTGTTGGTGGGGAATGATGGCGCCCCGTTAGCCACTTCCGTAGGGCGCGCCAAGATTGAACGGCGAAAAGCACCAAGCGTCGTACGTGTCCCTCATCATATCGCCATTCGTCTAAGCGTTCAGCTAATCCCCGCGATACCGACGTGGCAATTTCCTCGAGATTAACGTGCGCGCGTCTCGTCCGGTCCAACGGGGGACACACCCGGATAATTAATTACGCGGCTTGCTCTTCCGGCAAGTCAGTCCGGCAAGTCGATAGGTACGGGCGCGTGAGTGCAGTGAGCACACGGATAGGCGATTGCCACTTGCACACGCGCGAGTATGTCCATCTGTGCATAGCCCACGCCACGTATAAGTGACTCGTGTACGTATTCCCCTCAGCGCGACGAGCCTCGAGTCCTCTTATCGGCCTCACGCCATACGAATCGTTTACCCGTCACGTGAGCGAGCAACTCGCTCTCATGGATCTCAGTACGCGGAGCACCGCAGGCCTCTTGCTTCCTCCCGCGATCACATGCAGCCTTTGCCCGTCTCGCACTCACTCGCTTAGACCTAATTATCGTCGCGCTAACGGCCCAAGATTATCATGGAATAATAATCCGGTTGCCTCCGTAGGAACGTATCATTACCGGCATGATAATTCGCAATGTGGCGCGGCCAATTACCGCCTGTACCGCGGACGCCCTGGTACTATCCTGACACGACGAAGCGACGATGATTATTATTATTATGATGATGATGATGATAATGATGATGATGATGATGATGATGATGATGATGGTGACTTGCTCGTATAACAACTTCGGCTTTTCCCTGCTTTTCGAGCAACGATAACACGCGCACGGTCGCGCCCTGTACGCGCGAGAGGCGATTAATAATTAAACAGTAATTGGCGTATATAATGTCCCGAGACTGCGAGCCAGCAACTAGTTTGATAATTGACGTGTTGTGTACGCGCCCGATGAACTTGCGCAAATAGGTTCGGCTGTCGCGATCGAAGCAATGCCCGCGAGAGCCAGAGAGAGAGAGCGAGAGAGAGAGCGGGAGAGAGAGAGAGAGAGAGAGAGAGAGAGACAGAGAGAGCTGCTTATTACAAGCGTATATATTGCTGATTGCTGTTGTTCGCTCTTGCGTGCCGCTCAACTGCCAACGGTAGTCTATCATTAAATACTCAAGTACGATCGGAGAGACTACTTTACCCGCATGCTGATTTTCCTTACCTCGATACATCATATTTTTCTACACGGGAATTATCGTCGCGGAAAATGTTCCATTTCCGTTGGCTCTTTAGCGAAACTGGGTGGACGAGCGTGCAGCTAAAAGGTCGAGGTTCGTTTCTCACGGGTAATTAATTACCCTGGGCAGATCATTTCAGGCGACTGGAATCTTATTGACGATACTTTTTTTTTGTGCTTACTCCAAGTGTATTTTGGGTATCTGGAGGCAGACGAGTATCTGGTTACTGTCAATGGAGCAACGTGTGTGTGCACCAAAAGTGTCCGCGGCACTGGACGGCTCACGAGTGGTATAGCAAACTTGATGGCGTCGAGGGTTGAGGCTTTTGTGTTCCCTCTTACAGGGGATAACGAAAGTCCTGCGGGAACGATTATATTTTGTCTCCGTAAAGCAGATACGAGCCATAAGTATAGAGTGGCTCGCCTTGTCGCACCGAGGAAGTAAACACACGTACGAAAATGCAGCGCGCGGTGTAGTCGTCGAGCGGAGACGTGGACACCCGGACAGTTTCAAGTGGATGGCAAACAAGCCGGAGCTTTACCGATACGTTGACAGTGACGATGGCAGTGAGGTTATGCCTGCCTGAGCTCTTTTTATTTGCGTCTCTTTCTCTCCCCCCCCTCTCTTTCTCTCTTTAACCGCTTATCCTCTTCACTGGTAGGCATGTCTGCACATCCCTTTCCCCCTACTCGCTCTTTCTCTCTCGCTCCCAAGCGATTCTCATCAGCTCGCCTGACGCCATGCACTTTTGGCACATGGTCGACGTGGCCATCCACGAAGAACCAGGATGAATCCAGTGACACGAAATGTCCAAGCTCTCCGGGAAGTGCATCGGCCCGACGGTCTGGTATCATCCTACGTATACACACCCACACTCTCATATAAACTTGACACACCAGCGACGTTGTTATCGCAGATAAATACAGCGGACCAGCTCTACCGCACGTCCGAACGCCCCCAACTTTGCCCGGAAAGAACAACATCAACGTATTTTTCCTAACAGCATGAAAAAATGGAATTTCCGCTGTTTCCCGATACAACAGACTTCAGCTAGTGAAGAGGAAAGTTCACCATGCGTTTTACACCCGGGTGGATGTGAAGGAACAACGACTTGGCTTTTGAGAACGACTACGTACACAACCTTAGATCACCAACGGCCTACCGAATTTCACCGTATCCATTTCCGTGTTCGCGAAGTATTTGACGAATTTTTCAGCTACGATGGCTACCTTCGCATGATTTTAAGGGGTTAGGCTAGTGTGGTGGAACTAAAATCCTGATTATTCGAAAACAATTTTGAAGGAATAACTAATTGTAAGACGATTGAAAAATCGTTCAGACGTTTATATTCATGTACATATTTACTATTATTACTATTATTATTTTTGCTATTATTATTACGATTTTATTTTTTTTAATAATTTTTACTGTTTTATTTTTTATTATTTTTACTACTATTATTACATTTGTATGTAATAATAAAGAAAAAAGTTATTAATAATCTCGTGAAGGACCTTTGAAGGTGAGGGGCTCAACGGTGTACTTGATTTTGGCCATACGGTGGATCTGAAGCAAAAAAAAAGATTTTTTTTTCTTGAAATAAATAGTATTGGCTGAAACTTAACCGAGCCTTTATTTGTTGTCGTGTTTCAATATAAAAAATTGAATTTCTTTTGCGATTTTCCGAGAACGACTGACATCATTATTGTTGTTAACTAATAATAAAAACCGTTAAGAAGAAAAACATTGGTCAAGACTAAACTACTATTACACCGAAGAAGTGTACCAAATTGCCAATCAATCCGTTCATTAGATGTCGAGAAATCGTGTTTATTGTATTGAAAAACCCAGGTCCGAGAAAAACGCGCTTAATAAGTTATAAATCATTTTTACAGTAGCACAACCCCTTAACGAGATATAAGGCAGGGTGGCTTCTGCCCACCTATCCAAAGCTTCAAAAAAATCTGGATTGGGGTCGACGATAGAAATGATCGACACAATCAGCTGTAACGCTGAAAAAAAGAGCAAGAATGATTTGATTGTAATCCAAAATGCCACTGAAGTCCTAAATGTCGTTAAGACACAAAAATCCAAGGCTTAAAATCTCTTTCGGCACGAGGCTTACTCTGAATCACGCGGCAGTATTCTCGTCGGACTTGGAACACGCAAGCATTAATAAATTATGCAGCTAGCCATGGGAGGCTGTCTATCATAAACGTAGAATGCATTGGGTGTTTACGATTTCATCAGCACTGGCCAGTCTCTGTGTGTCTCCATAATCGTTTTACTCCACGAGTTACGACAGCAGTGTTTCGGTTGGCTCACCCAACCGATATTCCTTTTTTGCTGTACAGGCAAACACGTAGCGGAACATTAAGGCTCTACAGTGTTATACGACCACCAGCAACAAATTGTTTTCACGATGCTCAACGTCTCTCCTCCGTATGGAATCGTTACAACGAAACACGGTTTACGACACACGGAAGAGTGCGAGAGAGAAAAATGGAGAGAGGTAGACAGAGGGCTCGTTATATTGGGCGGTATAAAAGTTTATACACCTGGATGTAAAATCGCAACGACGCGTCGACGAATCTTAGGTTCCCGTGAGCCAGGTATATGCAGATCCCGGTTGAAGATCGGTACATCGCTTTGGATCAAAGGATCGCGGTTCCGCTACAACGAAGCCGCCTGTTCTCAACCCAATGTTGATTTTTTTCTCAGCCGCTGCATCGTTATCTCGAATCTTTCATGGTCGCGCAGAGAGCGTCAAACGCTCGGATTCGCTGTCATCCGTCGAGATGCGGTTTTTACGTTTCGATGCTTCCGTCCGAACGAGGCAATGCGCAAGAGTGAATGTAGAGATATAGTATGACAGGCGGCTCTCTGCCTCTCCGGAGAGACGCGGATCGTTCCACGTTCTTAACTGTTCGGGATCGGATGAGGGACGTTCGTCCCGTTGAGTTCAGACGGGCGAGTGACGAGATGTCAGGACAACCTCCAACGAGCCGAACAGACGCGACGTCGTCTCGGATTACGCGCTGCCGTGCGACTCTTACGAAATTCTCTCTCTTTCTCTCCCTCTCTCTCTCTCTCTCTCTCTCTCTATCTCGTTCTCCACCTCCTTCTCCTCCGCTGGAGCAAAGCGCTGACTCCAATGAGATGAATCTCACCTCCCACAGTCACGGCGTATTACGGAGGAGGCTTATAACGGCGTCTGTGCTCGAATCCTCAACATCACTGTCATCGGTCTCGTCGTTGACGGCACCGGGGGGTAATCTTGATGATATTAAGCCGGCAAAACGTCATTTACCGGTAGTCATTCCGTATTGGAAGAATTTATTCATCGTCATCCTCCGACACCTCGTCACGAGTTTCGTGGTCGCGTACGTGCTGAACGGCAACTCCTTTGACGTCAGTTTTTCAAAGATGGTAAATGGGAGAAAATGATGTTCAATGGAAGCCAGGGTTGAAGCTGATGGACGTCAAGCAAACTCCTGTTCTACCGTTGAACAGCCAATTCTTGGTACTATTGAAGATCGTCGTAAAAACCTCGTCCGAAAGTGAAACACGGGGAAGCCGATTATACGATGCCGCCTGAGGCATCTTATCGTCGGGGCTGGCCCTCAAAACGTACCATCAGAGCTCAATTCTAATAACAACGATTGGCAGCATGGGAGAAGGGTCTCTGAGGTTCTCGAGCATTGTCATTACGAGCTTGCCAATCCGTCCGGCTTTTTCGTAGTTAATAATTAACGTGCCTATATAGCAGTGGAGTTCCTGGAGCGATTAGTTGAATGGCAACTATGTATGTTACATTCAACGCAAGATCTTCGAGTCCCGTGTCATCATTGTTTAGTCGTGACGGCGTTTAAATCAATATTTTAGCATCTTTCATTGCCAAATGTGATTTAGGGACCGTTTGACGGAGGTACAGAAGGACCGCACGATCGGCTGTTCTGTAATTTTTGCCACTTTTGCAATTCAGCATTTGTATCTTCAGCCATTTAGGCAAAAGATTGGGTAAGTTGTCATCGAGGAAGAAATGGCGAAACCATCTTTCAATAACTGGCGTTTTCTCACAGCTATGTAGCAACAGTGCAGGCCATCGGAGAGCAAGATCGGCAATGCCAACGTTGAAGACATGTCTTTTTGACCTGGAGTGGCCGGTGTATTTTACGATCCGGGATACAGTGCTAGGTTGAGCAGTACCATGCTGCCCCGAGTGTAACAATAATGGCAGGGCGCCGCGTTCCCCTTGCACGCGAATTAGACATGGGCGATGGTATGTTCGGGAGAAATAGATAGAGAGAGAAAGAAACCAGCCACGCCGTATGCCTATTATCTTCTCTGTTGTATATACGTCCATGTATATGGAATATTAGAAACGACGCGCCATACATCTGTAAAAGTGCCGTCGTTGAGAAGCCTTGCTGGCCCCTTAAGACACCGTGTTCCCGAGAACCGAAGGAGCAAACTCACAGGCGCCAGTTAAGTACAGGGCCGGCACGCCGCGGTCCTTCGTAAAATGAATTTCGTAATTAGGAGCCTGTTAATGCCCCATCCCCTTCGCGTAATAATCACTCTCAAAGCGAGATTATGGGGATGTGCACAGGGTGCCGTACCACCAAGGAAAAAGCTACTATTAGAACATCCGGGGTATGAAATGTGTCAGTCTTCCGCCTTCAGGCTTCTGATCAACGTCGTTGGATCATCAAGCATACAGGGAAGTACCGGGCCAGCACGGCTCTTTTTCTTTTCGAGCTTGCTGATGTATTAGCGGGAAAAAATAATGGGAAAATTACGTAGGTGGACCGTCCATTCCTCAGAAAGAAAAGTCGTAAGAGGCGCCAACTGACGAAAGACCAAAAATACGGCCGCAATTCTACTGCTCGTCGGTCGAACGCTTTCTGGATTATCAGCATCATCCTACTACAGTATACTGGGTCACCACGATAACTATTGGTGAAGCCGACAAACTGACGAAAGTCATTAACTTGATTGGTGACAATGATAAAAATTACCAACTTGATCGTTACCAATTCACCATAGTCATCGACTTGATTGGTAACAACCATAAGACTAATTAGCTCTATTGGTGATCGACTACCAAAAGTCACCAGCACCATTGGTGACGAGCTGCCAAAGAGACAATAATACTGCTTCGAACTTTTTGTAGTGGCAACGTTGGTTGGACGCTTTCTAGGAGAATTTCATCCACAAATAGTGGTAAACCGGATGACCACAAGAATGATTGCCAACAATTTGATGGTGGAGTTATCACCATTAAAGTGCAGTAAACTCGGTCGCCCCAAAAACGGTTGTTAATGCTGACAAACTGATTAAAGTCATTAACTTGATTGGTGACCATGATAAAAGACACCACCTTCATCGGTACCGATTCAATATAGTTATCGACTGGATTGGTGATAATGATAAAAGTGATTAGTGGCAATCCACCAACAGTCACCAGCACCATTGGTTACGAGCTGCCAAAGAGACAAGAACCTCTTGAAACATTTAGGCACGTTGGTTGGGTGTTGTCTAGATGAATTCCATCTACAGGCAGCGGCAATCTGAATAATCACAAAAATAATTGCCAACAGGTGATAACTCCACCATCAAACTACAGTAAACTGGATCACCTTAGAAATGGTTGGTGATGATGACAAACTGACGAAAGTCATTAACTTGATTAGTGACGATGATAAAAGACACCAACTTGATCGGTACCAATTCAATATATTTATCGACTTGATTGGTGGCGATGATAAAAGTGATTACTGGCAAACCACCAAAAGTCACCAGCACCATTGGTTACGAGATGCCAAAGAGACACCAACCTCTTGAAACATTTAGGCACATTGGTTGGGTGCTTTCTAGATAAATTTCATCTACAAACAGCGACAAACTGAATAACCACAAAAAACGATTGCCAACACGACCATGTCTTAAAATCAGTTTAACGTAGTAGCTTCAATTGCACAATCGATACTTAGGACTTTTATGACAAAATGTTATCGCCTAGAGACAAAGAACCGTCCGATGTATAGCGCTCAAGCACAAACGGTGTAGTGAGGTCGAGCCAGACCGCGATGTCCGATGCGATGACTTTAGGGTTGTGAGTCGGTGGGTCTGGTTGGCCACAGTGCACGGATGAGACTTGTTTTCAGCCACGAAAAGACATATTTTTCGTTTTCGAGAAAATCTGTGCACGGATCTGGCTCGGTCGAATAAAAATGCAAGTCGTGCGCTCGAAACCTCGCTCTTTCGTTGCTGCTGGCGAACCATTTCGCAGCGAACTCTGGGTATATGACCGGTACGGGTCTCCCTTTCTCTCTTGCGCTCGTGTCCCTGTATGAGCCTCTCCGGCCTCACCACACCCTCTCCACCGCGACGTGGGTGTTTTATGGTCGACAGCTTTGCGTGTTTCGTGGTAGGCATTATTTTTTCTCCTAAACTCCGTTATACCTGGAACAATGGAGAGATTAAAACGTAAAATATGATCCCGGGGGGTATATACGCGGGCTTCGGTTCGCGGCTCCTCGCTCTCTGCTAGCCAGCTTCGCGAACATACGGATCTCTCTCGCTCTCCATTTCTGTCTTTCACTTTCCCTCTCGCTCTTTTTCCCCCTGGCGGGCTCGCGCTTTGGCCTACGGTAAATTTGGCAGTACCTGCGCGTTGTTTTAGGCTGCTGGCCATTTTTTTCCTTCCCTCTTTTTATTTTCATTTTACGAACGTGCACCCGACGCAAAAAAAAACGACACGGGCGCGAGGGACATGGCCGCAAAAGGGCGCAGTGCAGGCCGTGTCTCGCTACGTGAATTTGATACCAACGAGAATCGCGGCATTCCGGTTAGTATGAAGAAATTGAATATAAATCATGGCGTAACATTGGAATTCGATAGAACACGTTTACATATACCGTACACTCGCAGATTATTGCCAACGGTTCGGACGCGCTTTCACCACATGACAAACAAAAATCACGAACTTTCCCACATTTTAGCACTTTTTCCCAACACTCTTGGGTATCCTTGCGTCAGTTTTGAAAGCGATACAGGGCAATGGAGGTCCAGGGAATTTTTTTTCAAATTTGTTCGGTCAGCGAAGGTTGTCGGTACAATGACGTTTTAATTGATGGGCCGTGTTCTCTCAGCAGCAACACGAGAGATACTTAAGGCCTTAGGCCACAGTAACGGGTATACAATCATGTGCGAATTTAATCATTTTTTTCGTGTGAAAAAGTGCTTCACCCATAAAATTAATTACACATCTATTCAGTATGAATATCAAGCTGTAAGGAATTTTTTTTTATTTCGATGTACAAAATGGCCGATTACTAATATTTTCTTTTGTTATCTTTTTTTAGGCGCTCCGCGACGTGACATTCAGCATCCACAATTTTTTACCTAGAACAAAAAACAAAAATTTTCGTCAATCTACATTAGAATACCTAGAGAAGTACGAATGAAATTTAAAAAAAATTGTTTTATTCAAAAGTTTTAGGTATTTGAACTTAAGAAATGTATTTTCAGTGAAGCATTTCGTTACAACTGCTCATAATTTTCTAACAGCTTGATATTCATACTCAATAGAAGTGTAATTCATTTAATGAGTGAATTTTCATACGAAAAAATTGTTAAATTAGCACATGATTGTATACCCGTTACTATGGCCTAAGGCCCTAAGCTATAATTTGACTAGCAGCAGCCGGAGGAAATTTTCCTAAGTTACCAGAAACCGCCCAGTGATTCAACATGATTTGGTACACACCTAGTTACGACAATTTCTAGCGTTGGACAAACTTGCTTCCGGTCGTTCTATGCTGCGGAAATCGCTCCGATCTTTTTGTAGGATCCTTATTGGAGATCTAGAAGTTAAGGGAGGACACCACTGTGTCGGGCCGAAACAAGTCGTTTTTCCCATGTTCTTTTATCTACTGGATTATTTGTTTGGGCTTTGCAGAAAAGTTATGTTATTAAGCATACATGGAACTTGCTGGGTGTCAATTTTATTTTAAAAAATTGAGAGTTATATCAATTATACAACTTTATTGAGGTATAATGGAGCCTCCAAAAAAATTTGATGTTCTATATAAATGTAGCTCGAATTGTACGTAGCCGATTTCGAAAAAAATCACAATATGACGGGTCTTAAAAAAAGTGTAATTTTGCGCAAAATTTTTATTTATATTCGGGGGCTAAAAAATACTAAATTAACAAAAGGCTAGATATAACGATAGCGACTGCAACAATTTTTTTACCGGATAATTAAAGCTATAATAATACCGGCCAGGTCGAGCAAAGTCATTTCGAGAAAATCGCGATTGAAGGTTTTTGTATGCGTGAATCGTTGCGCTACCTGCTCCCACCGAAAGGTCAGTAAGTTAGTCAATTGTCAATATTTCGAATTGAAATTTATTTTACATATTCTTGTGTATGAATACTTTAAACCTACGTTGACACACTGTGTCATTTTGACCCCAAAGAAATGTTTAGTAAACTTACTTTTACTAAAGTTTTCAGACGTTGAAAAAGTTTGAAAAAGCAAACGCTTACTTTTCCAAAATTGAAAATTTTTTTACATTTTTTTCTAACGCTTTAAGTTGATATTTTCCGAACTTGAATTATACAGACATATTAAACAATGTTTAAAGTATACCCGCGATTAAAAAAATAATAAAAACGAACCGAAGGGTTGTTAATGACCGGTGGATAAACCCCAATCCGGGTCAAATTCGCCCAGTGTGTCAAAATGGTGGCTAAATATAATTGAGTCAACGAAGGATTAAGATAAAGCAAAAAAATCGTTTTTACAACCCATCACCCTGCTGTCCCTAAACCAAAAACAAAACAGATCCCAGATAACAAAAAAAAAATTGAAAGTAATTTTCGCTGCCTTCCAACGATGCAAACGTAACCAGATCATGAGTAACTTAACAAATACGCTGGAACTTCTTCCCGTCCATGAAACGTCACCCTAACTCGTCCACCTATCGTTGGATTCGCAACATTGTCAACGGCGACCACTCTTTGAAACGCGTTTCCTGTTATTTCATAGGCAAAAAGCTATTATCATGGACGGGAGCCCATCAGAAACCCATCAATCCAGGAATTAATGTCTGGCATTATACACATGCCACCTTCCGGGGAGTGAAAGAAGAGAATGAGCTTTGCGCGAAAGACACGTCAGCCAGCTGTCTCTGTAATGCTGATAATAAATGCAGCGCCGGGAAAAATAATAACAACAAGAAGAACGTATCGCCGAGTCGTTGAGGGGTGACACGAGAGGGGGCGGAAAGCTCACGGGTACATAAAGGCCAAGTCGCGGCGCTGGTACACGAGGTGACGTGTATGGAGGTAGACATACATACGTTTGGTATGTATATAATAGTGGTACGCGCGGCTTCGCAAGGACCTGGGCCTCTCTCTCTCTCTCTCTCTCTCTCTGGCTCTCTCCGCCTCATGTTTAAATCAGCGATAACGAGAAGCCTCGGTGACATATGTCACTGTCGCTGTCAGCCAGCTACACAATCAATACAGCAACGAGTTGCCTATGTACCCCGAGAATTCGCTCTTGTCCGCTTTTCAGCCTTCACTCGTGCGTACAGACGGATATATACACTCGATTGTATATACCCCCGGCGTACGGAGAGATAATGTATTCGATACGTGACTTCGTATTGGACAAATACAAAAGCGCGTCCGGTTTAACCTGCGGCGAAGATCTGTCGATCTTCCTACGGTCCACACTCGTTCTCTCTCTCTGTCGTCTTTGTTCAGTTACTGTCTCAACGTCAATTTTTCCGCATCCCGATGCAAAGACCTTCCGGGCAAGGTCATTTTTCTACCCGCGACTACACGCTGCCAAAATAGTACACATTGGACGCATGTGTCCCTCTTTCGAGCTCCGCTTTCGTGATACAGGAAAAAAAACATATCGATCCATCAAAAAAAATGGAGTCGACCTTCGAATGTCCGAAGTACCTCCACCTGCAAAAAAACTATTATCGCTGTCGGATGGCCCCTTTCGTACTGTGCAATTTCGTTTCGGCAAATATTCTGTGAATCTTATAGTTTCGAAGATATCCAAGGTGCTAATAGTTATTGATCCACCCTGTTTAAGGTGAGTCGATACTATATCTCTCGTTATTTTGTCAAATCTGATATTTGTTTTTGCCATAAATCAACTTCGAGATTTTTGCATTCACAATTTTGATTGACTATTTTACAGGCTATCATAAGATTGATATATGTACGTTGGAACGTTCGTCATTACTGAATTCGACATTTCGATCCTTCTGAATATTGATCGTTCGAATTTTCGATCCCGACCCCTCACCTGCGTATGCATTATTTCTCTAGATCATACGTTTGTCTGTCAGGCGAGCACAAATACGGGCAGAAGTCCTAGGTTAAATAACATCATTGAGGGACTTTATCATTTTTGAATAATGTCGCCAAAGCCCCTGCCCCTCCGATCCAGCTGACCTTTAGTAGAAACCTTCTTTTTAATATTTTGAGACTACCCCTAAAAGGATTTTTGTCGACTCGCAATAGTTTTCGAGATATTGACTTTTGAGGTTATTTATGTTAACACGCGCCGACTATATCTATATTTGCCACGTCTCAGTTCATACCTATATACCCATGTATCGCGCTCTCCGCTTTGTTTAAACAAACAAACGCGACGCAAACGAAACAAACCCAAACCCAAAAACGATTGCGCGATAAATTCCTTGAGGGGTTGTCTTAAAATATAGAAAGGGAGAGCGGGGGGGGGGGGTGTGGTGGAAGCTTGTCCTCACTTTTGGACAAGATGCCTGGAAACTTGGTGCTTTGTATCAGAGACCTACAAGCTCCGTCGTCTGACTGCCCGCCTTAGATTTTGTTGAAACTCATGTATGTGGTAAAGCATCGAAAACGATCAGACACATATTTTCTTTTATCGGCGTAAATACGGTTTTAAGGGGGAAACTACCCCTCAAAGAAAGATGTGTCACCTCTTAATTGAATCCATTTCCATGTCTTGATGTCAAGAGATGTCCGATCGAAATAACTGACAGGCTCATTCCGACATCCCGAAACAACGATGCAGCCCAATTCGGGAAAAAACCATTCAATACTCAGAGTCTCGTAGAAGTGGATAAATGGTCTTGAAGAGCAATGGCTAGATTTTGCCCATAATGGGAAATTGGTACGCACAACCAAGCTCGCTGGAATTGATGGGCGATATGCGCATAGGAAATTGGCTTCATTGTGCAGCCACGTTTACTCCCCGCGCTGTATTATATCGGAATAGACATTAATGCCTGTCGCTTGCGAACAATAAGGCCGAGGCTAACTCAATATTGAAGCATCAATCACACTTAACATGCCTCTGCCGAATTTCTCATTGTATTATATTCCCACTGGAAGTCGAGGCGGGAACGAACGGTCGTCATCCCTTGGAAGTTCCGCGGGCTCCTTGATTCAGGGGGGAATGAAACACCATAATTAATTCTCGTTCGGACGTCGATGAAAAATTGCCGCTCGTGATAGTCGAGACAGCTTGACTAAATTTCATACTTTATCAACGTTAAATATAATACCAACATCGCACCTTCGCCATAAAAGCGCCTATAAACGAACATAATCGCGCGCAATATATATCATAAACCCCCCAGCACCCGCTCCGCCAGAGAATAAAAACTTTTGCAAATCGATTCGAATCCATCTTTTATTTACTTTCACGCGCGATTGACTCATTTCCGGAGCGGGGCTTGGGTAGCGCAGAGGCCATAATTTGTATCCGTCGAAGGGATGAAAAGAGGACTCTAATAACTCATCGGGATCGATCAATTTTTATTGCACGAACGAATCGTCGAAGCGTGGACGTATGGAACATGCGATACACGAATTTTTCTTTTTTCCTCTTTCTCGTCTTTGGAAGAATATCGTAGGGCACTTGAGGGGTTGAGGGAGAGAGAGAGAGAGAGAGCCGGGAGAACGCGAAACGAAAAATTATTGTGTACGGGCGAATGGTCGTAAAATGCCCGTGTCAGGCTGTCTCCATTGAGATATATGTATATATATGTACAGGGTGTCCTGTCAGCAATGGATAATCCTGCAACTGTCTATAAGTCAGATCATGTCCCACTTTACGCTGGAATTTCAGTTTCGTAAAAGTCCCACGATTTCCGAGATAAAAATAATCTGCTTTCGGTTTTTCGCATGCCATTTCTATAAATAATAACTTTGTTTGACCCAGTTAAAAAAAAAAATACTCTTGGTTATTTGTTTTATCTAGAAAAGTTGTCTTTTTAACCTTAAATGTTAAGGAAACCTTATGGAAAAAGATCTTATGCAAAATTTTCATACAAACCAATTCCAAAAAAATGTACTACGAATATCGTGCCAAATACTTTAAAAAGTTGCTTAGTTATTGTCGATTCATATTATTTGTAGAAATGGCATGCGAAAAACCAAAAGCAGATGATTTTCGAAAAAAATTACATAAATCTCAAGATCTCGAAAACCGTGGGACTTTTACTAAACTGAAATTCCAGCATATAGTAGGACATGATCGGACCTAGCGACAGTTGCAGGATTATCCATTCGTAACAGGACACCCTATATATATATATATATATATATATATATATATATATATACACATACATATATATATATTCCATACTTCATAGTCTATAGGATATTTTATAGAGAAGCACAGAGTATAGGGGAAAATAAGTATAACCACGGAGTAGCGGAATAGATCCCATACAGCTCATACGTCAGACCAAGCCCGAACGCGCCATTCCGAGCAAAGTTCTCTTCCCCCGACCTCTCCGTCCCTCCGAGCCCACCACGCTCGTACGTTGTATGGGAAGAGTAACACGGAAAAGGAGACCGGTATGATTTATTACCCGCCGCAAATTCTGTTTCTCTCAGCCGCGTGCACACGCTAACCGCGTTTGCGTTCATCCATCTTTTTCCCTTTCACGGCTCACCGAACGGAGCATCCTTCGGCCCTTACGTGAATACGTACAGTTTAGTACACACTCGCACATACACATGCACACACACACACACACACACACACACACACACACACACACACACACACACAGACACACACACACACACACACACACACACACACACACACACACACACACACACACACACACACACACACACACACACACACACACACACACACACACACACACACACACACACACACACACACACACACACACACACACACACACACACACACACACACACACACACACACACACACACACACCCATATATGGGAAAGTGATATTTTGAAACCGTTATATCTATGCGTAACGTTGGCTATCGGTACATGCTGCTTTGAGAATGGAGCTTGACATTTGTCCAAAGGAATCGTTGATTTTGAGGCCGGGCTGGCCCTTCAAGTAACCTTTGTATAAATTTGCTTACGGTCGTGAAAGGGTGATTTTGAAGACATTGGGGTTGAGTAATGTTGAGTATGGGGATGAATGCTGTGAGGTCGAACCTCGAAGTTGAATGTCTTCGTAATGCTTTGCCCTATGTGTAATTCTTGTGTATAGGCGTCCATGTACTTGCTCGTGTATAAAAGTCCCATCCTTATTCGCCACGTAACTTTCTTTCTCTTTCCACTACCGCTGTTCCACGCCATCTCTCAAAGTGACTGACTGCCTCCTCTATTATCCGCTTGTCAGCATTTTTACACTTTCATCCCACTGGCAACTAGGGGCCCTCAGTCTATCCCGACCATTGTCGTCCGAGCTCGCGAATGGAGGAGACCGAAGCTTTTGCTCCTCTGGCTCTCTTTCTCTCGCTCTCTCCTTCTCGTAGGCTTGTCGGCTGTGCGTGGCAAATGCGATAAATGTTGCAACGTTCATTGGCAGACTGGCTCACGAACGAGGCACGTCACGAGGGATGAAAGTTACTGCCGCTCGTGCACCCGTGTACACCACGGCCATCCTAGACGTACCGCGATCACGGTGCTACACAGTTGACCAAGCACGGTGAACTTGGGCCTACTTCCACTCAGAAATTGCGATAGGTGCTGCTTGGAAGAAAAAACATCTATTTTTTTGTTTCTTAACCCTACGTTGACACATTGGGCCATTTAGACCCGGATGAATTTGAAATATGATGCTCACTTTTCCAGAATTCAATTACCCAGAATTCAATTTCATACTCTCCGAATTTTAATTATGCAGGCACATTGAGAAATGTTTACAGTGTAGCCCGTGTAAAAAAAACTGTCCGAAGGGTTTTAATGGCAGGTGGATGACGGACTATTCGGGTCAAATTGGTCCAGTGTGTCAAAATCGTGGCCAAATTTAAGTGTGTCAAGGACGGGTGTTTAAAAGAGTCATTGAAAGTTATTTTAAGAGTAAGAGTAAAGGCAAGAGTATTTTTAAAATGTCGATAATTATCGATTTCGCAGCGGAGAATTTTTTAATAGCGTTGAAAAAATATGGCGGCCGTTTGTCAAACGAAAAACTGGTTTTCTCATTTTTTTTTACCGTATGAGTGGCGTTATGGTAAGGGCCGTAATTATAATTGACAATGCTCGCTGAGTGCTGCTTGGTGCGAAGTATTTTGGGTATCTTAAGGGATTGTGCCTAGTAGTGAAAGTGGAAAATAACTTTTTTTAAACCAATATATTTTGATAGCATATCGTCTTATAAATCTTCCCTGAAAATTGGCTTACACTTGAAAATTAAAAATATAAGCTATCATGTTGACGCCTATCGGAATGCTCGGCGCGTCGTTCGAAACGTTAAACGCTTTCTTCTCGAACTTCTTCTCGCTATGTTTTTTTTTAATTTGATATTTCGTAAATACCTTCGCTCAATCATAGGATAAACTCAGATACCAACCAAATCTGTTTGATTTTTTTATATTAGATAACTTGGTTGAGAAGGGCATTGCTCACCGTAAAATATATTTTCGAGAGGTGCTTCCCGGACATCGGATGTAAATCGATTATAATTGAATATTTTTATACAAAAACATTATAGAGTGTTCTTCAGATGATACTTCTTCAGATACCTAATTTTTGTAGAAATTTATTATCACGATTTTCTATTTAAAAGATCCCAAAAACAATAAGCTGTTTTCGACTGTTACAATCCGGCATAATGCATTAACCGAAGGGTTACGAGGACCGAGGGTTGGGTGACTCTCTGTTACGGTACAAGGGCGAATAGACGAGAGGGACAAAATTATAAGGGTTCCTCGTGGCTGCGGAAGCCAAAGAATATTTCAATGTACGTATAGTTGAAAAATAAGCCAAACATGGGAATACTCGATAGATATACGACTCGGTATTGTCTCGTCACGAGCCCTTCTTTCCACTCCTATAGTAACTTTGACCTTAGGGGGCGTACATAAATTACGTAATGCAATTCGGTGGGGGGGAGGGTCGACGTTTGCATTACGTCACGATTTTAGAACTGCCAGAAATAGCAAAATTTCTGCATGTTCAAGTTAAAATTTTTTTTAACTTATTGTTCCAAATAGATGCAGTGCAAGCTCTTATTATTTTGAGAAATATGATGGAAATGAAAACACGTCATATCGCCCGCGACTTGATACTTTAATGCAAGTATCAATATTCTAGAAAAGAAACATAACTTTATATCAAGAAAAACGGAACGAAAACGTTGATCGCGATTTTTTTGAAGCTACTTTTTTTTACCTTGACTCAGCGAATACTCAAAAACTTATCAACCGATTTTCAATTTTTGAAAAACATTTTTGTAATCGCAGTGATAGAGGTTGTGCGTAGCCGATTTTTAAAGTTTTAATTATTACTATTTTTGAAGATTGCTTGAGCACAATAAAGGGCCTTGTGCTTGAGCACAATAAAGGGCCTTGAAGAAAAATGTCCAAACTGTCGGCATGTGTAAGAAAAAAAACCAAAATAAACGGCTACGCATAACGATAGCTACATTTGTATAGATATCGATAAATTGTTGACTTTTTATTTACAGACAACCTTTCATAAGGATATCGATGGGACAATGAAGAGAATTTTTTTCGTCGCAAATCAGAGTTAATTTTTAAAAAATCATAAAAATCGGTACACAACTACATGAATATATACTTCATAAAATGAGTATCTGAACCTTCCATAATTAGTTATTTCTTTGAAAAAACGCAATTATTGACGACAGAGCACTCGTTACGTAACGAAACAGGGGAGTGAGTCAGGTCAGGCGTAACGGTTCTGTTACCCGGTGGGGGGGGGGGGGGGGGGGGGAGTCAAAATTGGAAAATGTTGCGTTACGTAATTTATGGACGCCCCCTTATTTGTCTGCATGAGCTTGCAATTTTTAAGAAACCGTTTTGATTGTATTGTTTTATAGCCTGGGCTCTTGACTTTAATTTGCATTAAAAAATTAGTAAAAATTCAAAAAATTGACCTACCTATTCCGATTTTCGTGAAGAATCCGGAGTGAAAGAGTGAAGTTTACAATGCTGGAAGTGATTCTGGTCACTTTCAATAAAAATTGGCTTTTTCGATATTTACGCAGAAAATGTATATTCTACTAAACCGAAATGATACTGTAAAGTTTTTATTTGAATCTATAATGTTTCTACTTAATATATGCGTTAATAAGCCTACTTCGATAAAAAAATATAAAATATGCTTATAACGCAAAAATGATCAATAAACGCGGCATTTTCGAATATTTGGCCTCCACAATGAATTCCACTAATGTATAACATTTTGTTCCGTGTGGCCAGATGGTTTTTTGCTACGTATGTCCATTTGTTAAAAATGTTCGTTATTTTTTTTGTCAAATATGAAACTTTATTTTTACAGCTAGGCATTTTTGTATCTTTGGATATTTCAAAAAAGTACCCAGTCATACGAAAGTTTTATTATTGTAACGAAAGCAGATTTTTTATTTTCCATTTCAGATGACCCTGTTCACCACGACCAGCTACATCGATTGGCCATGGAGCATTTTGTTCAAATGATAACAACTCCATTGCTTGCCAATGTTTTTCAACAAAAATAAACTCAGACTTAGCGAGACTATGTATTGATTGTGTATAATATTCCAACCTCGTCATCTTAATGCTCTGATTTTAAAAAAAGTTCGTAAAACAACCTGCTTTTTAAGCCCCAACATTATGCAGGCCCGTTATTTAAAATACTGTCAAAATCTTCTTCCAAGTGCTCTGGAGAACAACACAATTAATCCATAGTCTTTCGATATGGTTCAATTCTTTTCCCCAAGAACCCAACGGGCGAACACTTTCTTAACATTTCCCGTCAATAATTTGTTTGCGTTACTTTTCTGGTGATAAATTCACCATCGTGTGTCAAGAATCGACGAATCAAAGTAACGACGTACTTTACGGATTTCTTGCTTCATCGGTATCGTGTGTTCGATCCGAATTCTTATATGGCCTCGCGTTTACTCCTATACCGTGCCTTATGCATAATGCGAGCAGCCTATCGATTTTTCCCCCAGCACAGAGGGGTCGCGGAAAGCGGCGATAGAGCGTGTGTACGAGATTGCTCGGTCTAATGTAGTACCTGGCAATTTCGTGTAATATAAATCGCGTGGCGTGTTGAAGAGGCGTTAAGATCTCTGGCAAGGTCAAGAATTAGAGACCTGTCAAGATCGTTAACGTTCCCTCACGATTAAGTTTCTCTCTCTCTCTCTCTCTCTCTCTCTCTCTCTTTCTCTCCCTCTATCTTCCTCTCTCTCCCTCTCTTTGCCTTTCTCTCCCATACCCTTTTTCTATTTCTCTCTCTTCCTTGCAACCCATCCCCGACGAGTGTGCCCCCACACCGTTTATATAATACATTAACTTGTCTTTATCCCGCCAGATGGCACCACCGATTTGCACGAATCCTTCCCCAGATCGTTTCGACTAAAAATAATGACAACAGTTATGTCGTAGTAAGTATTTGTCACACGAATAAAAATACAGCAGGTAGATGGAAATCCAAATAGCTCTAAATAAATATCAATCGATACCTTAATTGGAGGGAAGAAATTATTATTTTTATCAAATTGCTTCAACGATCGTTTTTTTCGGTGCGTCAACGGGAATGCCCACACCAAACCCAGTCTAGAAAGACCGGCAGCAATGGAAGCATAATCCACGCACGATTTCGACGATCTTCCATGCTGAGTTATGTTTGCCGGGGTCGATAGTCGGATGGGTGACCACTCAGCCGTGCACCGGCTAGTCGACTGTAGAGCAGCGGATATTTTTACCGAATTTCTCATGGTGAGCGCAACTGACGGTCACAAAAAAGCAGCCGGCTGATCGGGATCGGTTTTCCACAGTTTCCCTGTGCCCTCACGCGATATAGCATGACATTAAATCGGGGGTGGCTGTGGGCAACACTCTGCGGGGTCTCTAAGGAACTGGAGATAGTACAGTGGCGAGTATAAGTATAAAGTATAAAGGTTGGGATCACGAAAATTAAGGCAAAAAAGCAACCACGAGAAAAAATTGTGTTTTTAGTGATCTTTAAAATAAGGCAAGGAAACATATGTAATGTACAATATAATGGAAAATCAGTTTTCAAGTTATCAAGTATCAAGTATCGTGAATCAGATATATATATGTATATATATATATTTACATATTTAAAAAATTTCATAATTTTTCTGTCCATCCAAGAATATCCATCTGCCAAGTTCCTATATCGGCACAGGTTTCACACAGTTTCCCTGGGCCTCCGTGGACATGCGATACAGCAGTGAATCAAAACTCGCGTGGCTGTGGGCAACACTCTGGGGGTCTTTACAAAACTAGAAATAGTGAAGTGACAAGGATGGTCTAAAAGTATAAAGTTTGGGATTATAAAATGACTAGAGAGGGTTAGAATAAACATTGAAAAAAAATGTCAAGTACTGAACAAGAAACCTCGTTTCTAATCATTTAAAAAAACGCAAGAAAAAATGTAGTATTATGAAAAACGAGTTATCAATTATCTAGTAAATATCGTAAATCAAATAAATATATACACTATCGGCCAAAAGTTTGCGGGCACTTCAGGTAATTGCAACATTCAATCACTGAATTGCCAAATAATATAATAATAATACATTTGATTCCATGTATATTTTTCGAAGATATTATACAGCTCTGTATAATAAATGATATTTTCATAATATTATTTTGCAGTTATTTAAAGTGATTGAAAGTTTTCCAATGATCTGAAGTGTCCGGAACATTTGGCCGGAAGTGTATATATATATATATATATATATATATATATATATATATATATTCTAGTTTTTTTAAAGACGATCAACAAGATTTTCTCAGGCATACCTGTTAAAATAAGTCCCATGTTAACTGAGTTAATATATAAATAAATGTATAAAAAAAAATGATTACTTCATTTTTCTGTATATTCGAGAAAATCCGACTGTCGACTCCCTGTATCCCCTTCTAGCAGCACCTAACGCCGAACATCTCACGCAATTCGATCCGTTGGACATAGCAAGAATCGCAGCACAATCTGGGAAGTCCATTAATCAGTGTGCCACGTTGGGATTGTATATTGTGACGTGTCACATTGGTGACCATAATCCGGGCGATCCGGATTAAGACCGGTTCAAGCCCCTTTCCTGGAACCCATAATGGACCACGCCTCGTTGTTGCACTTCGTCACAAAATTCGATACGAGACGAGGCATAAGTTTGTCTGAGTGCAATAAACTTTGTTCACGTCTTGTAAATTTATCCGAAATCATCAAAATGTGTTTTTCTTTTTTTCCCCCCTCGTTATTGCCCTTTGTGCGCGTATAATTCCGAGTGAACATAGCAAGGATGAGGACCGGAGGATTTGTCGTTTATGAAATACGGTGTATTTACGTTCACGCTGAGTCTTGGAGAGCCCGATTCTGCAGTTTACCTTACTCGTATTTATTCTCAGCGCTTATGGCGGGTCTTTTCTCTCCCTCCCTCCCTCTCTCTCTCTCTCTCTCTCTCTCTCTCTCTCTCTCTCTCTCTCTCTCTCTCTCTCTCTCTCTTTCTCTCTCTCTCTCCCTCCCTCCCTTTCCATGTAAACTCATATTCCTTCAAACTACTCTCCCGTCCTTATTTGAAAATCTCCGGTGAAGGTACACAAAGTGGAAATTCATCCAACCGGGTCCTTTATTGGCGTACCCTACTTGAGAGATAAAACGGATAATCCCCTAGTGTAAATTCGCCACGATTGCGTTCCATTGGCCCGGGGCCCCTCGTTTGAGCGAGCCACAAAACCTCTGACGTTTCAAAACGAATCGCTTGTCTTCTGGCCTGATTAAAAACGTCGTCGATACGATCGTGAATAATTCCGACAAGATCCTTTCCACGTGTACATCGGTATGAGGCTCGAAATTAGTGCGAAAAGCTGAGCTAACTACTGAGCTGCGTGCTGAGCTGCGTGCTGAGCTACGTGCTGAGCTGAGTACTGAGCTACGTGCTGAGCTGCGTGCAGAGCTGCGTGCTGAGTTGCGTGCTGAGCTGAGTGCTGAGCTGAGTGCTGAGCTGAGTGCTGAGCTGAGTGCTGAGCTGCGTGCTGAGCTGCGTGCTGGGCTGAGTGCTGAGCTCTGTGCTGAGCTGCGTGCTGAGCTCCGTGCTAAGCTCAGTGCTGAGCTCGTAAACTGTTTCGACGAGGCCGCGGATTATCCAAAATTGTAGGGAGAAAAGTAAAAGGCAGTGTAACGCTTCGTGTACCTACGAACGAATATTCACCCGAATGTTATGTGCACACATCGACGCTCGAAACGAAAGCAAATTATCCTCCTCGTCCAGGTGATGGGTGCTCATTCGTCAACTGCACCTCACCCTACCTTTCTACTTTCCGCACCTTCGATTCTTATTTCTCGTTCATTTATTGCGGCCAGTCGTTTCTCCAGGATCGCCAAAGTGTATTTTACGATACGGCCATTTGTATTGCCTTGGCGACGTTTTATTCGGGGTTTTACCCGTCGAACCGAAAATTCAACTCGATCGAGAACGATCCGACGTTTTTGCGAGCACGTGCAAAGGACAATCGCGATTGAATGACGCGCTGAACAGCAGTACGGCGAATCCGTAGATATTTGGCACTATTTTTCGGAGCTTGTAAATCTACGGATGCCAAGGAGAGTTGATTTTTTTATGAATTCATTGCTGGGGGTAGTAAAAGGAATGGCCCAGGTCAATCAGCCACGGAAAATCAGGTAGGCTACGATGGCGCGTTAAATAAAATGCTACGATGCTTGGCATTGCAAAAATAATTTGTATATTTCTTTTCTCACTATACTGTGTGCGTATTGTAATAAAGCAGTGAAGTTTTTATTCGTTACCCATGACGATTGATTTGTCACCTCATTACGTGAAAAGTAGAAAATGGATTTTGATTTCGTTATCTAGAAGGTGAGTCATAGAGGGTAATTAGAAAGCCGAGCAATAGCGGAGAAAGTGGGTGCTCACCATCATGCGCTGCCAGAAGCAAAACATGAAAATGCGCATTGTCAAAAGCGTAGTCAAAAAGGGAAAGCCCCCCCCCCCCAGAAAACTGCCCGAAATGAATCGATCCAAAATTATTAAATACAATACAATTAAATACAATTACAAATTATCGATTAATTTTTTTCACCCGAGCAAACATAAAGAAATGATTTAATCAAGCTTGAACTGTTTTCTTCGTCATCTCGTACCTTGTATAAATAGTTGTTCCTTGATAACGTAAGTTAAATAGATATGCAGATTTCACAATAAACTTATGTTAGATGTAGGCAAAATAAATAGACTAGATTTGCAGATCGATGAACGACGAGACGAATACTGGAAGATCAATAAATACTACTAAGTAGCAGATAATATAATTGCAAATCTAAAATGCCGATTTGAGAATCTGCCGTTACCTTTTTATTTCATATATTGGCTATCATTACCATTCATAATATTTTTTAAATCTTAATAATTAATTATTAATCTTAATACTCTTAATACTCTTAATTATTAATCTTAATACTTAATATTCTTAATCAGCCTTCGAGGCTGAAGCGATGGTCACGAAAAATATTATTTTATTTAAAGATGATTAAATAAATTCTGGACATTTAAGAAAAGCACATTGAAAAGCGGGACTGTCCTAACTTATAGAAACTACTTCAAGCAGCAATGATACTCCCAGTGAGCTTAGTCGGCTGTCAGAGGAGTTTTTCGCCCTGAGGCGGATAAAAACGTAGCTTAGAAGCGAAATGCTTCAGGAACGATTCTCTCATATGTCACTGCTGAACATAGATAATGATATTATAAAAAACAAAATTGGAACTGGAAAAGTGTTGGGCCGATTTGCATAAAAAATAAAAAGTAAAAAATTACTCCATTAAATATCTACGAAAAGTAAAGTTAAAAAAATGGTAACTTGATTAAAGAATGCTAAGAAGATTAATTGATAATTTATTACATTATTGCCGTCAAAGTTGATGTTAATAATTAATAAAGGATTGTCGTTAAAGTTTGATATTAATTTAAACATGAACGTGTGATTGAAGCTTCATATTTCATGTGTGTTACGTGATTATCGACTATTGTAAATTTTATTTTTTAAAAGAGGATTGTTAACGAAACTACTTTTTGTCAGCTCCCCCCGCCCCCCCCCCAGCCTCAGAACAAAATGCTGGCTAAGCCAATCACGGCGGGGTGATTGATATACCGACCGCTCGCCTGTCACGAGACGTGGCATTGACATTACGCATTGACGTTGCTCCAAGAGGCCTTGCTTCATCCAGAACAGTATGAGACGAGTAAACGCATCTCTCTTTTGAAAAGAAAATCGTCATTACCGCGCATAGAAATCTGCCCATTTGGCAAGAGTTAACAAACTGAATGGTCCGCCGCCTAAAATGTTTCTGGGGTTTGGCTCCGTCAGTACTCGAAGGCGTGCAGAAGGAACGAAAAGTCACTTGGATCAACGAAATTGTTTATCCACTTGGCCAAAGAAATATTGCGACGAGACACTAAACTATTTTACTACTCCGAGTATTCGTTAGTTCGACGCAATAAATCATTCTCAAATCACCATAATGTTCGATTTTTTTCCATAAATCATTCCGTTGGCACTTCCCACTGAGGAAAATCAGTCGACCCACGTAATTTTAGTTTTGATCCAAAAAAGCATAACCCCCCCTCCACTCCCATCAGGCTGAAATTTTGCACAAGCCTTCGTTTTAATATATTGAAACAATCCCTAAAGGGATTTATGGTGACTCGCAATAGTTTTCCAGACATTGAATTTTTAAGTTTTTTAAAAGTATAACGTCCCGACTCCGCCCCTCCCCCTGATTGAGCTAAAATTTTGCACAAACCTTGCTTTTAATTTTTTTTAAGCAACCCCTAAAGGGATTTCTATTATTGCGCTCTCCATTTTGTCCAAACCAAAATACCCATACCTAAACCTAAAAATGATTGCTCATCGGCAAAACCCCTTCAGGGGTCGTCTCAAAATATTAAAAGAAAGGTTTGTGCAAAATTTCCGCTCGATCGAGGGGGAGGGGTCGGACACCCCCTCCCCACCCCCGAAAAATTGCATTGAAATCACTACTGAAATAATTGCGTCCCAAAAATCGGTCTATTTACGAGAGGTCCACGCGGACGAAGTTGCGGCCAAAAAGTAGCCAAATAACAAATAAAATAGTTGGCTGGGACGAGGAAAATATCGTGAGTTTGCGTGCTCGCGATGAAATGAAATTCTACGAAGCTTTCAAAGCTTGTCTCCGCAAAAATAACGACGATATTTTTTGGCGTGCACACGCGGTGGAACACTTTATACACAATCGGTGGCTTGTATCAGGGCCAAGTGAGTCTCGGCTTGCGGAACCTTTGTGCCCGTTGGGATGTTTCAACACTCGTAATATTACACGTGTATATGTGTGTTACGAGGGTCCTGACGGAGAAACAGTTCGGCCGAAAGCGTCGGTCGAGAAACGCGGCGGTCTTCAAAGACCCCGCGCCATATTAGCCGTGAGGCCATCCGTCAGCGTCGGAATATCCGGGAGAGAGACTTTGGGCGTAAGGTAGTTAGCGCGGGTACGGCCCCCGCAAACAGCCCTGCTGGGCACACCCGGCACGCCACGTCATCCCAGACTCGCGCCCGATGAATTTCTCAGCATTTTTACGCTTTGTTTATTTAACGCGGGCACTCGAGCACACCGAGTGTGGGACTTCGCCTCGCAAGCGAGATTTTCGTGAAAAATTGTCTTTTCGCGAGCTTCGGTTTGGCACGAAGTAGACAACGGCCTCGTACAGTTTTCGTGCGATTGCGAGCCTACGGACACACGTCGGTGATTCTTCAGATAATTGGCTTTTCCGAAAAAAATGGGCCTGATATTATGTTTTTGGCTATTTTCTCATTTATCGGGTTATAAATGATGATATTTAGACGGGGGAAGCTTAAATTCACCGCCTCCCCTAAAAAGTTATGGAGTTTTGAAGTTCGCGAAAACACGTGACAAAATGGGTTATTTTCGATCATTTCGACGCCTATATTGGGGGGTGGAGGGTAGGGGGATTTACAAAAGAAGCTTTCCTGAATACAAACCCAAACCCCCCTCCCTCCCCCGGCATGAGGGTTTTAATACAGGAATTTTTGAAAAATTCGAAATTATTTCGTTTGGGATTTCAGCTTCCCCCGACTGATTATCAACATATATGACCCAATACGTGAGAAAATAGTAAAAAAAAAATGTTAATCTTATTTTTCGGAAAATCACTTATCTAAAGTATTACCAAACATTACAAGAATGATGTACATAAGGAATTATGCGCGAAACATTATTTTTATATTTTTAGACCTTATTTTCCCAAGTGTCTCTGAAACGCACGAATCAGCCTAAACGATGGCAGTAGCAATTTAGAGTCGTATAGTACAGTTGTAAAAAAAATGTACAACGACGTAACTGAAGACCTACTATCAAAATGACTTTGTGGGTACACGCGGAATTCAAATGAGAACTTCGATTCCGTGGATGATAGGTCCTAAATCAGTTTTGAAACTTTAAGAGCGTTTTCTCGAAACCGTGTTTTTGAAATCGGGAGAACGCATAATTCGGGCAGTTGTCGTTTGATTTACTTGAAAGCTTTAACTGTAGCCTCTTAGATAGATTCTGTGAAGAAGTACTACGAGTTTTACGATACGTCAATAATTCTCGTCTTTTATAAACAAATTAAGGGCGATTTTATAGCGATTGAAAGCAAAATTCATTCAAAACGATGCCATTTTGCGAAACGCTGTTAATTGTAATTGCGTGTACTCCTCGGGCTAGCCTAACGTAAATGACGAAATTCTATTTTTCTCGTTGTAGGTGCTAAGCCATGAAATTCTGCACGTTTCCACAGACCGCCTAAAAAACGCTCTTAGTGTAACTACGACTGAGCCGCTTTTTTGGATATTTTTGTAAACCTCATTTTGAATGCTTATTTGGTATTGGCATTTAAAAAATCCCAAAAGATCTCATTTTTCGATGAGCCACACCGCCTTGAGGATACAGGGGTGTCTTTAGGAAATGCCTGGTGATGAAAAATGGATGCATTTTTACTTTCTTTTTTCCAAGCCTGTGCGGAAAATTAGGGATCAAATGATTTTTCGAAATTAAACTATTGAGATGACGGGGTCAAGGTTTTACACAATAAGTTATTATTGTTCAAACAAAGTGTTATAACTAGCAACTCGGGTGATCTGAAATACAAAATAAGAAAGTTTACTTTTTGTATAATAATAATAAAAATATTTTATAAGCGGGTACTTTTATTTCACATTAAAAATTACGACTATGGCATGGTGTAGGAAAAAAAACTTCGATGTTTGACCTTAAAATGTTGTTGAATAATTCCTTATTAACAAATTGATGAATATATAGAAAAAAATATCCGGCCATACGATAGCAGATGTTATAAAATATGCTGAGCGTAATTTGAAGTAGATCGAAAAAAAACGCAAAAGGGAAAAAGGCAAAATCGCAGTGAGCCGTTCACCATAGGGCAGTGGGCGATCTGATCCTCTACAAAACTCATCATTACTCGATCAATTGCAATTTTTACAAAATCTGTGCTGCAAAGTACAGCTTACAGCCTCGGCTATCAAACTATGTCATTGAAAATACCTCCATTTTTGTAAATTTTTCATCTACGCAGACTCCCTATTTTGCAGTAATTTTCCTGGAGTTCTCATAGGGCGTTGTTCTACTCTCAAATATAATAAGAAAAACGATCAGAATGCTCAAAACGCCGAAGGAATCCTAACCCGAAAGATGAAAACTCCGAAGGAATTTCACACGAAAGACTAAAACTCCGAAAATCTGAACACCGTCAAAATAATTCGGCTATGAAAATGTTAAGAGTTTCAAAATTTTCAATAAATCGACGAGTTATTTCAAGATTTTTTCTTAAATTCAGAAGTGATTTTACGTCAATTTTGAAATTTGTCTAGACAATGTTATACGTTCGGCATTAATTACAGTCAACTGTGTAGACCTTCGCTGGCATAATCTTGACGAAATTTGTCGTTTCGGAACATCAAAATTATGAATTTTAAAGCGTCTGAGCATTCGAAGTTCGGAATTTCAAGCCAGCCCCGAAAAACAAACATGGAAAAGCCACCTAAAAATTAGGAATCTTAAATTTTGTTGCTGTGCGAGTTATTCACGTATTACAGCAACTTTTACAAAAATTTGATCACGTAGGCGCTATTGCTTTCTGCTTGTTTCTTCATTCTGCTCATTTCTGCATTCGCGCATTACGTTCACTTCGTTCATTCCGTATTGCAATGCTGTGAACAGGTCACATTCATCCTCAAGAGATAAGTCCGAAACGATAATCACTAAAAAATACAAGACGAACAATTATTTAAAAAAAAAACGGATAACGGGTATAAAGTCATGTGCGAAGTTAACAATTTTTTTTCGTATGAAAAAGTGATTCACTCGTAAAATTAATTACACATCTACTTAGTATGAATGTTGGCTGTTAGAGATTTTTTAATTCTACGTACAAAATGGCCGACTACTCGAAACTTCTCAAAACAGCTTTTTCCAATTGGTGTGACAAATTACTTCAATAATTTTCACTCGATTTACTTCAAACTTAAAATTTATGTTCCTAATTGCATTTCGCAGAGAAGTACGTACGGAATTTCTGATTAACCGAAAACTTTTCATTCTATGAGCAGTTTATGAGCAGTTATAACGAAATTTTTCACTGGAAATTTTTCACTGATTCATTTCTCAAGTTTAAATACCTACAACTTTTGAATAAAGAAATATTTTTTTAATTCCGTACGTACATCTCTAGGTATTCTAATGTAGATTGACGAGAATTTTTGTTTTTTGTTCTAGGTAATAAAATGTGGGGTTAAATGTCACGCCGCGGAGCGCCTAAAAAAAAAGATAAAAGAAAATATTGTATTTGGCCATTTTCCACATCGAAAAAAAAAATCTAACAGCTTGATATTCATACTATATAGATGTGTAATTAATTTTATGAGAGAATCACTTTTTCATACGAAAAAAATTGTTAAATTCGCACATTATTTTATACCCGTTACTGTGGCCTAAGGCCTTAAAACCGATTTTACTTTGCATCTAGGGCATATATGTGAGAATTAAAATTCCTCGTGCCTCCCTCACGTGCTTGAATCTCCTGGCTGGAATAAAATTCTAGAAGCAAAAAGAATATCGAGCGAATAAAAGCGCACGCCAACTCTATTTCCGCTTCCAACCAACGTACTCGTCGCCTCTCTCTCTCTCTCTCTCTCTCTCTCTCTCTCTCTCTCTCTCCAATTTTCTATTCGCATATATGCATGTCGCATTCAAATTTGATTTTGATATAAATAGAAATTATACGCCCTAATTCCGGTTTACCGAGTGGTTCAATATTGCCGTCATCACACCTCATACATATATGCGGCAGATTGAGCTGCGTGTGTAAGCTCGAAAGAACAAGGCAACGAAAATAAAATGAATCATGTAGATTTTTGCCTCCCCCCCCGCTGTTCCCAGTGGCTTTCATGCTCTTTCGTATACAGCGCCGTTGAAGGACGGAAGTAGTTGGAGCTCAGCGAGTCAAACATTTTATTGAAGACAATTTCTATTCACGATTTTGCACGGCGCAGGTATTATACCCAGGGTGCGAGCAGTTAACGAGCGCGCTGAGGGTAGGCGAGGGTGGGCGAGGGTGAACGAGGAGAAAGAGAGAGAGAGAGAGAAACGGTAACGAGTTTCGTTCTAAATTACGTTTGCACGCGGGCGCGAGATGAACGAACGCGACCCACGGGGGCATACCTTTGCATTTCTCAGTTACTGTTCAGTTGCGGGAACGGCATTCCCCACGTGCGGCCAACGGAGCCGCGGCGTTCCATCGCTAATTATTGTTCGCTCCAAGTATGTGACCGGCACTCATCTTCCGCAAAGTACAGGTACGTACACCACAAATACCGTCGTACGCGTTGTGTGGTGCAACGTTTTCACCGTCGCAACTATACGAGCGTTGCAATAATTCGTAGCAATTACCGTTGCAACGCAGTCAACTAGCCCGATCGCTATATTTTGGCTTGTTAAGCAGTTCATACGTAGGCCTCGATCAACGCAGTCACGCGATTTCCCGCTAATGATACCTAAGACGGTATCCCTATTCGAGTTTCCATACTCGTCCAACTTCGCCAGTCAGCTTCGAAGCATGGCAATCGAGTAATACAATCTTACTAATATTACGAAAATGCCAGTCTCTACATTCACTTTTTCATAATGAAATCAAGCTGGCACACGGAGAAAACAGGAGCCTCGAAGTTTAGAATTAATACTATGCTTCTAAAAAAAAATATCATTAATTAACAAAAAGTATTGAATGGAAGAAAAAAATTGTAATTATGGCATAGTAATAACAAAGAAATTTAAATTTTAACCTATGATATGGCACGTAAACTGATACAAATAATACATTTTATTCGGCATATTGTGATTTTTCTCAGTATTCAAAAAATATTTTGCCCATGTAATTGGAACAATTAGTTTCCAGTATTCTACAAAAAGTACGCGGTATAAAGAGTCACATTTTACTAATCAACTTCGTAATATTTTTCACTATACGCCGAAGATTAATGCTATGCGTATAGTAAAATCTATACATACACGAAGATTCGTGCTATACGTATAGTAGAATCCATATGAAAATATAGCGTGTAATAAAGGTTGGTATTTTACAAAGCGCGCATTATTTTTTCTATACAGCGTGTAGGACTCGCGCCTATGCGAGAATAGTTTCAAATGTAATATGCACGCATCATTTTTACTATACGGTGTGAGAATCATTTTTAAACTTTTATAACAACAAGTCTTAGAATTTCCGAACTGGCAGTAAACTGCTATATTTTCTAGCACTGAATATTATAATTCTGGCAATGAGTGTTAGAATTTGAGGCCGTATTTTTCTCCGTGCAGAATTAGAATACGACGCTGAGGTAATATGCATTGGGAATGAACTCTTTTCTTGGGGTGAGCATACTTTTGAGTGCTCGGCTGGCGTGATCTAGGTCCACGGTTCGCCAGGCCTCAGTGATATCGGTAAATTTACTCGATGGACGCCAGTCAAGTTAACGAGCTTGATGAAATATAGTGGTTAATTAACAGTGCTCATGTATGGACGCTGTTTCAGGGAAGTTCGATTTGGTGACCAATGGCAACCAAAGTTAAGGCCTTAGGTCACAGTAACGGCTATAAAATCATGTGCGAATTTACCAATTTTTTTTTCGTACGAAAAAGTACGAAAAAGTGATTCACTCATCAAATTAATTACACATCTATTTAGTATGAATATCAAGCCGTTAGAATTTTTTATTCTAGGTCCAAAATGGCCGACTACTAATATATTCTGATGTTATCTTTTTTTTAGGCGCTCCGCGGAGTGACATTTAGCATCCGCAATTTTTTACCTAGAATAAAAAACAAAAATTCTCGTCAACGTACATTAGACTACCTGGAGAAGTAGGTGCGTAATTTAAAAAATATCGTTTTATTCAAGAGTTGTAGGTATTTGAAGTTAAGAAATGAATTTTCAGTGAAAAATTTCGTTACAACTGCTCATACGCTGTTCATAAAATGAAGAGTTTTCGATAAATCAGAAATTCCGTACGTACTTCTCAGCGAAATGCAATGAGGAACATAACTTTTAAATTTGAAGTAAATCGAGTAAAAATTGTTGAAATTGTTTGTCACGCCAATTGGAAAAAAGCTGTTTCGAGAAGTTTCGAGTAGTCGGCCATTTTGTACATCGGAAAAAAAACAAAGAATTCTAACAGCTTTATATTCATATTAAATAAATATGTAATTGAATTTAATGAATGAATCACTTTTTTATACGATTTTTTTTTTCAATTCGCACATGATTTCATACCCGTTACTGTGGCCTAAGGCCATAAAGCGTTTATCAAACCCAATTCAATTATAAGAAATCATTTTCAGGCAATTACAATTCACAGTACTTTTCGATGAACAACTCAACGGTCGATGACTAGCGAATTATAATTTCCTCTACCTAGACTTTAAGGGGTTAGACTACTATGACGAAACGAAAATCGAGGTTATCGAAAAGTTAATTTCGCAGGAAAAAGTAAGATGATTGAGAAATCGTTTGGACCTTTATTTGCATGTACATTAACACAGTTGTTTACCAAAGTTCAGTGAATTTTTGTTTTGATCTGAAACAGAATATATTTTTTTTTTACTAGATAATATTAGCTAAGAACATTTTTTTCACCAGAATGCGTCCATTACTGTTTATAACTGATGAAACAAATGTCGAGAAGAAAAATGTGGGTCAAGACTAAACTATTGTTACACTGAAAAAGTGTACCAAATTTCAAGTCAGTCCGTTCATTAGATGTCGAGAAGTCGTCTACACCGTTTTGAAAAACATAGTTTGGAGAAAAACGCGTTTAAAGTTTGACTAGCAGTTCTATCGTTGTAATCGTAAGTTTATCTTCAATCTACGATTCCTTCGTCTTCAATTTGAGTTGCATCAAGCGGCTATCGATTTTTTTGCATTTCCAAAAAGCCTAACCGTTCACTTAACTTATAAAATTCACAATCGGCGTGGACGATAACTCGATAAATTAATGTTGTACTGACAATTTTAAATCATAGAGTGACGGTACATGGAGAATGACTCTTTCTATTACAAATTCGCTGTCTAGGGCTTGGAGAAGTGTGCTCTTGCCGATTCAAATCCACCCCACGGCGTATTTACGCGCCACTTATTTCACAAGCGTCATTTGCCGCCACATTGATCGGCAATAATGGGGCGTCCAAAAATTACGTAACGCGAAATTTCCCAATTTTTGACCCCCCCTCCTCACGCGTAACAGAACCGTAACGCCTGGCCTCAACCGCCCCCCCCCCCTATTTCTTTACGTAACGGGTACTCTGTCGTTTTTCAAAGAAACAACTAATTATGGAAGGATCATATTTATACTCATTTTATGCAGTATATATTCATGTAGTTTTACACCGATTTTTATGATTTTTTAAAAAATAACCCTGATCTGGCGACGAACAAAATTCTCTTCATTGTCCCATCGATATCTTTATGAAAGGTTGTCTATAAATAAAAAGTCAGCAATTTATCGATATCTATACAAATGTAGCTATCGTTATGCGTAGTCGTTTATTTTGTTTTTTTTTTCTCACAAATGCCGACAGTTTGGACATTTTTTTCCTATCTTCAAGGCCCTTTTTGGTACTCAAGCAATCTTTAAAAATAGTAATGGTCAAAATTGAAAAAATCGGCTACGTACAACCTTAGTCACTGCGATTACAAAAATGTTTTTACATAATTGAAAGTCGGTTGATAAGTTTTTGAATATTCGCTGAGATAAGGTCGAAAAGAAGTAGTTTCGAGAAAATCGCGATCAAAGATTTCGATCCGTTTTGCTTGATATAAAGTTATGTTTTGTTTTTTATAAAAATGATCCTTACATTAAAGTGTCAAGTCACGGGCGATATGGCGGTTTTTCATCTTCATTATACTTCTCAAAACAAGAAGAGCTTGCACTTCATCTGTTTTGAACGATGAATTTTAAATTTACAAAACTTGATCCGGCAGAAATTTTGCTATTTCTGTCAGTTCTAAAATCGTGACGTAACCCTAACCTCGACCCTCCCCCCAATTGCGTTACGTTATTTACGTACGCCCCCTAAGTAGTAAGGCCCGCTCCGTCCTTGGCAGTGACGTAAAATATAACATTCGATATAACCAGACTAGTCATCGCAATTCCCGTCACACTATCATTTTCTTCAAGGCGTTCAGAATTTTCCTACACTTTGTTTTCGTCTGGAAAAGCATGCATTTGCAAATACCCAAAGCACGTGTATCCCATAAAAACCTGGTTATGCAACCCACAACGCGATATGCCCGTAAAATCCATTTCGCCAGGAATCAAATGTCGGACGTACGCGGGAGCAAAGCCGCTGGAAAAGGCTAGTGAAGTACATGGTAGCTGGCCCCTAAGTTGGAGGGACTTCGCTGGCTTCAATTCAGAGGAGACTGTGCAAGATCCGCGATCTCCAATCCCCCCACAACCCCCGCACCCGTTGTGAATCTAATCGAATTTCTTAAGCCGCGGTGCGGCAGCTCTCCGGTCGTAATTAGCAGTATACGCTAACGAAGCCGGAAAATCTGATATCGCGATCTTTCGCGCGCCGTTACAACGAGTCTAATCGTGCCTGCAACTGACAGCTTGTACAGCGGCCTCGGCGATACGGTCGCTCGAGGAGGCTTCGAAAGAAAAATCATAGTCGAAAGACCGGGATAGCTGTGGAGATGATGAAATCACGTAGCGTTGAGTTAGGGAGTGCGAAAAGACCGAATAAAACTGGATCGCCACAAATTCTGGTAAGACGATATATACGGGCGATAAATTCAACTGTCACTTCCACGTCCGAGTCGTGAAATCGGACGTAATATACATGTATAAACACGCCTATATATGTATATAGGATAGTATTACAACGTCGTGTATATATATATATATGTCGGATTGGTAGGGAGAGGTGACGGCAGCGGCCCCCGGAACTGCGAGGCGATAATTAAAACGCTTTCACGAAATTGTAGGCAAACAGCGGCTAAGTGGCTGTCATTCGTGACTCGTGGTGGAAGTCGGTAAGTCGTACGTCGAGCAATCAATCAACCGCGTGGTTCTCCCTTCCCCTCGTACAGTCGCCCCGCTTGCTCAACATCCATTTCCCTCTCCGTCTCTTTTTCTCTCTCCCTCGGTCGTTCCGTTTCACCGCCGTAGTCCAGACCCATTACATTTCTATTTTGAAAGCTGCTTATTAAGCCTGCTGCGTGAGGAGACACAGACAGGTTTCACGGTATGAAATATCGGCTTGGCAGGATCGGGCCTGTGTATTTCGCTCCCGTCGTTCTCCCTCTCTTCCCATCGCCCCACCCCGTGACTCTTTCTCTCTCCATGTGGCTCGCCGAGCGCTACGACGCCCCCTCTGCCCGTAGTGCGCGAAGAAAGAAGGGAAAGAGAAAAAGGGCGCGCGGGAGGGCACGGCGGTGGACGTGGGGTGAAGGGAGTGGGAGAGGAGACGGTTCCGCATCGCGCCCCGGGTGCGGACGAGTGGGCGAGAGACATTGGAAGCTGGGTTGTAAAAGCGGTGAAATATCAAAGTCGGGATAGGAGCTGTCATCGTCGGACCAACATCATGGGTGGCGTGTTGAATTAGAATGCCGACCGAGGTCCCCCTCCGTCACGCCGTCTCGCTCCCCCACCCTACCGCTGGTTGCCCCCGATGGGAATACGAGCGCGCCCCGCCACGTCGTCAGCCGCGCCGCAGCGAGCAATACGCGATGCACGACTGCGGCGCTCCCCCCCCCCCCCCCCCCCGCGCAACGATGGTTGTGATCAGGCGAAGAGTGGGGGGTAGATCAAAGCCGGCGAGGCTCGACGCCATCCCATCCTTTTCTCCCTCCACGGCCGAAGAGTGGGGATAACTCACCAGGCGTCGCTGCACTCGGCGTTGCTCCTCCGTAGCGTTTAGCCCCGAGCGCTCTCGCAGCGAACGTGCCACTACTTGCCTGGATCTCGTACCGTTCGCATCGTTTCTCCTACTCGCTACCTACGAAAAACCAAGTGTCTGTGTCTCTGTGCATACGTACCCGTAAAAGCCCGAGGATAAACACGTATATATGAATACACAAAATCGTACGCTGTGTGAAGAAAAAACGTATCCCGCTTTTTGCGCGGTTCCGCATCAAAACCTAGGATATAACGTGAACAAAACTGGAAAATCTACGACATATCGCGTCAAAGTGTGAAACACGTATGCCGTGCTCTCGTTGCTCTTCCATGCAGTGATCAACAATTTGTGCATCCGTTCGCGAGGGGATATATCATTTATACAAAAGTGATTGAACCAAATGGTTGTGCTTGAGGAAGGCGGTATGCTGACCACCGGACACAATCAGTACTTACAACCGGATTATCTTTCTCCGCTTCCAACAACGGTTAGTAGATGAAGACGAAAAAGAACATGCCCCATGTATCCAACGGTAAAACGCGAAACGCGAAACGTACCATCAACATACAGCACGTTTCCCTCAGAGATGTCTCTCGGTCTTTCATTCAACATCTCAGGCCTGAGTCTCGTCAACTTTTGATCTCTCGTCATCCGTTCTCCCCGGTATTCGTTGCAATCGCCACAACCGTATCTCACGAGTCGCATTGTTTTTCTTTTACTTTTGTTACAGTTGGACGCGAAGAAGAGTCCGTTGGCGATGTTGGTGCAGACCTGCAGTCAAATAGGAGCGGATCCACCGACGAAGCCTCTGATATCGCCGCTGGAGAAGACGTCGAAAGGGATGTCCGGGGCGAACGCGAGATCACCACCGGCGGCCAAGCTGGAGCGTACACGCTCGAGCCCGTCGGAGCCGAAGCCACTCGGATTCAAGCCATACGAGATGAACGTTTTGTCGAAGAAGTCATCGGGCTCCGAGGAGGGCAGACCCACCTCGAAAGCGAGTGTTCACAGTGCTAGTGGCCAAGAGAGTGCAAGTGCTACGATTATAAGTGACAACAACAACGTGGAGAAGAAGACGAGCGGCAGTCGTACGCCGATGGGACGTAAGTCAGCATCGCCCGCGAATAATCAAGGAATAAACACGACGACACCGGCGGGTTTGACGGCAACGACGTCTCCGCTGGGCCACAGTCCGTCGGGTGATCGCAAGACACCGGGATCCGCTCACGATCGCGACAAGTCGAACGATTCACCGCGAAACAACAACGGCGCCAGTCCCATCATAAGATCCGGCATGGAGATTCTTTCCGGTGGTGGACATCCGAAGGATCTGGCTGCTTACAAGCACAGCGCTGGAGGATTGGGAGGCTTCGGTCCTGGCAATCCATTGTGCTGTCCTCCCGGTCTCTCGGAGAATCCAGCCTTCAGGCCATCGTTCGCCGGTGCTTCGCCATTCTCGCATCATCATGCAGCCGCGGCGGCGGCGCTTCTCGGCTATCCGACGGCAGCCCCCGGTGCTGGCAGTCCCTATCTGAGTTACGCTCGCGTCAAGACTCCAGCCGGTGGCGAAGCGCTCGTTCCCGTTTGCAAGGATCCTTACTGCACCGGTTGCCAGTACAGCATGCACAACGCCCAGATGATGATGGGCGCCGGCTCCTGTCCGAGTGGATGCACCCAGTGCGATCATCAGAAGTACGGTTTGGCGATGGCCCTCTCGTCTCTCGGCCCGATGCCACCCCCGTCGCTCTCATATCCCTCGTCTCTCAATCCAAACGCGGCCGGTGGACGACCATACGTCTGCAATTGGATCGCCGGCGAGACTTACTGCGGCAAACGCTTCACCACCTCCGAGGAACTTCTTCAACATCTTCGGAGTCACACGAGCCTCGCGGGCGCCGGTGGCGGCAACGATCACGCGGCGACCGCAGCTTTGCTGGGCGCTCAACATCCGTTGCTCTCGCCGTCGGCAGCGCTCCATCGTGCTGCCGCCGCCGGCGCTTCTTATCCCGCACCTTCGCTCAGTCCCCTCAGCGCTAGGTATCATCCCTACGGCAAACCACCGACGGGACCACTGCCCGCGTCCCTCGCCGCGTCACCCTACAGTGCGTTCAACGCACTCGGACCCTATTACTCGCCCTATGCGATCTACGGGCAACGCATCGGTGCCGCCGTACACCCATGAACGGACAACCAATCTTGACACCTTATCTGTGGATCGATTCTACATTAGCTACGGAGAGACGTGAAAGTTCGGCGGCGAGCTCCGCGTACCTCGTTGCGGATGACACTTTCGCGATCGTGTAAATAGCGGGTGCTACAGTAAGATTATTTAAAAGAATCTATATTACGCATAAATAAACATGTATATAAATTAAATATTATAACGAAAGTTTACGATGTACAACTTGAGACGGAAAACCCGTCCCGAACATTAGCAACGGACGCTTTCGCGCCCGTTAAACTACGGGCGGGGTTCGGGGCTGGACTGGTGTTACACACAAAAAAGCAGACAGGTACACGTACACCCACATGGACGAGTACAGAATTATACGCCTATCAAAATCTGATCGATTCACGAGCAGCTATTTGTCGAACGACTCGAGTTTCACGAATGTCCGTACGATGGTTAATTTTATCGAGCGACCGCTCGCGCTCGTTAAAATTCTGTACTTGTTTTGTTTTGATTTTTTTTGTTCAACAACGAGCGACGAAAATCGACAGCCCGCGGTCGCTATTGATCGATTCGGGCACGAGGCCATACATGCCAAAGTTGACGCGATTCAAAGAAGCATATACATCGATAAAAGAAATTATAAAATATAAATCATAAAAGCGATTTTAAAAAGCCCATACGCATATGTACACGTGGAAATTGATGATTTGGACCAGCCGAGGCCGGGAGTCGCGCTCCACATGTCCATGATACAACTGTGATATTATATTATTCTTTGGAGATTAACAGAACCCCGAATTCTCGCGTTGTTGAATTTTTCATCGTTGAATCGCAACGAATTTTTATCTCATCTCGCTATTTTCTTCGTTTTTGTCGTTATCCAAAATCGTTATAGACATATTTACGTTCTGGATCTCCAATGAGGGGCTTGAAAAAAATTCGCCGTAGCTCTGTTCCGCCAGAGAAAATTGGCAATTGGGAAAAAAAAAATATTTTCGTTGCGTTCCGACGATGCAAATTTCGATATCGTGAATTCTCGAATGATCGAATATTCAATCTGACCGGTGTACGCATTCGCGTGTGCACACTTCGTATTTCGTTCACCGTCGCTGACTGTCGCAGCCGGCAACCGCGCGGTTTTCGCACGCAAACGAGCCGCGAATTCGAGAGGAGCGCAAAATTAATCGTTTTCTTATATCGGGAGATGGAGGGAGGAGACACATGGGAACTAAGGAAATGGAGGGGGCAGGGGGTGGAAAAAGGATCGAATGTAACAACGCTGTCCAATGTGGGATGATAATCTATCGGTATACTCCCATCGATGCATGTAGATATAAGTATATGCGTGCGTGCGCGCGCGCGCGCGCGCGCGTGTGTGTGTGTGTGTGTGTGTGTGTGTGTGTGTGTGTGTGTGTGTGTGTGTGTGTGTGTGTGTGTGTGTGTGTGTGTGTGTGTGTGTAAAAATACGGCTACACGCACATGTCTCATCACATCCACGAATATTGTAAATAAAAATTGTAAATATAAATCGTTGAGTTTCCATACCGCTTTAATAAACACGTTTGCAGAATTACATATACACGATTGTATTGGTACGTTGATTTTTTGTTATCCCTCACTCATGGTAATGTATTCGACCATCCTTTGCGGAGATCCTGAAGTATAAAGGCGTTACTTACCGTCATTATAGCCCGGTTAGTCGTATCCTTCCGGCAGTAACGGAGACTCGGTGAACAGCTCGTGGGAGACATTGCAGTCGCCGAGAAGTTTCGCTCGACCAACCGCCTATTCGACTTTCATAACTCGTGCCTTTATCTTTTCTCTCTCGCTCTTGCGCTTTCTCTCTCTCTCTCTCTCTCGCTGTCTCACACACACACACACACACACACACACACACACACACACACACAAAAACATACACACACACTCTCTCTCTCTCCCTCTCGTGATTTTGCACACCTAAGAGCCGGAGAGTGAGACGAGAGATGGATATAGCGGCAGTAAAGGTTAACGTGGGCGTTTGCGTGTAATGGAATGGATGTCTCGCGTGAGGAACACATAAAAGAGAATTCGCGCATCCTGCGGGTAAGAGAGGAGAGAGAGAGAGAGAGAGAGAGAGAGAGAGAGAGAGAGAGAGGGAGCATAGTGCCTACTCTCTCTTGTTCTTATCCCTATCTCACTTTTCTCGCTGATCCTGCTCGCACTTCATGACATCCGGGGTAAGCCCTTGGCCCTCTTTGGCCGCCACTGCTGATTCCGCTGCTGTGCGAGAGAGTCTCAATCCCCGAGGCACATAGAGGAGCAAATTTATTTCTTTCATTACCCAGCGAGCGTAGCGGGTCGTGAGTTCTCGGATATCAGCTCCACGCGAGGCGGGCCGCATAAATCTGCAGTCTGTCCATCTCTCTCTCTCTCTCTCTCTCTCTCTCTCTCTCTCTCTCTCTCTCTCTCTCTCCCTCTCCCTCTCTCTCTCTCCCTCTCTCTCCGTTCTTTCCCGTGCGGAGAGATTCACCGACAGAAGCGGCCGTAGGGTGCGGGAGAGAGGGGCGGGGGGGGAAATGCAGGGTGAGAGGGTGTCGAGAAGCAGCGAAAAGAAAAGTGCGAGGCGAGTCGAAGGGGCCGAAAGAGAGACGATGAGGAGGCTGCGATCAGATGAGAGAAGACGACGAAGAAGAGGGGGAAATAGCATAGCTCGCCGAACACCCTCTTTCACTCGTCGTTTCTCGATGTGTTGTGTGCCGTGCTCGTTGTGTCTCTCAGCTGGCTCAGCAGAGCAATGAAATATTCTTGGTGATTTCATATATTCCGAGAATGAATAGCCGCCCATATTTTCCTCGGTCATTCTTCGGATTGGAATTCGTGTTATTTCGGGCCATTAAGCGCGTCGCTAAATCTCAATTAGTAACGTGCCGTTGCCGTTGGCGTGTGTACGTATGTGTATACGGGCACGTAGCCGTTTTCGTATTTCATTGGTCGTTTTGTCGTCGCTCCAATGTGCCCACGCCAAAGCAAGCATTACACACGCCGGTGGATGACACGTATGCCGCGCATATGCAAGTAGATGAACACACCGGTCTCGTATTTATTTGTACCGCGAAGCCACGCAAGCCGCCAATCGGAGACTTCCCCGAGAGAGTTATTCTTCGTCGGGGCGTCGTGACTTTCATAACTGAAATTTTGCTTGTTCCTCTTTCCGGCACGGGATATATTATAGCAGCCGCGGCCACGGACTGCCGATCGGCTGTCGGGTCGATCGTTATTCATGCTCCGAGCATTTGCATACAATGCCCGTGAAAAAAAAGGGAACTACATCAATGCCCGATGTGCGAGCATACCAATGTATTCATTTATATCTTAGTATTGATATTGTTAAATTGTAACGTCCGTTGTTAAATTCGCTTTTTCAGACGGACGTTGAGCTAGTAGGGTTCGAATACGATGATGAGATGACTTTAAGCAACGGGTATAAAACCATGTGCGAATTTAACTATTTTTTTCGTTTGAAAAAGTGATTCACTCATAAAATTCATTACACATCTATTAAGTATGAATATCAAGCTGTTGGAATTTTTTTTTCGATGTAAAAAATGGCCGACTACTAAAATTTTCTTTTATCTTTTTTTAGGCGCTCCGCGGTATGACATTTAGCATCGACATCTTTTGACCTAAAACAAAAAACAAGAATTCTCGTCAATCTACATTAGAATACCTAGAGAAGTACGTAGGGAATTTAAAAAATATTGTTTTATTCTAAAGTTGTGGGTGTTTGAACTTAAGAAATGAATTATAACTGCTCATAAACTGGTCATAAAATGAAAAGTTTTCGATTAATCGGAAATTCCGTACGTACTTCTCTGCGAAATGCAATTAGGAATGTAACTTTTAAATTTGTAGTAAATCGAGTGAAAATTGTTGAAGTTATTTGTGACGCCAAGAGGAAAAAAGCTATTTCGAGAAGTTTCGAGTAGTCGGCCATTTTGTGCATCGAAAAGAAAAATTTCCAACAGCTTGATATTCATACTAAATAGAAGCATAATTCATTTTATGAGTGCATCACTTTTTCATGTATGAGACATGTTAATGTTAATTGTTCAATATATAGCTTCTTAATCGTCATGAAACTTTTACACGACCTCCTGAATACTTCATGTAAAAACATACCAAATTTTCAGAATTCTATCATGATTACTTCAACCTCCTTATGGGTTGAAATAAAAAATGATCAGAAAATTCTGAAAATTTGGATGTTTTTGTATGAATTATTTAAGAGGTCGTGTTAAAATTTCAGGACGATTAGGAAGCTCGTTATTAAGAAATTAACATTTTGTCAAGAACAATTTTTAGAAGAAATTTAAAAAACATTTATCAATAAACTTCGTTTTGTTTCCGTTGCTTTCAGTATATTGTAGATATTGCAAAATTGAGAGGTCAAAAAAAAACTTATTGCAAAGTTACATCAGTTTCCATAGAACAACATTTATTTTGTGAATGTTAATTGTTCAATAACGAGCTTCCTAATTGTCGTGAAATTTTTACACGATCTCTGAAATACTTCATACAAAAACGTACCAAATTTTCAGAATTTTATTATCATTTGCGATTGGGGACTCAACATCCTTAAATTCGCATATGACTTTATACCCGTTACTGTGGCCTAAGGCCTTAATTGTTTTTTGGATTTTGCCCTCGTCGGTCCGTCTGTTCGAACGAAGCTGGCGGGGTAATTGCTGAAACTGTTTTTCTTTTTCATGTTCGGTTTGGGAAAAAGTTTAGCCAGAATTTATCGGCGCTTTGATTCGACCAGATCTGACTTGTAGAACCATCCAGTAGATCACCAGCAGGCTTTATGAGAAGGCTCTTTGTGAGGGGAGTCAATTTTAAACAACTTCAGTAGCTTTAAGGCGGGATATACATTTATAACGATCGAAAAATCATTTTTTTTTCTTTGAACGATAACACTATATGTGTAGAATATTTCTCGAAAGCTTCAAAGCGAAATTCGAAAAACTTCAAACGTTACAGCTCGTTAACACTATGCCTCACCGCTCGACTTCCGGCGGTAAAGTTCTAACGCGTTTTTCTCAAAACGGCATTTTGGAAATTGGTGTGCAGGATTACTTCGAAATTAAGCCGACTGAGTTGAAACTTCGTGGAAATATTGAAAATGTCGCTTGACGAGAAATGTCTTCTACTTGACGAGAATTGTTTTTGACAAATTAGGAAATAAAAATACTTTTTAATCTAAATTTTGCATAAATTTTACGTGAAATGGTGATTTTTTGTATATCCGTGCCGTTCTCTAAAACTTGCTCTTTCTTCATTTCAATTACTGTCAAATATATGTTCTTACTGAGACTATTCTTACTGAAAAGTTCTTACTATATATGTTTTTGAAATGTTCTTGGAAAGAATAACTGAACATTTCTTACTAATATGTTCTTACTGAAAAAATGTATGATTGTTTTTCCGCTATTCTGATGATGAGTTCAAAAAAATAAAGTATATGAACATTTTAATAAATATAGAATAACTGTTCCTTAGTTTTAAAAATCCCATACAGTTGTTTATTTCACACCGTCCAAATATATATCCCCCCTTAATTGATAAGTTGAGACGATAGGATTATACGTATGTTTCGGTTTATATTGAAAATGAATTTTCGTGATTTTTTCTGGAAAAACGTGTGTAGGGTTTGAGTTTGTTCTTTTTTACATCAAAGAGTATATAGTTTGAAGAATCTTTTACGATTTTTGTGTTGAAAAATATGTAAAAAATGTAGTCAATGCAATGAATTTAATATAAAATTGATTTTTGAAAAAATAGCCCCAGTCCAAAGTAAAAGGATCGGTTTTCAGTGCAAAAAAATAGCTCTATTTGCGTTAATTAGAAAACAACTATGCATCGAATAAAAATCCTCCGTTCAACCCCTGTTTTTTGATTTATAAAGAAGCTTGTAAAATTTTAAGTGAATCGGTGCAGTGATTGGTGAGATATCGTAGCAATCGATTTTGGAAACGTCATTTTGAAGAAAAAAAACGCCTCCAAATTGGTCGGTTCGCGGAACCTACCTATAAACGCCCATGATTCCCCAATGTCGACCGGATCAATTTCAAATTTTCGGAGAATATTTTTGAAATGTTATATTTCGAAAATTCGTCAAAAACCAAAAAACGATATTTCATAAAATGTCAACTAGTTGTGAGCCCTTAATGCTCATCCATTAATGTACCGACTTCCACCCAAAAGAACCAAAATTTTAGTCGATTCTCGAGGAGCTTCCAACGCGCGATAACAAAATGGGTCCAAAAATCAATCAAACCCAAACAAACTCCCTTAATCTGGTACGGATCGACTTGAAATTTTCTGATAATATTTTTAAAATGTTTTATTTTGAAGATTCCTCGAAAATCAAAAAACGATGTTTTCAAAAATGTCACCTAGGTGTCAGCGCTTAAACAATTTTACTAGCTTTAATTGAAAAGGTTGAATGACGAGATTATAAGTATGTTTTGACGTGTATGTTAAAAATGCGGTCTTCATTAAGGCCTCATATACGCGATTTCGTCGATTTTCGAAGGTACTTTTCTAGACGCGATTTAAAAAAACGACGCACATATTGACATTTTTTTTACAGATCATTTATGCACATGCTTAAATATATGTAGAAATTAGAAATATTAACAAATGGCGAAGATACTACATAATAAAGCAATGTATTTTTTTTGCGCGCGCGCTGATGGTGAAAGTTCTCGGCATCGATGTGGGTGTCTGAAAAAAAATGAACATATTTATAATTGCATAATGAATGTATCTTCAGTGCGAACCGACAATATTTTTTTTTATTATTATAATAAAAATTCGAAACTTAACATTTTTTTACTCAATTTTCTGTTGGTATATGATTTTTTATATTTTTTTGTATCGTTGAATTTTTTGTTTCTGTGATTCACACGATAGGTGATGATACTAAGAATATGTTGTAAAAATTTCAACGCGATCTGAACCTTCGTTCACGAGTTAGAACTTTTTCAAGTTTCAAAAAAGTGAATCGTGGAAAAATGGCTTTGAAGTTGTGCCTGTAAATTTCTAAATGCTGTAACTTTAACAATTTTTGGAATTTTTCAATTCTGTAAAGCTTAAAATATTTCAACCGTTCAAGCTAATGGCATCAAAAATTTTAAAGAAAATAAAAAATTTCTATTTTTTTCGCATATATAAGGTCTTAACCATATCGAAAAAGTATTTTTAAATTATATAGGAAATGTGTTTTTCACAACAAGCTCGGCATATCCGAAGCGACAGCGCGAGTAAAAGATATATAAATATATTTATATATAGAATTTTGCATGAACACTATACGCGTTAACCAGCACAGGCCAATGCCCCCGTGTTTTCGCGACGACTCCTGATTTCGCATAATCAGCATTATTTATATTCAGTTCTCCTTGTTCCTCATTCTCTTTTGCTGCCACGATCTTTTTGCCGGAGCCACTCTACGCTGCACCCGGTAAAAAACGATTGCCCAAAATGAATTGCGTGGTTAAATCGAAGCAAAACATCGGATAATTTATTCGAACGCCAAGTAGGCATATGCAGTTTGAAAATGGCCTTACTTTCCATACGGTGAAACGATGCAATAACGGCGAGCTTGAGGCGCTGCACGCTATTTTTTCGTTAAAGTCCGTCGAGCACCGAGCCTCGAGTGTTTAGAGTGGAATTTACGTATTTATTAACCTTTCAAAACAGCCGAATTGTTTGAAGCACGAAGAAGTGCCAGGACTCGTTTCAGGATCGCGAGAGACGTACGTGTGTCGTTTAGATATTGCAATTAAAGTGCCTCGTACGTAAGTATGCATAAACGTGCGGCGGTATGATTTTTTTCCTTCACTCCTCGTAACGTGTGGCTCTGCGTGTCGTGCCCCGTCACTTCGCGTGCGAGGCCACGGAGGAAAAACGTCGAAAAACGAGGACGATGCGTGTTCACGTTAAGCGACGTTTCGCTGCGTCGAGCCTCCTTCAATGTACGTCTATCGGACACATCTTGGGCCGTACTTTTCGCTAGTCAGCGAGGACAATGTAGCACATCAATAACCGGAGCCCACGTATAAAAGCAACTCATACATCGTACTCTGACATATCGTTTGTAATAAAACACAAAGGAGGCATCTTTCCTCTCCTTACTCCACAGAGCGTGTTCTCCGCGATTCGTGTATACCCTCATCGTTTCTCGCCACGAGAGAAAGATCGCCCCGTCATTCGTGTACGTGTGTGCACGAGTGTTCATACAGATACATCGTGCGCGGTGATACGTGCCTCAGCCGATTTTCTCCCTCACGTGGCCCTTTTCCCTCTTCAGCTATTCACGTGAAGTTTGTGTACATCGTCTCTGCGCTGTGGCTCCGTTTGTTCTTCAATCTCTTCTCCCAACAACCCGTGTTTTCCCCCCGTCCTCATACATCACCCCCAATGAATCGCGACAGAACGAGCAGCAAGTATAACTCATCCATCCCCCAGCTACTGAGGCTAGCACGAAGCCGAAGAGACGTAGAATCAATAACAGCAGTCCAAAAGTTGCACATGCACCGAGCCCACTGGCTGCGCGTTGGAATTCCCAAAGCACCACATGTCTCCAGACCGGAAACTGACGTTTCGTTGGGCAGGGCTGACAGCGGTTCAATCACTGTCGATTCCTATCCTGGTGCCTGTTATGTGGAGCCTCAATGATCAGCGTATGTGATCTAGGTCCTGGAACACGTCTTGTAAAGACATCTGGACCACCTGTCGCCGGAAGATGAAAACCAGATCACGAGCTCCATTAGCCTACTTGTCTTGATGCAATAAAGATACGATAAGAGTGAGTCCGTTGGATACCAGCGTTGTATTTACATCAGCGTTCGTTTACTGTACGGAAGTGATAGTTCAATGCACGATCACGATACATGTGTCAGCGTGCGATTCAAGCCTGTTCAAGTTCAAGAGAGGAATAATCGTTGGAGTATCATCTTCGGACGTGTGGCAATTTGCGTGAGGCATCGCTCGCTGCTCCCCGGAAGAGCCGATGTGCAAATGACCGAAGTGTGGCCGTGCCAGCCGACTCATCGATGCATCATTTGAAATTCTCCTCCATCGGTGCTTCGAAATGAGTATAGCTCGGATCACGTTTATCATCGATGAGGGCTTCGATAATAGTCGGTCTTTGGCGCCAGTCTACTTCCGGTGTTCTGGTGAATTCTAGGACGACGTCATGAAGCTACCGGTGGAGTCTTGTAGCGTAGGCACGGACTGGTGATACGTCTGAAATACGGCGAGGGATGAAGGAAGAGTGTGTTGCCGGGTAAAGGCAGAGGAGCAGGATGAGAATGTCAGGGAAGCGTGCCGCGACGGCTGAGATGATGAATTAGCCTCGGTGACCTCCCCTTGCGCGAAATCTCACCTCCTACCTTCGCTTCCGTACTCTAGTTCAATAGCGTAGTCCCTTCATCCTCTACCTTGCTCTCTCCTGCTTTCGCAAGAAGCATCACGCGACAGCGGCCCGGAACAGACCTCCTGCGTGATGTCGGTCTCGAGATGATGGATCGTGCTACCGTCATGGAGCCATTCATCACCTCGATCTATCAGGCAATCCCCTTCACCTTGCTCCAGAAAGCGAGCATTCGACGTCTATCTACTCCCGCTTCTCGGAGTCAGTGATTAATGTCGATTGCCCTGCGCGCCGGCCCTTTTATTCGGCCTCACCTCTCCTGCTTCTTTCTCACTCCCCTCTTTCCCCCCACTTCTTACTTCTTTCATCCTTTCGATCTCGCTTCACCGACGTTCACTTATCGCTTTTCCCCTCGTGCAATGTCCGCGAGCAGAATGCAGACGGGCAACAAATATACGAGGATGGCTAACCTCGCTGTCGTCAATTTGGATCCGCGAAGCCACTGGTGGAGGTGATTTTGGATCGTCTGGAAAATTTGTGTCCTTAGGGGGCGTCCATAAATTATGTAACGCAATTTGGGGGGGGGGCGGGTTCGGCCTGGCGTTACGGTCTACGTACGTGGGGGGGGGGGGGGGGGGTCGAGGTTTGCGTTACGTCACGATTTTAGAACTGTCAGAAACAGCAAAATTTCTGAATGTTTAAGTTTTTAAATTTAAAACTCATCGTTCAGAATCGATGAACTGCAAGCTCTTATTATTTTGAGAAATATAATGAAGATGAAAAACTGTCATATCGCCCGCGACTTGATACTTTAATTTAAGTATCAATATTATAGAAAAAAAAACATAACTTTATATCGAGAAAAACGGAACGAAAACTTTGATCGCGATTTTCTCGAAACTACTTTTTTCGACCTTGTCTCAGTGGATATTCAAAAACTTATCTACTGATCTTCTATTTGTTAAAAACATTCTCGTAATCGCATTGACTAAGGTTGTACGTAGCCGATTTTTTAAATTTTGTTCATTACTATTTTTAAAGATTGCTTGAGTAGAAAAAAAGGGCCTCGAAGATAGAAAAAAAATATCCAAACTGTCGGCTTTTTGTAAAAAAAAACGAAAATAAACAAACGGCTACGCATAACGATAGCTACGTTTGTATAGATATCGATAAATTGTTGACTTTTTATTTACAGATAACCTTTCATAAAGATATCGATGGGACAATGAGGAGAATATTTTTGAGTCGTCAACTCAGGGTTAATTTTTTTTTAGTTCATAAAAATTGATATAAATCTACATGAATATATCTTCATAAAATGAGTATAAACCCGACCCTTACATAATGAACTATTTCTGTTAAAAAAACGCAATCATTGATGACAAAGCGCCCGTTCCGTAACAGAATAGGGGGGGGGGGGGTTGAAAATTTGGAAATGTTGCTTTACGTAATTTATGGACGCCCCCTTACCAGTTAGTTGTGTCAAAGCTATCAAAATTCTCGAAACAAGACCCCTTTTTTCGCAGTGTGGCGATCACGTTCGCAAGTATCTCGACTGTGGATGTCTTCATGGAAACAAATGTTCAATTTGGCATCTCAATATAAGCCTGGAGATGGTGAGTTTTTTTTGTGACTGGAGTTCCAAGTGCATGGGAATCGTCGAGGAACGAGCCAAGGGATCTTCAATATCGGCATGGGCAGAAGCCATTATTTTTGCTCCGAAGCATGTGGCAATGTGGTCGTTTGCCGCTCAAGCCTCGTTGTGGTAATACACGTGTACGGCTTTTCTCATTTGTACTGATATATTAATGTTATTGCAAGCCTGTAATAGTTGGCTACGAGTCGCACGCTCACCAACTGCCGCTTTGAAGAATTCAAGGTGTTCTTTTATTTTCAGCATAGTCATCATCATCAGTTGGTTACCAGCATCTCGTGAGTGAAGAGATCGGAAGAAGCCATCGCAACCGTGTGTATTTCTATCTCCCTCTATTTCTCGTAATTGCGTTAAATTATTGGATCAAACATAAAGGAAGGAGAGTTATCTCTCAATCTAAAGTTCTCCACTCTCTTTTCTCCTCCTTCTACCGCTGCTCTCTCTCTCTCTCTCTCTCTCTCTCTCTCTCTCTCTCTCTCTCTCTCTCTCTCTCTCCTTCTCTCTCCTTTCCTTCCGTTCCTCTCGCTGTATTTTCTCGGGGCACAAAGGAGCCGACGGAGTAATTGTGATTGGTGTAACGGAGAGGAGCAACGTAGCCAGGCGCTCCGTGTCTATACGGAGTGTACAAGCAAGCTGAGGAGATCTTTTGCCCGGTTCTCGCTGACGTCCGGTCGTATATACGCAATGTGTCTCTGTCCAGAGTCGCGGAACGAACGGCTCCTTGCTCACTTTGGGTATAAGATGGAAGGCTCCGCGGGCCGTCTATTAATGACAATTAATGTTTTTAGAAGAGTGATCTACGAGGGGTCGGAGGACCCATGAAAATCTTGGCTTACTCTTTTTCACGAACGAGCCGAGGTACACCCGCCGGCTCGCTAACAGATACACCGATACATTTATATATTCACATTCACCCACGCACACACAGACGTGGAGTTCTCCTTCCTGTCTGCCGGTTTGATCGATGTTGCAAAAAATCCGGGAACCCTTCTTGACTTGTTGAGCCCCAACTTCTTCCTTCGCTGCTCGCCCTCTTAAGCTTCTACTCTCCGGGAATATGAATTATACCCATGTTGAAGGAAGACATTGCTGGGGTGCTCTCGGTGTAAAAGTGCAAGCCATTATTTCCTGAATTACGTCTGTTCGTTCCTCTGATCAACTCTCAATTAGAGAAACATTGTGACAAAAGTAATACGAAATTTTCAAGCCCAAACACACGAAATTTATTCGTTGGAACAACTCTTCCTCGAATCCAAACAACAAGTTTTTAAAGTACAGTCGGACCCCCCAATAAGAACGCGCGCAATAAAAACGCTTCCCCTTTTTCTCGCTCGAGCGCTTCCCCCACTCCGACTCGAACCCCAAGCTCGAGTCGTTTCGCGTGCGGGTTTCTGAATAAGAACGCCCAGCCTAGGAGAGCTTAGAGGTGCAAAATGAGATAAATATTGTAATGCACATTTCCGTTTTAAATCATTCTCCTTATACTGTGGAGAAATGTTGCTATACAATACGAAATCAACACTTTTTGTTAATCTAACGCGTGCATTTTTCGAGACAATTGTAAAAATTCTATTTCCATTTGTAACAAGTAATGTCTGTATATTTACAGATTGGCGTCCAAAATAGCCAAAGATTCAGATAAATGATTGAAATTATTCTCGTTGTGTCGAGTCATTTAGATCCATGGGGCATTCAAACTGGAGGCGGAATATTTTCAAGGGAGCCGTATTCCTCCATTGTATATGAAGTCTCAGATAAATGGAATTTGTCAACGTCTTCGCTTTAGGTAAAATTAGTACTACTTTGCAGTACAGACTTTGTTTGGGTTTACATCAAACTATTTTTCACAAGCAACAGTCTATTTTTCGCTTCTTCTGTGACATCTTATATCGTTGGTGATCATCCACTATTATTCAATTACTAATATGTATGAATAATATTGAAAAAAACTATTCATTAAGTAGAACATATGCGACAAAGGACGTCTCGCGCATGGGCTACACGTTGAAACTAGTTCGAACGGCCGTTCTTATTCAGAACCTCGCATGCCGAAACGAAAGAGAAACACTGCATCATCAGCGCTGAGAGCTCCGATACCGAAGCTCTCATGTCTCAGGTATTCCAAATATAGTTGCACTCATCTTTTCTAAAGCTCCCAAGAGCCGCTCGGAAATGTTAAATCACAAAATGTCCCGCTCGCTTAACGGATTATGCTTGTGACAGACGAAAACAGCTCATATCCGAGATTGTTCTGTTTTAGAAAACCGCGATGATACATTTCTACACGGTCGGATATTTGAAAAAGTATAATATTTTCTGAAAAACGCTCTGTGTAATTTTTACACACAACACAATTAGCTAATATAAAAAAATCAAACAGACTTTGTCGGTATATTACTTTGTCCCATTATTCATCGAAGAGATTTCTAAAATGGTAAGTTAAAACAAAATGGTGCGTTTTCAAAAGGAGTCTTCATTTTTGCGAAACATGGACATTTTTCGTTCACCAAATCGAAAGTATACATCGGAAAAACAATCCCTCTATTAAATACTATATTTCTACATGTAAAAAAGCCCGAAAATTTTCAGAAAGTTCGATGCAGCAGTTTTTCGAGAAAAACGATAAAAATGTATTTTCAACAAGAAAAATCGTTTGAAGTTTGGAAGTAACAGCCTATGAATCTGTCGATTTATATCCCATCAACTTGAAATTTTCAGGCAACATTTCTAACAATGATATAGTGCTAAAATATTTTGGTTTTGAAATAAGTGTTTTTTCGACTTTTCCAACTAGGCATAATCCCTTAAATAAAAAATCAAGAGTGTCTAACGTGTTGTAGAATTGCGTCGAATGCTCGCGGTTCGGAAGCTGTTCAGTCCGAGATTCTGCGGTTGAAGGCGAACGTCGTCATCGTAATTTCAAAGTAAAATGCTAGCGACAAAGGCCCTTCGCTTTGGTTCCGGGTTACACGGGTTGGGGGATACGTAACGAGATGCTAGGTAAGATTCTATGTCGAGGAAGTCGACGACGCCCGTACGGATGGGACATTGATGAGGAAACTTCGGCTGGTTATAGCCCCTTCGGACCGGTGATAAGGAGCTAAGGAGTTTCTAAGTAAGAGAGTGGAGGAAGCTCCACGGTTCTATGTGCGTGTCTGTGAGTGTGAATTTTGTCATGGCTTACCTACACATTTGGGGATGCTGATGGTCTCGTCCTCTCAAGAGAGCGAGGTTAAACCGAAGGAGCTATCTCAACCGCGCGTTCGAGCGTTATCCCCAGCCGGGACAGGATAATATTATGTGGAAGAGTAGAAGGCACACACACACACAAAGGTATCTTGCGTGTTCCCCGGTCATGAGATTTCCGCCTAGCTAGAACGAAGACTCTTAGCCCCCGTCTTATCTCTTCGTTTTACGGTCTCGATGCCAGAAATCAGGAGAAATCAGGCTGCGGTCGTCCGGTAGGTACTAATGAACCTCTGGGGGACGACGTCTTCTCTCTCTTTGTCTTCCTGTCGCCCTCTCTCTCTCTCTCTCTCTCTCTCTCTCTCTCTCTCTCACTCTCTCTCTCTCTCTCTCTCTCTCTCTCTCTCTCTCTCTCTCTCTCTCTCTCTCTCTCTCGCTCTGTCTTCGGCATCTCATTTAGCTCGATACTCCTGATCACCTAATCGGGAATTCTCCAATTCACGGAAAATGTAGACACCGCAACGTGAACTCTTCGCCATTGGTTCAAAGACGATAATCGTTTGGCAAAAAGAAGTATAAAGCATTGTGATACTTTTGTGGCACAAAAGCATCGTTGATGGTGAGAATTGTTATCCATTTTGAGTGAATCGGCACAGTACGTTTGAAAGCATGTTGGTATTTTGTGAGGGTAAATAGGAGAAAGTCGGTCATAAGGGAGAGATGGCTGATAGGAATATTTCCTAGGATTTTAATTTTTTTTTGAGCTTTACTAAATATATTCATAATCGTCTCTGTAAAATTTCAGTGTCGGTTATCGAACTTATTACAGAGAAAAAAATATATAAATTGTGTACTTTTGTGAAGGAATCCCGCGACGACATAAAATACCCAATTTCCGATCGCTACAAAAGTGTATACAATAGTGAGAATCCGTCTGATTGTTAAAAATAATCAGATTTACTAACTCAACACTTGTAGCAATCCAATTCTCTCAGAAAAAAAATACGCTTATTGACCTAATTTTCATGTAATATCAAGTTTAATTTGCGACTTCCGGTATTGGATTTATTACCACTTGCTACGATAAAGAGACGTGACAGCAAGGCAGCAGCTGACTGTAGTTGTAACCTCATCTCACTCATTCGAATTTCCACACATATTTCATTTTTAACCAACATACTTCGCCGACACAAATTTTCCACGCTTTTTCACCAGTCGTGGCCCGATTACAATGCTTTACATTTCCCGCACCTGACATTGTTTTGACAGATCGACATTGAAAAGCATGGAGGTTAAACTCGCCTGAATGAGTAAAAAGAGACGCGGATGGATGTAATGTTGCCAAATATCAAACCTAGAAATACTACGCGAATCGTTTGAATAGCTATTCGTTCATTTTGTAGTAAGATTTTCCTACTACGGTTATATTTTATAAAAGTAATGTCCAATGGACTCGTATTGCGCGAGCCTGTCTCCGATAACCGCCTTTTCGGACAAAGCCCGAAAATCTCTACTTCAATTTTTCTAATTGAATGTGCACATTCATTAAACAGTTTACAGATGGGAAATTTTAGTTATTACGAATCATTTTTTTTTGCATACGTTAGAAATATAAATTGACGTACAGGTCTCAATTATAATCAGTGGTATGACTAGTGTGAAGCGATAGGACTACCTTAATTAGCTTCGTCTCGTGCGCAGGTGTGAGTGCACAGGCAAAAGTTTGGCAGAAAAATGAATAAGTAAGTAAAATTGTTTTTCATTGTTTTGTTTACTGTTGAACATTTTTGTAGTGTTCATGTTTTACATTTTGGTGATGTTATTTTGTAAAGGTAATGGTTATTTTTCTGTATATTGAATAGTTCACGACAGTGCTTCGTTATAATCGCAAGAATTCGCATGTAATGTTTCTACCTGTTTACATTTTAGATGTGGCCGTCTTGCCCGGAAGATCAGGGTAGATTGCCACGTACTATCGGTGTATGATGGCCATACTGTTACTTGCGATGTGTTGAAATAATTTGTTTAGTCCGCTATCGTTTTAGATGCCTAACAAGTACAAGAGAAAATCAATTGCTCTGTGAGGGAACTGGACTGAAGAATCATCAAAAGCAGCTGTCAGTGCTGTAAAAAATTATGAATTGTCGGTTTGTGTGGCCGCTAGAACCTACGAAATACAGATAAAGACTTTAGAATGACGATAAAAGAAGACGACGTCGAAAAAATTATTGTGAATCCCGTGTCATCGAAGACTGGGTGCATAACCATATTTGGGTACACCAAAATGGTACTGGATTCGATATGTGTTCTGGATGTGGCAGAAAGGAAAAAATTAAGTATCAAAACATAAAACCAAAGAGAAAACCGAGAGTAGAATTGAATACTGGCCATCCCTCCTCTACTCCTATAGCCATCACACCCGGATACTCCGAGAGAGATGGCCAATCGTGATTTTTTAAATACTAATTTTAAGGTTCATCTCATGGGAGTTTATTTGCTTTTTGTAAATTATTTTAAAGTTCAATGTTCAAAGTTTAATTTCAAATGAAGATAAGTAAAGAACCGTGTGTATTTTCATTTTGACGGATCCGTGAAGAAAAATGTGAACAACTGCTCCGGACTTACCTTATCTCGAGTGTCCTTTTCATTCGATATTACGTCTTATCTTTCCCAGCGTATGATTGTTTAAATGTACACGAGTTAATAAATTACGCGAATGACAGCTGAAGTGAAGATACAAGCCGGCTGGCGTTCGAATTTTTCTGTTCGTCGTTATACCGGCATTGGCTGGCTATAAAGGGATTGTAACGTCGTAGTAAGCTTGGGGGTTTCTTGCTTAACCAAAATCTGAATAGGGGAATTGGAGCATTTGTTACGCAAGAGATATCTGATTATTTCGCAACTCGCTTGTGGAATAATGGGACGGTGACAATAGCCGGTCTCGAGCATTGTTCCGAACCAGTCTGTTTCGACATGTTTCAGCATATCTGTATATGTATGCATACCTGCCAAGAGGGTATTTCCAGCGCGTTATCAATGTAATGCTGGCTATGAGCATATCTGACTCCCCGAAGGAGGGTCGGCAATTTCTCCGCAAACGAAGCGTTGATTTTGGCGACAGGTTGGTAGTTGAAATTACCTTCATACAAATATGCTGACGTTGATCCAGCGACGACTTTGAAGACATTGGGATTCGAATGATGTCGGGTATGGAGGAGATAAATGCTACGAGGACTGTTGTCAGGTCGAATGTCTTCGTAATCATTCTTACCCATGAACGTAGATGACACGCAACTTACACGTAAATCAACAGCGATGGGTCTGTATACGAAAGCGCTACTCGCTCAGCTTACGCAACTTGCATAACTCAATTTGGCGATAATGAAATAAGTGTGGCTGGAACGACAGCAGGAGGGAGGAAGAGAGGGAGAGGGAGAGAGAGAGAAAATACGAGACGGGACTCTTCGATGGTGCGTGATTGGCCGCAGGTTCAATAGACCCTGATCGGTGTCGCTGCCGGTGACACGTCTCGTACATAACGAATACCGCGACGACGAAGATAGAAAGGAATGGAAGACGACGGGCTTCACCTTTCTCGTCGTCTTGAATATAAGTTTTACGAGTCCGATGAATAATTGCCTGTCCTACGTGACTCGATTGTTTCTTCGGAGTCATTATGATACAACGACAATGACAGCCGTGGAACTGACGTAATTTACCGTCTCCTCGATTGGCTTAAACGAACCGATTGCGGCCCTCGCTCAATGTTACGATCCTCGCCTCTATACTTCGGCACAGTCTCGTTGAACCCAACGTTCCGTCTGAGTGACACTTTATCGACTGCAATTTCACGATGCCGCGCGCGCAAACGCGAAAACACTTGCTTTCATCAAAATCCACGCGCTAGCGGAAATTAATCCACCTGAACAATGAAACTATCGTCTATCAGTTGACTGGAAAAATGTCGCGCGTTGAAACGGACTACTTGTGAAGACAAACGCCACAAAGTGTCCGAGAGGCGACTTGTGTCTTCGGCAAGAGTTAGGGTATGTTTCATTACTACTTTTGGCTGTTACGCTATTGTGATGAAATTTGGTATAAATCTGTCTAACCTTATTGTGCGAAACGTGAGCCTAAATATTTTAAAAATTAAAAGAAAAAAATATGTTGTATTGCAATATGTAGCCATTATTTTCGGAAAATTCTATCGAGCCTATTGGGGGCCTTCACACACATCCTTAGCTCACGTCTCTGGTCGAAAGGCAGCCTGAAGGTGACGGTTCGATTTGGGAGGGAGACAGGAGAGTCTCCTATCTCTGCAAATCTGCAAGAATCTCTCTACCAATTTAGACCTTGCTAGGTTTGTCAAATTAAAAAAGGTTATTTCTACGATAATGGAGGAGCTGAGTATCTGGCACAAACCTACAAATATATTTCATGCGTTCTGCCTAGGAATGTGGAGAGTGAGAGAGTGCTTTCGTGTGCTGGCTACTTTTGTAACCGAATAAGAAGCTCACTCTCTGTCAGAATGTTAGCTTGTTCTAAATGTTCGTTTGATCTCAGTTTATTGCCAAATATTAATTATCTCATGTTATTTATTCTGCTAACAATAAGGTTATCTCATTTCGTAATGAAAATTTGAACACCAGTGCGTATGTGGATTTATACTTATCGTGTGTTTTTAATTCATATTTTAAGTTTCGTTTTATTGTGTTGATTTTGCTGTGCAGAATGTACAATTAGAATATTATGGGAGGACTATGATAAAACATGTTTAATTACAAATGATTAAAATTCTGTTTACGAAATCTTGTTTGATTTCTAATACGAACCTTCTTTCTTTTCCTAGAAACCAAAAACAGTTATGTAGTTGCCAGTTCCGGAACCACTTCCGGAACTCCGAAATTGGGTCTCCAGAATATGGCATGGCTGCCCGACCCGACCGACCACCAGCGTCATCTGCCAACTTCACTCTGAAGCGCAATAATGTACTTCTCGATCCATTGTTCCATTGTTTTCGCTGTCCGGACCGTTCGCCTTTTTGACCCCTCGCCATTTTAACTGATCGACTTTTTGGCCCTTCGCTTTAATGAATTCGAAATTGTAAACTGTCGTAACATTTACTATTCAACGATTTAACGTCTCGAATTGTTTGGTGTATATATAGTATAAGGCGAATCGATAATACATCTCCCGTTATTTTGTTGAACCTGATATATGTTTTCGCTATAAATCAACTTCGAGATTTTTGCATTCACAATTTCGATTAACTATTTTACAGACTATCGTAAGATTGATCTATCCTTATTGGAACGTTCGTCATTATTGAATTCGACATTTCGGTCCTTCTGAATATTGATCGATCGAATTTCCGATCCCTACTCAAAGCAGTAATAAAATATACCCTAAGTCACAATAATAGTGAAGAATTCTTTCCTTGAAAAATAAATCATGAAAATCAGCAATTTTTTCCTCGCCTAAGGGTATCTCCCCTCCTAAAACTACAAGCAGTTTTCAATCATTGTTCGAGTTGAATGAAAGGGCCATGGGGAGGGATTTGCGAGATTTCGGTAGATTTTTTTGGAGATGGAGCCGAAGCCACTAAACGGTCGACGGTGTTCCCTTTGATTGGACCGGGTAGCTTTTGCGAGAGAAGTGTTTTCCTCTCTCGTATACGCAGCCATCGGCGCGATCGATGTCAACGTCGTTCGCACGATTAAACCGCGTCCGACAGGATCGTTCGCAAGCGTACATCGCGTCACAGTTACACTCTTCCTACGACCCGAGGACACGCTGCCTTTAGGGTCCGACGTGTTTCGACATCCGGGACCGAAAGCGGACACTTTGATGACACGTGACGGAGAGCCTCAATGTCTTTGCGCGCGCGGTACTTTGATGTGTTCGCGTCGATACACGGCACGATCTCTCCCCAACGTCATTTCCATACACGCAAGTCCACGAGTCGAACGTCTCGACGACACGTACCACGTGTCCTTTTTCCGTCGATAATCGAATTTCTATTCGTCTCGTCGTTCCAAGTCGGAGAAATGTAAGAAGCGTGCATGTGGCACCGCTTCTCGCAAGGAACATCACTTTGGTGTCTGCCTTCGATTTTGGTGAAACTCGTGTATATGGTGGAGCATCAAAAGCTATTAGATACGCATGTTCTTTTATCGGCGGGAAAACGGCTTGGGTGAAACCACCCCTTAAAGTGAAGCATGCCAAGGGCTGATTTTGCAGTTTCACCCTCAAGCAGTCCACCGATTTTATTGAAATAGAAACGAAATTTCTTCTAATGCGAAACGATCAGAAGACAATGTGGGTACATTGAAAAAAAACAAGCAGTAAGGCCTTACGCCATAGTAACGGGTATAAAATCGTGTGCAAATTTAACAATTTTTTTTTCGTACGAAACAGTATTTCACTCATAAAATTTATTACCCATCTATTTAGCATGAATATGTAGCTGTTAGAAAATATATTTTTTTTTTTCGATGTCGAAAATGGCTGACTACCCGAAACTTCTCGAAACAGCCTTTTACAATTGGCGTGACAAATAACTTCAACAATTTTCACTCGATTTACAAGAAATTTTACAGTTATGTTCCTAATTGCATTTCGCAGAGAATCACGTACGGAATTTCTGGTTAATCGAAAACTTTTCATTTTATGAGCAGTTATAACGAAATTTTTCACTGAAAATTCATTTCTTGACTTCAAACACCTACAACTTTTGAATAAAACAATATTTTTAAATTCCGTACCCGAATCAAGTAGGATACTCCAAGTATATCGAAATTCTTTTCAAAACACCCTCAACGAGTTTATCTCACTCAAATAGGACCGACGCTACGGCTGTTCGAAGTTTTCAGATTTTTACGATTTTGGAAAAACGGTCAAATGAGTTGACATTTTTTTGTTCGACCATCAAACGATTTCAAGGATTTATCAGATGGGACATTTTCACGCGATTACTAATATCACAGTGTTTTTTCGCAAGGTCACAATTACGCCCCCTAAACGAGAATAACGTCGTTAACGATACTTTTACCGATTTTTTATAAAAATGTTTTTTATAAAAATTATTTTTCGATTTTCGCGGAAATTCTAAGTTGGGCCATCGATTCTCGTGAATTTTTCCATATTTTGAACATAAATTTAAAGTTTGTAGAAATATTTCGAATCAGCATATACATTTTTATCTGATATCGAATCTGGTTCACCCCTTTTGTACTCCTTTCAATGTACTCATAAAAGTTTAATGATCGTTTAGCATGAGAAGAATTTTCGTTCTTGTTTTACTGAAATCGGTGCATTGCTTGCCGGGTGAGACTGTAAAATCAATCCTTGAATCATCGACATACTTCACCCTAAGGGTTGCTTTCTCCGCTTGCATTAGTTCTTCCGCCGAAGAAAAGAAATACGTATTTTGAACGTATTTCTACAACGTAGATTGTAACGTTCCACGACATACACGAGTTCCAACAAAACCGAAGGCGGACACCGCCGCATGCACCGTAGCGATCATTGTCGTCCGAGAAACACGACGGTAAGGCGATCAAGGAACAATGGCTATCAGGCTCGCTGCGAAGGAACTGAAGAGGAATAGGCGAATTGTCAGTTCTTGGGGTTTCTCGCGACAGCTGTAGCTTTCTACCCCGCGGCTACCAATCTCGTCTCTCATAATTCGCCAGCTCCGGTCTGAGTTATCGAATTACCGAATTACATTCGCCGCGACGGTAAGCCCAGTCGCGATGTCCGTTCCCGGAAGGACACTTTTTGATTTTATCACTGATGTACATTGCGCCAGACTAGAAACTCTTCATCAAAGATTATCCGTAACAAGCCGTAATCCCTACGGTAACTACCATCAAGTCCTGGTATGGGTTGACTGCGATACCTGTCTCATTTACGGTCCACAGCAGAACCGCTTAAACGTCAAGATCTTCAGCTAAATTCAGCCTGCAGATATTCCTTAGCTTCCTTCCTTCTCGGATCCCGGGGCCCACGTTTCCCACCTCTTGTCCGGTCCGCGTTGAATATCACGCTTCTTTTCGCGGTCGCAATATCGAGCCGTGTTCCAGTCCCGCAATCGTGCACCATGGATGCGGAAATGTTGCGCCAATATGTGAATTCTCGACACGGATTTGCGGCCGCTCCAAAAGGATACACCGAATACACTTTCACGTGCGAGCCATTACTCGAGTGCCATCCACGTTTGAACGTTTCTTTCGTTTTCTCTTTGCCTCCGCGCTCGTATTTTTCCTCGCCTTTGTCAGCAGATCGTCAATCTGCTAATGCAGAACACGTACAAGCGGAACTGCCGTACAGGCCAACGAAGGCACGAAAATTTAAAACCTAATCATTAATTGAGGGTGGCACGCCAGTGAGACAGCGGAACCGACGAATTCTAGCGTTCTGTATAGTTAGCTGTGTAGATGGCTGTGAGTGTGCCTGGGTGTAGGTGTCTGTGAGCGTGCGTGGGTGTAGGTGACTATGAGTGTGCCTGGTTTTAGGTGTCTGTGAGTGTGCGTGGGGGTAGGTCTCTGTGAGTATATCTGTTTATATACACGCACCGGGGCGCACACAGACTTGCTAGAAGAGAAAAAGGAAAGGCAATTAAGGGCGTAACATCGTAGCTGGCTGCGACTATATATGACACGGATGACCCGGTGATACGTGACCGGTAATAGGTCCCGATACCATGGACCGCAGAGAACTCTGCTACATATATCTGTAGAAATAAATAAATAAATAAATATATATATATATATATATATATATATATATACCTACCCCTTGGGATCATTGTCGTTAAGTTTATCGGTAGCAAGGGAATTGGAGCATTGGTCCGTGATGATGGGAGTCAATTTATTCCAATCTTCTTCAACGCGAAAAACGATGCACCATTTAGATTCGCAGGAAACCCGAATATAGCTGAAACGATGACACGTAAAACTTCGAGCTCAAAGATAAATAAGTAGATGATGTTCAAGTCAAACGAGTCTTATTCGACTCGGAAGTACGTCGAGGTTAATGAATGTCTGTCGATCATTTGTTCGAATTCACGACACATGTCGGGCTATACATTTATTTACCAACAGCTTGGCCAAACATACGACAATTTGTTTCATAAAGTAGAACAATGGCGTTTTTTTTTACTAACGAGTACTCCGTTCTCGTACGCCTGCCGCGTCGGACACGAGGTTGAAATATATATTGGAGTACGCGGAGTTATCTTTCGGAGATACTACGAGAAGAAAAATGACAATTGCCACGCATCGGTGAGTGAATTTGTTCTTCTCACCATATTTCAAGATCATCAGACTCGTGTAGGACCATCTGTTGCACGGTCCCAGGATTCTCGATGTCGCGAGACAGTCATCTCTCTTTCCCTCCCGCGCTCTTCTCATCGTCCGGCTCATGCACATATCGGGGGTTGAGAGTCTCATAAAAATACAGCGCACACAGAGCCCACATTGGCCATATAATACGGACACGAAGCACAGTGAAATAAATTGAGTTATTAACGTGACGGTGTCACAATAAATTATGATGAAGCGGCGGGTAAAAAGGGAACGGTCAGATGTGGTCGCGAAAGGTCGGACGGGGCTAACAGCGCTTGATTGCCGGTTGCTCGTTTGTCTCCATGTAGTCTGACAGCGAGACGCTCCTGCGATGTAACGTCGCAGCATCATCGGAGCAAGCACCGCGTGGCCGCGAGAACGGTCTCGCTCGTCGCCCGAACACGCGAAGAAAAAAAATCCCAAATATATATATATATATATATATATATATGGATTTACACACACCTATGTGCGTTATATTACCCACAGGAATACGTTCTCTCGAAGGACGTTTGGACAACAAAAACATTCCGATGATTATTTAGGACGTATGAATTAAGGGGCTATACCAGTGTGGACGCTGAAAATTTGGGTTATTTTCGGGCATTTTTTGGGAGAAAAGTACTCGATTAAATGTTTCGAAAAATTGAGAAATAAATTTGGCTATATTTTACCTATATTACATATTTTTTTCATCGAAAAATATTGAGATCCAAGTCACTTATGCGCTCCCTTCGGAGGCGCGAAAACAAAAAGTTCCTCCACTGCTGACATGATTCCGGCCGATTAAATAGCCGAAACCTAAAAAGAGAAAATGTCGTTAAACTCCAAGGTATTTCCTATACAATGAAGTAGAATTTTCGAAAAATATCAAAATCTAACAAAACGGCGAAGTTATGAAAAAAGTGAATTTTCGTGCCGATAAAATGGTCGTTTTTATCAATGCCAAATCGTGAATTTTCATCCAATCGAAAATGTCCGACGTCATTGTAGAGTAAATATATTCAAGAGTACTCAGTTAGAATTTCAAGTCATTCGGATAATTGCTTCTCGAGTTACAATGTCAGCAATTTTGAAAAAATCTCATTTCGAGAAAAACGCGTTTAAAGATAGAACTATCGATTTTATACCTACGAGCGGCTGCTCTTTAGAAGGCTGCCATTCGAGGGGTATTAGAGATACGGCCTTGACATTTTTACAGGATATTCTTGAAAGTATAAACTGTCGAAAAAGGCAAAAAAGATCGAACTTTTTAAGTGTCACACTGGTATAGCCCTTCAACTGCCCATCAGAACGGGACCTGCGGAACTAATGAAAAATATTTCTCCCCTTCTCCATCTCTCGAGCAGTGGGGGAAACTACTCAAAAAGGTTGTAGAAACTATCAGAATAGTTTTTACGAAGTCAAATTCATCAGTGGAGACAATGATTGAAAATGAACGGAGTCAGCGACAATCTTATTATTATTTCAACTCATTATTATTTATTTCTAATAATCGGCAGTCAAATTACACGCATGAAATAATCGCTTACAATGGAAGCTGGCAATACGACGTGGCACAATAACAATTGGAAAATCGCCCAAATAATTCATATAGTATTTAGAAACGTCTGAAAAATAATAAAATGAAATAAAAAAGGGCGTTTTTCAAATTTTCAGACAACGATACTACATCAAGTCTTTTATATGAGGATGATTATATTTATAATAATAATAATAAATGGATTATATATATATATGTTTCATAAGTTGTTAAGTCATTAAATTGACTGTATGCCACAAAATAAACGCAAATAAAAAGAAGTTGACAAGCGAGCTCAGAGCATCACAAAAATAAAAATAACTCAGATAATTGGGCGAGGATTATTTAAAATAAATTGATCCCAAAAATAATGTTCACCACGTAGAAAATAGTTCAAAAAGTGTCTATGACCAGGTGATTTTTCTTTTCTTGATTTTTGCATCCACGGACAATATTGCAAATCATAAATATCACCATCGCCGATTCGTCGTCTCGTGTTCGCGAAACTTTCCCGATGAGAGAGGCAAAAACTATAACCCGAACAAAGGTAACCGTACGATTTTGTCAACGATGACAAAACCACGTCAATACTCAGGCGAGACATAGTTAAATCGCAGTTACGTATTTGACTCGTCGTTTACGGTAAGAGCAACGTTGATCGTTGTTACAGTGTGGCAAGCCCAGGAATATCCGTCATTGCCCTTCCTCCCTGGGCTTATTTCACTGCTGAGCGTTGGTGTCGCGATGCCAGTTAGGCGTAATTAGCCCCGTCCATAGATTGAAACAAATGGACTAGGGCGAATGTATTGAAACGACGCGACTGTGGTTTTCTGTTGCGAGGCACATAAAGCACCCTGCCACCCCCCCCCCCCCTCCATCGGGAGGGGTGGAGGGCAGGGAACCAAGTCGGGCAGCCCTTCTCACGATTTCTTGCATCCTTGCGGCATACTTTGCGCTTTCCTGACGCACATCGACAAGGGGCGACACGTACATTTCGCTGGTACGTGTGCGCACTCGGGTGCGCAATCCTGGCCGCGAACACTGCGACGAAACGTACACGCGACCAAACGTGTACATACGCACACGCGTTAATGCACTTGGCTTTAAACGACTATGTTTCATCCCATTCGCGAACGGTTCATGCAGATTTACGATCGAGCTTTATCAGAGACAAAGATTGTGCAACGAGATGATTTATACAGCGCAATAATCTCGCACGTCTGATGAAGCGAGACAGATCGTGCGAGAAACGTTCCAGCGTACGCGGACGTGTTTCGATTGATGATTGTCATCGTGCGTCAGGACACGGAGGCTTTTCGCCATCGCGATACACGACGTTCTTCGCCTCATCGCGGGCTCTCCTTCAACTGAAGGATACTTCGTTTTCGATGGGTCAACGGAAAATTGAGCGGCCATTTTTCGGGCGGGGGTCAAAATGTCGAATGACCAAATATAGAACGACAAAGATTTCGAAACGACAGAATTATGAACTCGTAAATTAACGAAGGTTAAATTATTCGAAATTTTATCCGTTGATTTATTCGAGAACATATATTCAGTTCGTCTGCAGTTTGAGTCATACAAATACAAATTCGAACAATCTACAACATTCATATCTCCGAAATAGAAAAAAATCGAGTATTAGTATTAGTAAAGTACTAGTAGAGTTTTATTACAAAGTCGTAGATCGAGACTACGAACTTCGAATGTGTAGATCTCAGAAACGCAAATGATCAATGGTCATTACTGAACAATGGTTCGTCATTACTGAATTCGACATTTCGGTCATTCTGAATATTGATCGTTCGAATTTCCGATCCCCACACAATTTTTCGATCTCAGTTCATCTCAGTCCACGCATTCCAACATTGCCGCGCGCAGCGGTTGCGCAGCATTCCGTGCAGACATTTGTTGAGCAGTCCTCAGATTCTACCACATCTCTGTGGGGATTTAATAGGGGGTCCGCATTGGAATCCGAGTGGATTCCGCGCTGTTTCTCTATGGACGCTAAGAGAGAATTTCTCATCCGATGGTATCAACAGGGATTTGTTGGATTCTCAACCAAAAATGTTCTTTCGTGATTGCGTGCACAAATTTGATGAGGAGTCCCAAGATGCCCCCATATCTTTATAGGGATTTGTCAGTGACACCGCACACAGGGAGTCCTCATTGGGAACCAATTGGATTAGTACCGTTCCCGGATAAAAACCGTTCGTGAATTCTTACCAAGTTCGAATTGAAAATATATGAAAAGTCGCAAGAATAAAAAATTGCCGTGTTGAAACAGAACCGTCAACAGAAAGTCAAAGTGCAGTGAAATAAATAACAAATGATAACTACAGTGGACTTTCAGTGATTAGTAAAATACGATTTTTAGGCTATACTATTTTAAGCGATTGATATTTTGTTAAGATACGATTTGTACTGTTTTAAGGCTTCTTCTCACTTTACAATTTTCAAAAAATCAATTTTTCCTTAAAATTTTGTCGATACTATACATTTACAAACGTATCATACTGAAATTTTATGAAGATCGGAGGAGTCTAACTGTAGTTTTGTGTGACCTTCACTTTACTACCTGAGCGCGTTCATCTGCTCCGCTCAAACTTTTACGCGTTTTTCTCGAAACAACCTTTTATCAACGGCTTGGCGATAAAATCTTCGAAACTACTGAACCGATCCTTGTGAAATGTTAACCACATATTCTTTACAACCATCGCTATAGCGCATATCGAGAATTTTTTTAAATTTTGGTATTTACTATTTGTTTTTTTTGCCAAAAACGATGAAAAAACACGTGTTTTCTTGCTTTTTCGAAAAATGTCCACCATTTTGTTATTTTTGCATATATTAAAAGTCGTATGATATGCGCAATAGCCATTAACATACTGAATCTAAAACCGTTTGATTTTTTTGCTTCGGATGATCGATCTCCGAGATTTCATCAACAGCGCAGACCTACAATTTTTTTAGATTTTTTCAACTACCATTTTCGTCTATAGAGACTTAAATAAATAGTTTTGTTTTCATGTATTTCGAAAGTGTATTTATTAAGTGTAACAACAACAAGTGTTTAAAGGAATATCTATAGTATAAACCGTTAAAAAATCCTGAAAATAGTCTTTTTTAGCGTTTAAAGTGAGATGACCCCTTAAGATCCACTCATTTTCTATACCTATATACTTTGTGCAGAATATTCAGCGTATAGAATGCGATGGTATCCATAAACAATCGTATATGCTTCTATTCGATAATGTGGGAATCCTTCAGGATTGCAATAGGATACAACATTGGATTCCAATGGGGAATCCCGACCGAAGTCCAATATACGAGCATGATGTTTTAGTAGAGGGATCCAATACGATGACGCTTTGGATCCCTACCAGGTAGTGGGGAAAAGTATGAGAATCCCCATGGATCCCTTCGACAATTTCTGCGTGGCATTGAAACTCGTCGACCATCAGCGATCCAAAAAATCCCAACATTCCAAATCGTCCTCAAATTCCGCACTCAATCCCGACGTAAAAAATTCCACACCCAAAAGAAGCGAAACTACAACCGCACGTCTCCGCTCTCTCCGATCCCTCGATAAAATTCCCGCAACAATCCAAGTCCGCGTCTCTCGAGATTTGTCTCCTAAAATCTCGCTCGCAATTTCCCGATTTATCCTCGATGTAAACGATCCGCGATCGAAGCTACCTGCGTGTTACACTTGGACAATGAAGGACGACAGATAAACCTGCACCCGAGTCGTTCCGCAATTCCGATTTGCACAAAAAAAAACAAAGGTATCGAAAGAACAAAAAAAAACGAAGATCTCATCGCGTAAACTCGTCTCGCTGGGTAGCCGAAGGTTTTGCGACGGGCCGCAACGACCACGAAAATATATATCAATGGAAAATGTCGCGTTGATATGCGGCACGTCAGTTCAGCCGCGTATGGTGTATTGGAAGGAACTGAAGGAAGAGTAAATGTACGAGAGAAAGTGAGACAACGAAAGAGATGGATGCTGAATCGAGGTACCACGGATAGAAGGAGTCGGGTCTGACAGATATAAATGACGTCGGCGAACACGCGGGCAATGATTGAAACTCCCGCAGGCGATGCGCTGTCCAACGTTGCGCGCTTCGCAAACGAGAAATCGCATCTGATGCACAGACCAGCTATATACATACATATATATATATATATATGCACACACGTACACACATATATATATATATATATGTATGTATAACTCACTCATATATGAACGTCAATGTGAATGGAACTTGAGTCTAGCAGGCCATTATAACGAAAAACTCTTCGTTGCGTATGATCTGTCTGAAAATACGTTCGACATTTTTCAACAATTACTCTCGCATTGTACATAGAGTACATATTTGGAAATCTCCGTATTTCTCTTTGCGTTCTCTGGAATTCGAATTTAAGACATTCCTTTTACAACCCCGAAAATTTAACAATGAACTGATTTTCGTCTGCAATGAAGTCGAAACACATCCCAGTATAGTAGTAAAATTTCAAGCCAAGTATTCAAGCCAACTTTAGATGAGAAATGACGACTCTAGAAATCGTCTTATTTGTATGGCCTCTTATAGCGATGACTCGCTGGCCACATTCCTACCTAATAATTCATTGCACTAAATAATTCTACATGCCTGATGCAAACTGCTTACGCGTGTAAGAATTTCTAAAGATTCCGTAACGATAATAGAAACAGGGCTTCACCGCATGCTTGAAGAAAATATTAATGATAGAATTCAGAAAAATGTCACCAACAGAAGAATTTTCGTATTCGTGACTTTTCAGAGAAAACGTATAAATGTCCAAATCTACTAAATTTGCGCCAACTTTTTTACTCCAGTCTATCGTTGGGTATAATAATGAATTGTTTGCGTTTGTCTATCCTATACTATATCTATATGTCTATACAGTCCATCGTTGGGTATAATAATGACTTATCTTTATTAACGCCACGGTTATTTACCAATTATTCAGAGCCCTTGTTAGGTTCCCATAAAATACGGCCCTCCGCGAAAGGGGAATACCCTCGTCTTTCTCTATCCCACTGGCTCTTCCTTGAAGTTTTTTTATTCCAAAGACAGAATGCATTGTTTTTTAGGTGCCCTGAGGCACTGTGCTAGAGATGTAACGTTTATTAGTGCAACGAGGGCAGAAACGTCCTCCGGCATACAATCCTTCTTCCTTCAATATACACAAAATACACGAGAATAAAATAAAATACTCAAAATAAAATAAAATAAAAGTGACTCTATACAAATCGAATGAAAATGAAGAATAACATGCACATTACTAACAAGTTGACCAGACTCGATACATCAGCAAAAGAAATATAATACGATACCAAAGAACGCAAGTATAGAAAGAGAGAGAGAGAGAGAGAGAGAGAGAGAGAGAGAGAGAAAGAGAGATAAACGAGTATCATCAATAAGCACATCATCGTCTGTGCGAATGTACTGTCGCGCGATCTCTCATCACTGATACTCCGGTCCTCTACTAATTACCCTTATTGAGCTTCCGTGCGCTCGTTTCGGCTCTTCTCAGTCGGCTAAATGTCTCTCTATCACCGCCAATCAATCTTCGAGGAACCGCGTTCGATTGGAAATAAATATATATATATATATATGCACACATGGCAATCGCGGCTTTAACAAACGTTTCGCTCGGCAATAGAGAACCGACTGAGCCAATCTTCCACAGAACAATGGGGCATGACTCGGTCGTTTCTATATATAACAGTCTATACGCGAGTTTATATACAGACCCCGATATATGTCGATCTTTTTCCGATGGAATAACTCTTCAAGCTCGAGTTTTTTTTTCTCGAAGATGCCCTGTCACCCTCTTTGCTCATTCTTTTCTCTCCCTCTCTCTCTCTCTCTCTCTCTTTGTCTCTCTCTCCCTCCCTCCAATTTCACCTTTGCGGTATTTTTTCTCCGCTACGCTCCTGGATCTCTTTTTCAGTCCAACAAATCGTTCGTCTCGTTCACCCCCGTTGGTCCAAGCGACCGCCATGTCGGGATTCTCTGTCCGTATCTAATCAACGCCCTGGCCCCTCGCGCGCGTCACAGGGACTGACGCTCGTCTCATCGTCTCGCTATGTGGATTCGTTCCACGATTGTCCCGTCGCGCCATCGAGATCGCTTCGCCATCGACGTTCCGTACCGAGGCACTTTTTTCTTCGTCCACGCGCTCCGCGACAGTGCAATTTTCGGCAGGATGGCGTTTTATTTCTTTCTACGACTCCTGACGGCGATCTGATTCCGTGGTTGCGATCGCATGGGAAAACAACAGCCGCGGAGAAATGTTTCTCGTCGTAGCGTAGTGAGGATTCATTGGAATTCGAAACGAGGTACTTTCGAATCGAGGAGGCTTTTCGCTTAAGGAAGGACACCACTGTAACCACCCATTTTCGACGTTTTTTTTTTTCTTTCTTTTAACGTAAAGAATAATGTCCAATAGAACTTTTAGGCTTTATTAGGTGTATGTTAAAGTGACCGAAATATTTTCGGTCATTATATTAGTGTTAGCTGTCAAGTACGGGGGGAAATAAAAACAATGAAAAAAAATAGAGACGCGTTTGAAAGAGAGTTCGTTTTTCGACTATACTTTCATATAAAAGGTGATATATTTTTTACAATTTTCGAGTAATCGACAAAAATATGCGGCATATTTTTGAACGTTCAAAGGATTTTTTAAAAGTGTTTCCAAAAGAACGTTTTTTCGAAAATATTGCAGTGGTGTCCTCCCTTAATGTGAAAAGGACAGAGGGGGAAAGGTCGGGAGTCTTGCCATTTTGACCTCTTCAGAACGACAAAGTATCTAATTTATAGGGTCTCAAGGTAAAGGGATGTAGTTTCTGAGCTTTGTATTTAGATTTTATTCTTGGCACTCCTGCCGTGCGCGCAATCAAATGTAAGCATTGATGAGTCTGCTAGGGGCTGAAAAAACGAGTTGATTAAAAAAAAAAAATTTCTGGCGAGAGTATTGAGATGACGAGGTCGGCATTTTATCCATAAACAATACATAGACCCGCCAAGTTTGTGTTCTTTTTTCATTGGAAAATGTCGATGAACAATGGAGTTTTTATTATTCAAACAAACTTCCGCTGTTACTGTATGGTCAGTCGGTGTAGGCGGGTCTGGCAACTAGGGTTATCGGGAATGAAAACAAATGTACTTCCAGTATCGTGAGAATACTTTAGTCTCGATACGTTTTTTTTCCATTCGAAAAGTATAAAAATGGCAAACTGAAAAAAAAAGTTCGATTTTCGGAGAAAAAAACAACTTTAACCCTGCGTTGACACACTGGGGTACTCTGACCCGGATGAATGTGCAGTAAAATACGCACATTTCCAAAATTAAAAATTTTCAATCATTTTTTTCATCGATTTACTTTTATATTTTTTTTAAATTTTAATTATGCAGACATATTAGGAAATGTTTGAAGTGCATCTCAGATTTCTTTAAATAAAAACCGACCGTTGATGGCAGGTGAATGAAATACTATCCGGGTCAAATTGACGCAGCGTGTCAAAATTATGACCAAGTAAAAGTGTGTGAACGAAGGGTTAAGCATTTGTTATTAAAAAATGAGTAAACTTTTAAAAAATCGTTCACTCATACAATGGAATATGGTGTAAACTCTGCTCTGTCCAAATTAAAAGTAAATTGGACGTTTAGATTGCGAAATACTACTTACACCGTTTCATAAAACATAATTTCAGGAAAAACGCTAAACAAAAAAGGGTAAATTTCAGCGGAGCGGTTCACCGTAGCGCAGTCGGTGATGTGACCCTTTAGAAAAGTCATCATAGCTCGGTTAATTATTGGCATTTTTACAAAATCTATGTTCCAAATTTAAGTTAGGAACCTAGACCATATACCTATGCAAAAAAATAATATTTTCAAAATTTCAAGCTTATGCTGACCCCCCTCAATGGACCGCTCAGAGAGCGCAATTCGAGTTGTTTTGAAAATTGTTTGGGCGCTGATGTATACGGGTAGAGCAGCTATTGGAATGCCGTCGCAACGTTGTAACGATGATGATGTGATGATGATGATGATGATGATGTTGATGGTTTCAAGTGTCGGCGTCACCGAGTGAATAAATTATATATACACATATGTATTGCACGTATAGATCTATTATATATAACTCAACCACTACATACGTATACATGGGGTTTTCCAGCTCAACCGAGACAACTACTTCCCTCAACATCGTTGGTTATAGATTTCCATCGTGGATGTCAAAAAAACAGTCCTGGTGTGAAAAAAAACATAATTCTTTTAACCTTCTCAATTCTTCAACCTTTTACCGGAGCTTAACTTCTGCTTCCCATATTTACTATTTTTTTGGTGAACGTTCCATTTTGGGCTGTCTGATTTATACTGTTTCATTCCAAGCTGTCGATTACTCGACGGCTTGGAATGAAACAGAAAAAAATAAAAAAATTAAATCAGTACTTTTTCGGTCTTGGAAGTAAAAAAAAACTTGAAAAATATGGTTTCAGATGAAATTCAATTCGGTTGCGATGAATTCCGATCTAAATGGAATACATCTGCGTCACTAATCGTGTAAATCGAATTCTATTTTTGTTGCGTTATCCATCCTAAGTCATCTAGTTATCCCTCCTGTTTGTCTCTCTCTACGCCTCTCTCTCTTTCTCTCTTTTTAGTTGTGCTAGTAATTTGTATTTGTACCTGAACAGGAAAGGCTTTGATTTTTTTTTTGAGCTAATCCCTATCCTCCTCCAAGCATTACAAATGATGCATACATTCTATCTATTTTTAAAACACACGTTGTCATAATTTTTTAATTTTTTCTACTCGCAAGACCGAAAAAGTACTCTTCTGACTTCTACACTGTCGAATGATCATCCCCAAAATCGAAATTTCACAAAAAAAATGGTGAAAATCGGAGGCACAAATTGAGTACAAATGGCACAAGACAGGTCTAAAATGTATTTAAACTTCATCAGAATTTTATAACCGCCCGGGTCGACTTTTGGATTTTTACGCAGCCGCAGAAAGGCAAGATTTTTTTGACAGCAAGAATTTCCTCGATGGAAATCAATGATCAACCATGGTGAGGGTATTCGTGGCTGCGTTAAGCTGGAATACCCCATATACATATACATACATACATACATACACACATACATACATACATACATACATACATACATACATACATACATACATACATACATACATACATACATACATACATACATACATACATACATACATACATACATACATACATACATACATACATACATACATACATACATACATACATACATACATACATACATACATACATACATACATACATACATACATACATACATACATACATACATATATATTATTACATACATACATTTGTATATCTTGAGAAAGTTGATGCTGAAGACATTCGACCTGAAGAACCCTCTTCAAAACAATCAGAGGTACGGATCGACATATATATATATGTGTACTCTAATAAAATAGTCTGCAACTGTCACAGTATATTTACGTAATTTATTAGATCGTTGATGTCAACACTTGAAAACATCGTTTTGATCATACCGGTGTCATTATTTTTATAACGCAGTATATATGCGCCACAAACACACACACACACACACACACACGCACGCATTAGTTACATTTACATGACAATAGGAAGCTCTCGGTCATCGCGCCACGCATCACCGATCCTAGCCATTACACTATATGCGCACGTTTGGCATGTCGTTCTCGTAACACGTATGTCCATTGCATAATGCCCGTCCGTCATCGCGAGGAAACTGCACAGACAGGGAAGAGCCAGCGGGAAAGAGTGGAAGGGGGGGGGGGGAGATCGGTATAGTGACTCGACATCTGTCGGCTAAGTAATTGCTGCTAAGTTATTTATCGCTTTCGGTATAGCCGACAGTGCGTGTGCTCAATGTTCGCGCTTATTACGCACACGCACGCGCAAAATTATAAGTCGCGCGAGTGTGTAGAGCTGTATGCTGGGTGTGTGTGTGTGTGTGCGCGCGCGCGTGTGTTTGTGTGTGTGTCGACATAGGTGACAATGAGGTGCCTAACTGTACGTACATTCTATGCTGAAGAGAACGAGGGCGGATTTCGTAGACTAGTTTCGGCCGAGTTGAATGCGCGTGAGCGAGCAGCTAATTCAAATTCGTGTGTGCGCTGTACGCGCACTACCTACTCCGAAATAATTTGCATCGGTATTACACTCGTTGCTCCTCGTCCCTTTTGCCTAACCTGACGCTTCTGGATAGCGCTATACCACTATGGCCGAACGGGATACACGAAAAGCGGAATTAGGGAGGTCGAAACTAATCCCAAGATTAGCGAATATTCGTGCTGCGGTGACTGAATGTAATTCAATTTGGCGTAACGCATTCGGTATTCCGTTCAACCAATATAGGCCCACACGGGCACTTCAGCGTGTTTTCCATCATGTTTGGATTAATATCGAGGCTTAACGATCGCACGGGCCAGTTCCCATACTCGCTTGAATTACGGCTCCGATTATTTCCGCCCACTGCAAACGAGCGGTGTCTGTGCATTAAAAGTGACCAGTTCGCGGCCAAATTTCTCTCGCGGACGTACGGTTTTCGTGTCGCGGCCCGCTGACGTAGGACGTGAACCGGATGGGTGACCGCGCGACAGCGAATTAGCTTGCGCGCCAACGACCGAGGGGGGTTCCGACGGTGAGACAATTGGAACTCGGTGAAATGTGGTCACGAGTATAGGCACGGTTTTCCACAGATTCCCTGCGCCGTCGTGCAGATGCGGCGCTGTAGTGCATCTGCCGAACAAGTGTTCATGGACAACACCCTGGCGGCATTTCTCAGGAACTGGAGAAAAGGAAAGTGAGAGCCCGCGAGGCTGAACGAGAATTGGGAATGAGTTTTCTCGACAGCGCAGCAGGTAATACTTGATGCAAAATCATTTGACGATCCAATGGGAACAACTGTTTTCAGTGACGAATCAATAGCTAAGGGAAAGTGACAGCCTTAGAGGCTGTCAATTTCATTTACTGCCGGCGCAGTGAGGCCCTACTCGATGCAGCATCGCTCGTTTGATGTTCGATGTTTGATGATCCAATTGGAACAACTGATTCCAGTAACCGGCTATCATCGTAATCTTGGCCGAACGACTTTTTAAAATTACTTCGTTTCGAAATAACTCCGAAGGATTGTGCGTTCGCGCGATCGTCGCTGACACGTCGATACTCAGACTGTATTTTGTGGCAGGTATAATAATACTTGGAGATGTCGACAGCAACTTTTTTCAGCGACCTCGGGAGACGTAGACGTCTCGTATAAATCCTTCTATAATAGATCGCCGAGTGTACGACTATAGAAGGAAGAATTCGCAAAGGTGAATCCAGGCGACTGGTAACCAATTAACACACCCGGCAACGACAATTAATAAAAGCGTTTTTCAGCGGCTAGTCGATGTCGGGGAAACGGCGAGACGACATCGACGTGGTTTATATATATTTATGGAAAGAGAGAGGCCGAGAGGCGATAGACAGAGATATACATGTGGAAAGCTTGGGTGACATAAATTCAAGCCAATCACGTATTTCTCTACTACCGAGTCTCACGAAACATCCGTCGATAAAACGCGCTCGATTACCAGGGACATAAAAGTCCGCGGAGGACTGAAGGATGAGGGGAACATTCATTCCTGGATTCAATAAAAATCAGGATCGAGTGTCAATGCGATCATACCGATGCACACCTGATGACTATAGAAGTTCGCTATTCCAGTCTCTTCAAATGATGTGCTCTTTTCCCAGCCAGCACTACCCGTAATTGACGTGTCATTATATATCCGCGTTGGTCGTTTCCTAATGTCATTCAGGTATCAGTATGTATCAGGCAAACTGAAGAAATGGAATCCAATGTTCGTGCGATTGTAGCAGCATCCGGTACGATGTCATCGTCTCGCCATCGTTTTTGCTCCCGAATCATTGCGAATCTGCAGCAGGAGAAGACGAGACGTCACCCTGTGCAATTGGTGATGAAGGAAGTATAATAATGAGTCATCGACACAGCGAATTTGCTGTTTTTATTGGGGTACAATAAATGCACAAGTGCCCTTTCGAAGAAAAGATACACAACGATCTTTCGTATTTCTCGAGCAGAACAGCCTTTTTGCAATGTTACATTTTATTGCCTGGAAATGACGGTAGAACCTTTCGATTCTTCAAATTGATATTCCGTGGTATACTGACTTTATTCTCGGGCAAACGGATCCGGGCAAGACCGAGGCCAGCGATGAAATAAAATGCGGTATGTTCCTTTTATTACATCGAAATAACATCATTTTTACGTTTAACAGTTGGTGGACGTTTTTTCGACAGGGTTGCGACTCTGGTTGCACCATGAAAAGAAAACGAACATGGTGACCTCCCGTAAAATTGTTATGAATAATTTCGTCAAAGGTGCATAAAAGATCGGACGTACCAATTAAAGGAATTCAATGATTTATGTACCATATTGATAAATGTATAAAACACATCTAATATAATACTTAGGAGATAAGTCAAAAATTCATTCGTATAATGGATGATGAATTTAACAAATATATGTATGTAAATTATTCAAGGAAAACATTTTTCTTTTTGATTAACGGGTTAAGCCTAGTCGAAAACTGCTCTTTTTGAGCTGTTTTAATAGACCATCATGATGATAAATTTCTACAAAAATTAAGTATTTGAAAAAGTATCATCTGCAGAATACTCTGTAATTTTTTGTGGTAAAATATTTAATTATTGAATATTTAGATGTCCGACAAGCACCTCACGAATACGTCTTCTGCGGTGATTTATCTTACGATTAATGGAAGGCGTTTCCGAAATATCAAATTCAAAATAAGCAGCACGTGTTCAAGGTGAGAGTCTTGATATTTTCGAAAGAGGACAATTCTCGTTCATCAAATCGAAAGTATAAATCGCGAAAAAAAATCGTACGATCAAATACTATATTTTTACATCTAGGAAAAGACCTAAAAATGTCAAAAAGATCTATGCAGTAGTTTTTGAGATATTTTGCTCGCCGACTTTGGAAACGTACTTTCGAGAAAAAAGCGTTTGAAGTTTCGAAAGATGCTACGACCGTTCCGACGGGCGTTAACATCGCAGTCTATAAATCTGTCCATTTTGATGCGATCACCTCGCAAATTTTTAGGGAACATCTATCAGATGATATACCGTCAAAACACATTGGTTTAAAAAAATGATCTTCCGACTTATACAATTAGGCATAACCCCTTAAGATCGGCATGAGTTTTTACTTATCGGCCGGATTTGGTGAGGTTCGACGTTAATATTCTTGTGAATACTTCATTCAAACGCCAGACAGCTCCCTTGTGTGAATAAATATGTGCATGTACGAAAGAAGACGAGTGAGTGGAATGTCCGGTGGGTGGCCAAGGACTGTGATAATTCCGGAGTCCGCAGAATGTTCCTCGACCGTCCAGTATATATTCTATACGTTATTCGCGATAATTTAATCAACGCTAATTGGATTTCTGCTCGTTGACTAGCAGCGCGCCGTGAATAATTGCTGAAGTAATTGCTGCTAGTGTATACCTCTCTTTCTCTCTCCGGCCCTCGTATATGCGGTGGCTGCGGAGAGACCAGACGATGGACAAAAAGATAGAGAGAAGAGCAACGAGACTATTTTTACTTATTACCACTTCCTGACCTGATGGGCATACCTCTTACAGAACTGAATAAACGTATCGGGTCGTTCATAATAAATTGGCTTAGGTTTGAGGTTGATATCTGAATAGTAAGTTTCCCTTAAGGGGTAAAGCCAGCGGATGGTTC
>OX632362.1:21090726-21270726 GCA_951751655.1 Ophion costatus | reverse complement strand
GTGCTGAGGCTTTTCATCCGTTGACATTTTGTGAAAAAGGGTTGCCCAGATCTCATTTTTCATATTTTTGATGGAATCGGAATTTCGACGGATTGCTAAGCCGTAATAAATGCTTAGTTCGTCAATCAATTTGGCAGTGAGTTTTCCTCTTCCCCCGAGACCTTTTGTTCCTTTTTTTAAGTTTTTCAATCGAGTGCCCATTCTTTTTTGCACGTGATCTATGCACTCTTTTTTTTTAACATCAACATTTTCATAAGGCTTCGAATCCACGATGCCTTTGAAAGTTTTGGAATCGCCATCTCCGATATAATTGCAGTCGTTTCGGAGCAAGTTTTGACACGCTTGGCGGCGACCTTCATTTCCTAAGGACAACAAATTTTTTTTCGCACAGGACCTTTTTTTTCTTATTCTAGAGGGTTTAAACTATTTTTTAAGCCAATAAAAAAAAATCGATTTTTCAAAAAATTTACAGTGGCCTTACCCCTTAAGTGCTTTCTTGAGCGCTGTATCTGTGTGAAAAATGGTCGTATCGAGATGAACAAAAAGCATTTCGAAGCAGTCCTTCAAAAAACACTGAAAAATATCTAAGAAATGTTCTGCTCCTTAATTCTTTTGGAGTAGCGTGTATGTATTATATATTTATACAGTAAATATCTTATTTATGAACTCACTTTTCAGAATTCTTTATAAGCTGGAGATTTTGGAGACTTTTTTCGGGAACGAAAAAAAAATACAATTTAGAAATCCTGATATTCTACTCCAAAAAGTCAATCGACTTTATCACATCCTCCCCTTCTTGTTCTATCGACTACTAGTTAAAAAAATTAATTGTTCTGAATATCTGATGCACAAAAGAGAGCGCATCAGCCGATCTTGAAATTTCGGGATAAGATATGTCAAAATTTTCAAAATTTTCGTGACTGAAGTAAACTTAACATCTTTCCTTCTCTCTCGCCCCTTCGCTCTCTCTCTCTCTCTCTCGCTCCCTCTCTCTCTCTCTCACTCCTCTCTCTCTCTCTCTCTGCCGCTCCGAAAACCCACACCGGAAAACAACCTTAGACGGAACAGTAAAAAAGGCCACGTACGTGTCCATCTAAATGAGTTGAGTTGCCCAATACACGCAAACAGAACTGTACATATGCGCCCGGTTTGTATATTGGATAAGTGGAAGTTCGATTCAGGTCGAAAGGAAAGGATTAATGGCACACGCTCGGTGGACACCCGTAACCCATAAATCATTCTGGCACGGACTAGAAATTACCGGCTCTCGATCTCGCTCTCGTACTCGCAACCCGCACGAAATATGACGGTCTCATAAATTCGCGACTCCTACATGGACCGTATACCTTCACGTGTATATAAATATATATGGGTGTGTGTGGTTAGACGAGTTTAGTCGTGGTCTGCGCTACGACCGATGAGCGTCCTGGGAGAATTTAGTCTCGCAGACACTCGAGATGCTTCATTGAATTCAACATATTCAAAAATTGCATTGCGTATCAATAAATATATATATACAAGCGTGCGTGCGTGCGTGCGTGCGTGCGTGCGTGCGTGCGTGCGTGCGTGCGTGCGTGCGTGCGTGCGTGCGTGCGTGCGTGCGTGCGTGCGTGCGTGCGTGCGTGCGTGCGTGCGTGCGTGCGTGCGTGCGTGCGTGCGTGCGTGCGTGCGTGCGTGCGTGCGTGCGTGCGTGCGTGCGTGCGTGCGTGCGTGCGTGCGTGCGTGCGTGCGTGCGTGCGTGCGTGCGTGCGTGCGTGCGTGCGTGCGTGCGTGCGTGCGTGCGTGCGTGCGTGCGTGCGTGCGTGCGTGCGTGCGTGCGTGCGTGCGTGCGTGCGTGCGTGCGTGCGTGCGTGCGTGCGTGCGTGCGTGCGTGCGTGCGTGCGTGCGTGCGTGCGTGCGTGCGTGCGTGCGTGCGTGCGTGCGTGCGTGCGTGTGTGTGTGTGTGTGTGTGTGTGTGTGTGTGCGTGCGTGCGTGCGTGCGTGCGTGCGTGTGTGTGTGTGTGTGTGTGTGTGTGTGTGTGTGTGTGTGTGTGTGTGTGTGTGTGTGTGTGTGTGTGTGTCGTGGCAGGGTATTTTGAAGCGAAAGCTTAGTTACCCCGGAATTTTTCAACAGCCATAAAAACGTCGTACTCTCCTCTTTTCCGAGGTGTGAGAATCGAGTTGTTTGAGTCTTGTCGACAAAGAAATCTCACGCATAATCGGCGAGAAATGTCAAATCCCTGAGCGAAAGGGGAATAGTGAACAAAATTAATTGACCGACCGAGCAGGCATATATTTACACCTGCCTCGATCAGTCATAAATATAATTTGAAATTAATATTTCATACCTGAAACATATTTCGAAAAGTAACGATAAATTATGTAAGTAAATACAAGAAAACGAAACTCACAAGACAACAAATGAAAAGAGATAAAGAAAAACAAATTTAAAAATTCAAAGCTTTTATAATTATAAACCAAAGAATGTCGAAAATAATAGGATACACACAGATATAAATAATAATATTTATATCTGTGTTTTTACCACTATTTTCGACATTCTTTGTTTTATAAATATAAAATTTTGTGCATTTTTTAATGTAAATTATATAGAATTATAATATATCAATTTTTAAATTATTAAATTTATGAGTCGTATTGAGAAATTACCAAACGTAAAAAATAGAGCAGTATTTATTATCCCTTGAGTTCCGAACGTATACCCTTATCTACCCGCACTTCGCTAGCCTAACCTAACTTCTGTTGCGTCCAGAGGTGTCTCGGCTACATTGTACCGCATTTGCCGAGAGTACGGGGGAACTGTGGATAACCCGTACCGGTATAGATGGCCCCGTATTATTCTGATTCCCTATATTCCGAGTATCGGCCATGCACAAAGCTGCAATTATTTCTTACCAACCTAATATTGATTTTTAGGGCTCATCTTGAAACAAGTGTCTTATTTCGCCTTACTGCAACTACTAGGAAGATTTGAAAAAAATAGCCGATTGTATTAAATCTCCATCGTATTTATATATACAGGGCGTCCTGTTACGAATGGATAATCCTCCAAGTGTCGATAGGTCAGATCATGTCCTACTATAAACTGGAACTTCAGTTCAGTAAAAGTTCCACGGTTTTCGAGATAAAAATCATCTGCTTTGATCTTTCGCATGCCTTTTCTACAAATGATAGCTGTTTGACGAGGTTAAAAAAAAAATCTTCGTTATTAGTTTTATCAAGAAAAGTTTTCTTTTCAACCTTAAATGTTAAGGAAACTTTATGAAAAAAGATCTTATGCAGAATTTTCATATACAAACCAATTCGAACATCTGACTTTGATAGCCTGCGGTGTAAAAAATAATGTACTACGCATATCGTGCCAATGACTTTAAAAAGTTGCTTATTTATTGTCGATTCATATCATTTGTAAAAATGGCACGTGAAAAACCGAAAGCAGATGATTTTTTTATCAAAAAACAACATGAAGCCCAAAATCTCGAAAACCGTGGGACTTTTACTAAACTGAAATTCCAGCATATTGTATGACATGATCTGTTCTATCGACAATTGCTGGATTATCCATTACTAAACGAGAGCCTGCATAATATGTTTGTATACTGTATAAATTGTTTATTAGTCCACTGTATAATATGTTTATTAGATTAAAATGTGGATCGAAGAGTGCTAGCTTTACCGATGAATAAGAAAACACTGACACTTTTATCCAAGACCATGAAAAAGAGAGAGAGAGAGAGAGAGAGAGAGAGAGAGAGAGAGAGAGAGATTGCTTGATTGAGATTGATTGATTGATAGATTTCATTATGGGCTGGTATCACCTTGAAGCAACGTATAATGAGTACATTAACAAAGAAAATAGAAAAAAATAATAATCACAATGAAGTATGATATAATATAATAATATAATATAATATAATAATACTATCTATTAATGTTATCTAGCAATAATAACACTAATAATTGTTCGAATGAGGTAATTATTAATACTAACAGTAGTGAACACAGAAGTTTGGGGTAAAACAAAATATATAATATAATATAAATCATAAGTATATGCCAGCTCAGAAGTAATCATCCTTCTAAGGAGAATGGGTGAGCAAAGAGAGAGAGGGAGAGAGAGAGAGAGAGAGAGAGAGAGAGAGAGAGTTTGCGCCTCGCGACAAATAAATTTCATCTCCACCGTGCATGTCAAATGATGACAGGAAATGCCGCGTGTTTGTCAGCGACTGACAAAAAAAAATCACATTTTTATTATATCCTTGGCAATGATAACGAGGCGAAAAAGTAAGCGGGATACGCTCGGCAGAGTTTTAAATTTTCATAGCGCCGTTTGGCATTTTTCTCTCTAATTTTATTTTTAATCCAAGCACCTCGACGATTCAGCAAGCAGTTCGCTATCTCTTAACGACTACGAGAGCCTCATGAATAACCCCGATAACCGCGCGTGGGCACGGAGAGAGTACAAGAATGAAAAGAGGAAGTGAGAGGGCTCGAAGCTCAGGGGCGCCGAGAGGATTTTAAAGAAAGGAGATACTACCACCACGCTCTATTCAACCGAGCTAAGCTTGCATTATATCCCCTTCCTCGCCCACCCCCCCCCCCCTCTCTCTCTCTCTCTCTGGAGGTTTCAGACGTATTCAGAGCACTTTCCGGACCGGATACTCGGGTATAACCGTGCCAAAGTGAATCTTCCGAATTGGCCACAGAACGATATCGCGCCACCAAAAGTACAACTAATGTGGGATGGTGGCTGCGAGCTCGACCCTTTTCTGCATTGAAACGGCTAAAAAAAATCCACCCACACAAGGTTAAGATACATGCATACGTGTAACGCGTACGTACGTTTGCCTGTGTGGCCCAAGCTCTCGTGCTGCTCTCAAAATGTATATGTACGAATGAGGAAAAATGCAATGGGATGCTCGTAAGACGAGCATTTTTGGCCCCGCATATATTAGAGGCACAATGTACTGTACACGGAGCTCGCGAGGCGTTTATTCTCCGTGTGTGCTATTATATATTTTCCGTAAAACGAGCTATATTCTGATCTCATTTTTTTGAATTTATTACTTCGCTCCGAGTCGCCCGCGTTCTCAAACGATGTACGGTAAACTCGAACAACGTTTCATTTTCAACGACCCGACGATGATTTCCGTTTTTACGGGATATCGCGACTTTCCGTGAAATCTTTGGAGGACGCGGAATTGTCTGGAGAGAGATGGCGCGATGGGGCAGCCTCGCATTCGCGACAATAATTATTGTTTTTCTTACGAACAAAGGAAAATAATTCATTTTTTCGTGACTTTTATTTGGGAGGAATAAAATGCTGTATTGTATTCATATTTTTGCTTCATCAGTGTTAGTCACTTTATTGCCACGTTTTTAACTCACTTTCTCGTCTGTCTGTTTGTTTGCCTGTTCGGTACAAATTCCGCAATCGATTTTAAACTTACTTCCGGATGAGCTGGAGACTTGAAACTTTGAACATAGCTGAGAAGTGGATGACAGTGCAATATTAACTCGCTTGCTTGAAAAATAAATAAATGAAGAAATATTAATAGAGAATTGGTAACTGGGTCTTTCAAATTTGAGGTTTTCAAAAACTGGAAATATGCCAGATGTCTGTGTCATAATCTCATCAAGATGTTTAAAATCGATTGCACTATTGCACATACACAAAACTAAGAAGCAAAGAATAAAATTATTAAAATTGATAAGAGCATTTTTTTTGTGTATACCCCTAGAAAAACGTGATTGATGCACGAATAGTTCACCTAAGTCACTAACAATTTTAATGCACTGCAAATGATATGAACTGTTGTGTGAGTTTTCTTAACGACAGCTACTCACTGCACTCCTTACTATCATCTACTGCATGCTCCCGACGATTTTCGTTTCAAATCTTACAAGTATTTTCAAGCTATTAAGAAATCCAAATTTTCAGGACAATCCGTATGGGGTTATAAATTTGTATGGGGCAAGGAGAAATGATTTTATACTTTTTAGTCCGTTTAAAAAAAACGTGGATTTAAAAAATGTCATCTAAATAATGTTTCAAGTGGTATTTGACATTTTCAATGTTTAATGTGTATCTAGCATTTGGGGAAACTAAATATCAGACGTGTTTAATATTTTACATTGTAATTGAACATTAATCAATAATAAAATGGAATATAATGTAAAAATTCACATTCAATTTAATTTTAATCTGTAGAATTATACATTTTCGATATTGGAAATATTATAGATATGTATATACATTTTTAAAACATTTACATGGATTTAAGGCTTGTCTAAAAATAAAAAATCGTTTTTTCGAAATTTTATTTTTCTACAGAGTTTTCTGTATGGTCTGTGAAAATCGTTTAATGATAGGAAAATTTCCAATCGTTTTTTTCTCAAGACTAGCTCTTCTAATCGGCATCCACGATATCTCGATCAGTTATTGCCAGAATAGGCTCAGATTTGGCATACACCTTCAGTAGATTGTCGTCCAACGTCGGTAGTCGAATTGAATCGAAATAATTAATTTTTACATGACTCGTAGAATGGTAAGAAAAGAAGGAAAAAATTGATAATCAAACTTCAGCATGCTACTACTTTGTAAATAATTATTTTTATATTTTTGTTAAATCTGGTACCAAAAATCACAACACTCATACGGATTAAGAATATGGTTGTTTTCTTTTTCCAGATTCATACAATGTTCACAAAACTGGTCGCGAATGTCGGTATTTTTCGCGCACCGTTGTAACCAAACGTACAGGAGCACACGATAATCATTTTTTCAATTAGTAATATTATTGACGAATCAATAAACATGTGTATCTTTTAAATTATTGTTTAAACTCATTTATTCCATTCTAACAATCACCTCCACAACAGCGCTCTCGACAACAATATTGCCGTCAATTATTTTTCTTTCACCCTGCCAATTCCATTTCGAGCGTTTATGATTCGTTGACTCTCATTTTTTCAACACACTCTTGCCACAGCGCTATTGCCAGTTCCTGATGCTCTACCGGGTAACATTCGCACGAGGGCACAGGGAAGTTGCGAAAAATCTGTGGCGATCCAAGCAGCTACCTACAGTTGCTATCAGGAATAGTAAAGCTGCCTCGCACTCGCTAGTCGGCGGTTACCCATCCGAGGATCAATACCCGCCAACATTCCTTAAGGGGCCATGTATTACGTTCATATATCACGTCATCGATTTTTGCTGATTTTTCACCCCCTTCTCCCCCTGAAATCATCCTATCCATCCCATCGTCATGATCCAATTATCGTTACCGTCATCCAACGACCAGACCCCACTCGCCGATTTTAAAATGACGTAATTTATGAACGGCCCCTTACACGGAAGGGCCCCAACTGCGCGCATCCACCCAGTCACTTAAAAACGATAAATATATTTAATCGGATCGGTGATCGCATTCGCGCACGTACCTGTCACATCCCTGTTTTTTTCTTTACGACACGACGTACGTAGTCGGTAATACGGGCAAATTGTTTGCCAAAGGAGTACGCGGCGAAGTCAAGAACGCCGCGAGTTTACGACGAGTATATATTCCCCGATAACTCCATTAGCAATAAATCGTTTGCTTATTACGGAAGCAAGGAGGAAGGGCATATCGGCCGCGACATCGATTCCGATGGCGCGCACAACCTGCACTTGACGTTTTCAACTTTGCGTCCCCGCCGGTCGAGCCTGGAACCGCGCCACGGGAGCAGAAGACGAAGGAAGCTTTTTCGTGCTTCCTTCCGTCGCGTGACGCTTATACATAGGTTGGAGGGATAAGACCAAAAGATATACAACTTTCTAATGACTCTTGTCATTTCGGATAACGAGGTATTGGCTAAATTGAATTAGGTGTAGGATGCTCGGATTGGAATGCATCGGCATCACGCACAGTAGTCTCTCTCTCTCTCTCTCTCTCTCTCTCTCTCCCTCTCCCTCTCTCTCTCTCTGTGTATTCCTCGCTGCATCAATGACAGTGAGCAAAGTATCTCAAAAACGACTGCATCGACCTTTCTGAAATTCTTAGGGCTTCTTCTAGGCGTAAAGTATAGAGCTTGATGGAAGAATTTTTTCCGATGTATATGGTATTTTCGATTTGATAAAGGAAAAAGCCCTTTCTGGAAAAATCAAGCCTTTCACTTTGACCGTTTGATATTTCGAAAATTCCATCGATTGATCATAGGATAAACTGATATACTAACAAATTCTGTTTGATTTTTTGGATTAAATAAGCTTGTTCGGAAGGTTGGCCCGGCAAAAGACGTTTTCGAGAGGTGCTTCCCGGTCGTCAGCTGTAAGCCGATTATAATTAAATATTTTGACACCAATAATTACAGAGTGCTTTTCAGGTTATACTTTTTCAAATATCTAATTTTTGTAGAAATTTATCATTATGATTTGCAATTTTAAAAATTCCAAAAATGAACTGTTTTTGGCTGTTGTAATTAGGCATTACCCGTTAAGCAACCGATTGCTGTAATTCCAGATGATGAGAGAGCTTGGGCGCTTGCACGAAGCCTTCTCTCTCTCTCTCTCTCTCTCTCTCTCTCTCTCTCTCTCTCTCTCTTTCTTCGTCACCGGATGGTCAACAATTTACATGCCTATATATATATATCCGTAACTTTGTACCTTGAATGCAAGCCTCCACATTTTCATTCCCTAAGTGTGTTTACGACTTCCTGTATTGTCGGTGCGTAAAATCGCCCAATTACCAAGCAACGACGCCAAGGCAATATTTTCCTTTACCAACTGGTAACTTAAAACAAAATTATTCCCCAGTAATTTATGCAGTACGATGTTTTATTGCACATCTGACGTGACGAGGGAACCCCACGCTGGAAATATGAATAAAGGGGGTGAGACGAGGCAGGATTATTCAAAAGAAAGAAGCAAGCTGCGATTTTGTATTTATAGGAGAAATTACGGGCGTTTTATCGAGGTTAATGGAGGTGGAGCGCGTGTCTAATGAAAGAGCAAAGTTCCGAGAAGGTTATTGCCGCGAAGAACATCCGTCAAATAACGATCGTGAGCTCATATATATATATATATATATATATATATATATATATATATATATATATATATATCGGATAAAAAGAACTGGGTAACACAAGGGCGTATCTCCAGTGGGTCCGGACCCCGATTATCGTAGGGACATACGCCCTTAGCCCCCGGACGAACGCATGTGCGAACGTGAAGTACACGCAGCACTTTTCCATTCGTGTGCGCACGTACGAAGCGCGGTCATATCTCGTTATTTCGAGACGTATACGCGAGTACTTTTCAATTAAATACACGTCCGTGACCCGATAGGCGTGTATCTACCCGGCTTCCTTAATTATACCTGTCTCACGGAGGTTCAACGATGCTCAATTATTTTTATCGCGTCGCGAGCATCAGCCTCTTCTTCTTCTTTTTTTATTATTATTTTTCTTCCTTCCTCCTTCGACTCCTCGCGCTCTCGTATCGAGCATATAACGTAGCCGATGCCTGACCGGCGATCTCTCTCGAAACGCAACATCTCTCGGATACACTTATCGGGAAGGAGAAGCATGAATACAAATCAGGCTGCGCCGGAATAATGCCTTATGATAGCCGCGGGTTCAGTAGGATCGCCCGTACACTCACTGCAGATCAAACATACGTCGTTCCAGTTGGCCTCTTATGTCATTTGATTCGAATCCGGCTCAAGTGGAGAATGGATATGTGCCAAATGAGCGGAAATATCTGGAACGTTGTCGTTTAATGAAAATTGGGGAATCAGCAGCGTATTTCTCATTTTGTACATTTTTATTTGTTCGATTTTGACTTGCAGTGGACGTAAAAAATAAATATTTACCTGCAATGAGCTTTATTATGATTCTTTTGGTTCGGGAATTTGAGATTCTTTGGTTAGTTACTCTTTACTTCTAATGGATTGTTTAGTTTTTCTTATCCGTATTCTTTAGTTGCAGCGCAAATTTGTTTATCATTTATTTTCACTCGCAACGGAAAGGGTTATTTTCTTATAATTTCCTAATTTCCAAAGCATACCCTTGCGGGTTTTAAGAGGACGGTGTGTATTAAAGTCAATTTAAAAAAACCAAAAGTCCTGAAAAAGTACTTTAAACGAAAAAAAAAAATATAAAAAATAGACAAAAATGACTTTTTTCAAACAAAAATTGTAATTTAAAAAAAACAACCGATTGAAAAAATCAAACGGAGTTTTGAAATAGACAATATGCTATCAGAAAAAAGATATTACCAATTTCTGGAGATTCGGGCATGAGTGTAGATAAGAATAATTCAGTAAAATATTTTCTTTGCAAGTAAATAATATCGATGAAGATTTATTCGTGTTCGTTCGAACCCGAAAAAGCCGTTTACTATTTCGGGAGCGTATTTTGAAATGGGCGGTTGGGTCTATATGGCCCCCGCATGCTCCTCCTAGGGTTGACCTACACTATGCCGCATTTTCCGATCGCACGGGGAAACTGTGGAAAACCGCTACCGGTATAGACGGCCCTTCTTCTGATTCTTTGGGGCCCAGACTTTCACTCATCTACACCCAAGGTCTCGCGAGGAAAATCACTCGAAGGGTGAAATACATTTAGGCGAGGAAAAATGCTGATTTTCACGATTTTTTACAAGGAAAGATTTAATCACTATTTTTTAAACTCAGAGTATGTTTTATTACTACTTGTGGTGGATACATGGTATTTTTTTAATCTTTAAAAATTGGGGAGACATGGCATGGTCTTCTAAACGGGTTGTGGAGGATGTTGTCAGACAGCGTGACCGTCGGTGTTATTTTCGTATTTTTATTTTTTAATTATAACGAAAACTTTTTTTCGAAATCAGTATTATTCACTCTCATTATTTACACGTCAATTCTTCTTCGCTTCCTCATTCTATTTATCCCATCCTTCACCTCGGTCTACAGGTATTTTAGTTTATTGTAATAATCGTTGAATTATTCACATACATTTTATTTTTTATTCGATCCTTCTTAATCCCTCTGCTCGTCTACCCGTGAGAAACATTAGTTCGCGCATTTACGTTTTATTTGCTCATACATATTTTACTCACTTAACTCTTCATAGTCAACATTCGTAGTTCCTTAAATTATTTAATTGTACCAACTGAGGAGCCGGCGAACGACGCCGCACTCATCTACATTACGTCAATTTTTCCGTGTTCTTCAAGCACACCTTCATTAGCTCCCAAACTATCTTGCATCAAATCCGGCTCCAAAAGCCTTAAAATTGGTCAAAAACTGCCTTTTCGAGCAGAAACGGACTGGTCCGTGGCTGGTTGGATGAAAAATGAGTAACAGATAACCACAATGATGACGATGATACCATTGAATGCGATTGTTGCAAGCCTCACAGGGAAGAGTTTGTACAGGATTATTGAATTGATAATGAAACACACATTTATATTCAATTCAGAGAATCTGTTGTATTTCATAACCGTATATGTCAATAAGATTTTCATTCAAAGCGGAGTTGTCCACCATTCTCATTCAAAACCGGACTTGTCAAAAACGAAAATAAAAATAAACAAATGGCAGTCAGTGTTTTTATTAAACTAAAGCCAGGTTCGGGCTTACATTTTCATACAGCCTTATATCAAAGCTTAGCTCTAACTCATCTCTATTTGGCTATTTTGGATTTTGATCTCTTCTGGAAAAAAGTAATTCATGGACAAGTGCAGCTATTCAAATATTGTTTTTCTGATTTTGGTTCGTAGGTATATCTATTCTGCCGTCATATGAAAGAAGGCGGCATCTACGAAATCAAAACTGCGTTTCACAATACAGAACGATAGGAAATTTTGCACCGATTTCACGGTCCCAAAAAAAAGCATTTTCAATTTTTTTTTGTAGATCCCACCTTCTTCCACATTACGGTAGTATTGAGGTGATGAGGACCCTAAAAAACATTCGCACGTGCTCGATCGATCTTGATCATAAGTACCAACAAACACCATACAGATTTGTCCATGCACTCGCGATGGATGGTTCGCGCTCACGTTTTACGCGATCACCGACTGTACATTATGCAAAAAAGGATTTCGCACGGACGCACGTATCGCGAAAAGAGGCTCGATCGTACACAACGATCGAGAAAAACCTTGAGGTTCCCGCGGACTACGAGCCCGATATCACGTATATACCGTTAAGTCAGGGAGTCATTTTTTTCTCCATCCCGTCGGCTCGATCTATCGTCTTTTCCAATTTTTTTCCATCTCGAAGTAAATGGTCAGTTGAATTACCACGTAACGAGGTTCGTTACTTTGCGGCTCGGGCAGACGGAAGGAGAGTGAGGCGCTCAGACGGTACTCTCGAGAATACATACATACACACACATACACACACACACACATATTTATATATATAGGTATATATATATATATATAAGAAGCTCCTTGTGAACGCGCTGTACCTATGTAACGTTGGCTATCAGCACAGCTGACCCTTTCGAGGATAGTCCTTAATTGTTTTCAAAACAAAAGTTTCATTACGAAACCAAGCGGTCTCCGAAATGTCGTTTATAAAAATATGCGTCTATTTATCTCGAAATGATTTTGAAGACGACGGAGTTGACATAATGTTGAGTATGGGGGCATATGGCTACCATATATATATATATATATAAGTACTCGTGAGTACTTTGGGGACAGTCCGCGAAATCGAGTACGTATATATATATATATATATATATATATATATATATATATATATATATATATATATATATATATATATATATATATATATAAATGTATGTCCACGAGATGTTGATCGCGTTCTCTCGTGGCCACATTGAAATACAGTTATTTAGAACCATTAAAACGCACAGCGTCGATTACTCGAGTTCGTAATTGCGATACCGGGGCTATAATTGAGCGGTGTCGCGAGCTCGAAGTATATATAATATATATATCGAGCTCGACATATATATATATATATATATATATATATATATATATATATATATATGTTGTATGTATGTATGTATGTATCTATATATATATATATATATAAATAAAATAAAATACCTGTGGTTATTCGTGTCTGAAAACACTAGCAACATCGTTGGATCTCTGTGTGGTCGAGCACACAAAATATTAACAGTGTAAAACCCGCGCTGGTCCATTAGGTACAAAATAAAGTTGATGGCCTCATGTACGATACACGGTTGGGGACGTCCATACTCGTGATAAAAAATGCCGAGACACGGGATATTTTACACCAATGGGGACGATCTCCGCGATACACTGTCCGCGGAAGCGATGATTTTTTTTTCATACATGGAAAATAAGCAGGATGAATCTTTTTCTCAACAAAGTAAACTTCGTATGAAAGATAGGGAAAAAATTGTTGCTAATGAAATAGTTCCGACAGTTGTGGCAACATCCTGTGAATCAATCTGCATTGATTCATACCTCGGTTTTATTCCGCTGTAACATGGAGGACGATAATCAGCTATGGATGTACGTGGATCTTTATTCGGAAAACGAAAATGGAGGGGAAAATATGAATATTATGTGAAGATAATTAGATTGCGAGTTTTAATTGTAAACTAGATATCTCGAGTTTCCTGCTGAAAAAATCAATGGAGATATGCACTTTTCTGCTAATCAATGTCAATCTATTGTCAAAATTCGTAATTGCTGATTAAAGCAATTACGAATTGCGATTATAGAAATTCGTAAATGTTTCAAATTTAGATTGGTATTGTAAAAAAATGGTAATTGCTTCAATGTGAAGCTGCTATTGTAAAAATTCGCGAATTGTGTCAATTTGATATTGGTATTACATGGAATGGTACTTACTTCAATTTTAAATTGCTGTTGTAAAAATTCGTACTTGCTTAAATGATAAATTGCGATCATAAAAGTTCGTAATTGTTTCCATTTTAAATTGGTATTGTAAAGAAAGGTAATTGCTTCAATTTTAAGTTGCTACTGTATAAATTCGTAATTGCTTCAATTTTAAATTACTATGGTCAGAATTCTAATTGCTTCAATTTAAATTATCGTAGCTGTAATTTTATTGATTTTATTATACCTGCTATACATATCAAATAATCTTAATTTTTGAAACATCGATAAAATTACAGTTATCGTATTTTAAATATTACAATATTGTAAAAATGCGATATCTTTTGATTATTTTAATTTTCGATATATCGCAATATTGTGAAAATAATTAAGAAATCCGAGTGGCAAAACGTGCCTATCTTTTTTTATACTAAAATACGGTTCGCAAAATTGAGCATTCGAAAATTGTCTGGGAATGAATTCGCTTGATTTAGCACACAGTATACCGCATATAAATAAATATATAAATGTATATATACGTTTATATGCGACCAACGCATGAATAAATACAACTGCATAAAAATGGAGGGTGTTCAACACACGTGCGTATCCGATAGAGTACAATAGTAGTTTGTTTCAACGAGCGATTATTCGCCTATTGAATGCGCGTGTTTTGTTGTACCTATGAACGAGTGTGCGAGTGCATGTTTTACCGCGTGGATCGCGGGTCCGTCCGCATTAACCACGTATGTACGAATCGCTTGGAAAAGCGCGGATTTTCCCTCCCACAATCTCGTTTACACGGGAGTAGAGGTACACACGTGTCGTTAAAATCCTGTACAAATCGAACAATTGTGAAAATTCGTGGTCAGTGAAGGAGAGAGAAGAGAGAGAGCGAGAGAGGACGGAAAACGTGTTGCGCTACTCTCGACAATTTAATCCGCCCCCTCTCGTTCTCTTATTCTTTCTCTCTTCCTCTCCATCTATCTTTGTGAATGATATGTGTGCCTTCGAAATTTTTCGAGACAAACATTGATACACACAGTGGCGCAATAATAGAATGACAAGTATAATGATATGAATAAGCATAACAATACTAATGAAAATAATAACAAAAAAGTGATTGAAAGGTAATACCCCTACGATAGCCTGTAATCTGATATAATCCATCGTTGTCGTTTTACCATTTTATTATTATTTTAAATTCAATATTAATATGATGATTTTTATGGAGAACACGATAATCAAATATAAAATACAATCGTAGAACCCAAAATGCAAATTATATGCTTGTACAAATAATGTAAAACTACCTATAAATAAACTATCTATAAACTATATAGTGTAAAATTATAATTTAAAACTATAATGTAGTTTTTAAAGTAAATAAAAAATATAATGTAAAACTACCTATACATAAACTATCTATAAAGAAGCTATCTATAAAGAAACTATCTATAATAAACCATATATAAATAAAAAATATAGATTATTAGTTTCTTGTCATTTTATTGTTATTTATACTTCAAACTTATGATAATTTTTTGTTCCTGAACTTTTTTATTATACATGAATAAATTTCTATCATACTCCATCTTTGGTGTTTCAACATTTGATTGGTATCCTTAGTTCACCATTGTATCTTCTTATAATTCCGCCTACGGTCGTTATCGTGAATACAATTACAATAATTTTTACTGGCTTTTCTATTACAATGTCAATATTATTATCAGTTTACTATCGTTATCGCACGGTTCACGTTTATATTATTTTCGCCCCACCCGTTCACGAGCCGCAATACGTTGCTGATCAATAAATCAATGTTTTTATCGGATTTTCATATTCGTTTATAGAATCGGTTTGGCGTTCCAGGCGTACAAAAAATCTTTAAAGGGGGACACTATTGTGACAGGTCAAAAATCGATATTCTGCCCTTTCTCGGAGTATACATATTGAAGGATACGTGAAAAAAGTTTCAAGTCAAAATATTTAAAATTGATCAAGTTACAGACGATTTAATGAGAGCAGATAATACACTGATTTGTGTGTCAAAGTATAATTGTGAACTAAAACTTTCAATCGCTTTTTACTCGAAAAGACTTTTCCTGACCTGGTCGGAATCATAACTAGCTATAATTGTCCGATTTCCGATTTACAAAACTAAAATTCTCAATTACGAGAATTTGAGCTATCGTTATACGTAGCAGCCTTTTTTTATTTAGTATTTTTTAAGCCCCCAGATATAAGTGATATTTTCTCCAAAATATCACTTTTTTTAACACCCGCCATTTCGTGAATTTTTTTTTCTCAAAACGCCCACGTTGAACGAGGATTACACTTGTGTACGTTATGAAACATTTTTACGTTTATTTTTATTTTTCAGACCAACCATTGTCAAGTTATCGATTCGGCCGTTGGATCGATTCGGCCGTTGGCCGTTGGATTTTTCATACAGCGGCTATAAATTAGCCTTCATTAACGTTGTTCTTTTTTTTAATTTATTTTTTAATAAAAATTGTAACCAAACAAGTTCGATGTATGCTTAAGATAATTTTGCAGTAAAACTTTTTTCCTTTCGCGGAAACGCGGAGGGCCGTATTTCGTAGGGGCATAAGGAGGGCCCTTTTGAATCATTGGCGAATTACAGTGACGCTTGATAAAATAAGTCTCAATCAATGATTATACGAAACGATGGATCGATGATGAACAAACAATGAATACAAAATTTCGCGTAAATTTATTAGATTTGGACATTTTTATATTTTCTTTGAGTGGGAGTCATAATTTTTCGTTACAAGAGTGATAAATTGGCTTGAAATTTTACCAGCATACCGGGGTGTATTTTTACTTCATTATAGACGAAAATCAGTTAATTATGAAAGATTCGGGTTCGTGAAAGGAATACCTTGATAACATGACTTTTTTCCAAATCCCAAATGAGTAATCTAATAGGCTAAAAAGATCGGAAAAGCGACCTTCTTTCGACCCGTCACAGTGGCATCCTTTCTGGTATTCCTTTTATGGAGAGCCGTATTTTTGGGGGCATGAAAAGGGCCCTTTTGAATCGTTGATAAATTACAGGAGCGCTTAATAAAAATAAGCCTCAATCAACGATTTAATACCAAAAAATGCACTGGAATAAAAAGTTTCGCGCAAATTTAGGAGATTGAAACATTGTTTTATTTTCTCTGAGTGGGAGTCATCATTTTTCGTTAAAAGTGCGATAAATTAGGATGAAATTTTACCAGCATACCGGGATGTATTTTTACTTGATTATGGATAAAAAATCAGTTAATTGTTAAACATACAGGTTCGTGAAAGGAATACCTTAAGGGGTCTTCTCGCTCTTCACGCTAAAAAAGGCTATTTTCGTGAATTTTTTGATAGGTTTATATTATAGATATTGATGTAAAAGTTGTTATACTTAATAAATAAACTTTCAAAATCCATTTTAAAAAAATTGTATTTATCTAAGTCACTATTTATAGACGGAAATGGTAATTCAAAAAATGTCCTAAAAAAATGGTAGGTCTGCGCTGTTAATGAAATCTCGGAGATGGATGATCCAAAACAAAACATCAAACGGTTGTAGATGTAGTATGTCAATGCCTATAGCTCATACAATACGATTCTCGATATATATGCAAAAATAACAAAAAGGCGGACATTTTGCGAAAAAAACCAAAAAAACGTGTTTTTTCACCGTTTTTGGCAAAAAATAGTAAATATCAAAATTTAAAAAAAATCCTTGATATGCGCTATAGCTATAGTTGTAAAGAATACGTAGTAAAAATTTCATAAGGATCGGTTCAGTAATATCGAAGATTTTATCAACAAGCCGTCGAAAAACGTTGTTTTGAAAGAGAAACGCGTTTGAAGTTTGTTTGGGTTACATAAAAACATAAAAACATTTTTTTAAGGAAAATCGTGAACATAGCCTTTTTTAGCGTCTAAAGTGAAAAGATCTAAGGCTGCATCAACACATTTCTGTGCCTTGTACGAGACTCTCTCTCACCGTCGCGTCGCTCCCTTTTTCTAAATGTCACTTTTCAGGCACCTTGTTTCAGCACTCGCCTTCTCTCACATTCAAGATTCTCGGTTATTGGTTTCTCACGCCTTGACGTCGTAGGGATTTAAGCTTCGATTCCGTACATGTGTTATATATATATATATATGTGTGTGTGTGTAGGCCACACAATAACCGCGCATGCCACGGACCCGCGTCCATATCAATGCTTACGATTTATAACCAGAGAGCATGGCCAGCTCGCATTATCGTTCGAGAAAGAGCTATCTCCGTAATAATTCACGGCGCAGCGCACTTGAGATTTGTTTCTAACGATACGACTGCTGCCATGACAGACCCGTTCGAGTGTTAATCGAGAAACCGAGCGAGAATGAGGTGAATATATAGCGTCGAAGAAAGAAAACGACAGAGAGGGACGAGACGAGACGGAAGTAAGAGAGGCGAATAATGCAAGAATGAGTGAGAGTTGAAAGACCGCGGAATGGGCAAACGCAGGCTCGTACGAGGAAACGCGAATGGCGTACGATGTCTTGACAGGTTTGTACACTCTGTGCGCGCGGCAACAAACATACATACACATCCATATATTTACAGCCTCGGCCAAGAGTATTTCTCACTCCTATCCTAATTTTGTGAACGCGAAATATCTCAAGAGTAGTTTTAAAAAGCGAGACTACGAGCCGCTTAAAAAAAACACATCTACGAAATTCTGAAATTTCACAAGCCCTCCCTTTCTTAAGGTACACTGCAGGACCAACCCACAAATCCGTCACATTTTTTAGAATTGTTCGTAATAAAACCTCCTAGGTTTGAATAGTTTTTATTTATTTCTTCTATTCTATATTCTCTGCCAATTTTGTCTTTTATTACGTATACAGCATTTTCGTGAGTCCTTTCTTTGCACGTGTTAAGGATGGTGAGTCCCTATGAAACATGTTAACGTTAATTGTTCAATAAATAGCTTCTTAATCGTCATGAAATTTTTACACGACCTCCTGAATACTTCATGTAAAAACATACCAAATTTTCAGAATTCTATTATCATTACTTCAACCTCCTTAAGGGTTGAAATAAAAAATGATAAGAAAATTCTGAAAATTTGGTATGTATTTGTATGAAGTATTTAAGAGGTCGTGTTAAAATTTCACGACGATTAGGAAGCTCGTTATTAAAAAATTAACATTTTGTTAAGAACAATTTTTAAAAGAAATTAAAAAAATTTATCAATAAGCTTCGTTTTGTTTCCGTCGCTTTCAGTATATTATAGATATTATAAAATTGAGAGGTCAAAAAAAAACTTATTGCAAAGTTACATCAGTTTCCATAAAACAACATTTAATTTGTGAATGTTAATTGTTCAATAACGAGCTTCCTAATTGTCGTGGAATTTTTACACGACCTCTGAAATAATTCATACAAAAACATACCAAATTTTCAGAATTTTATCATCATTTGCGATTTGGGACTCAACATCCTTAAAAGTGACAACTGTAAAATTTGCATGGAAAATATAAATATTTACCAGGTAACGAAGGATTTTCCTTCGGTTTGAGGCCATCCACCTGGAGCTACACTCTTCGATTTCTCGCCTCGCGCACAGCGCTGTACAATTTTCGTAATTGTTTTTACGTATTTTTTTTAATTCCACAAATATTTCCTTTCACAGGTAATACTATATACTCAACTATATTACTCAGCGTGGAAAATATAGTGGAAGTATAAAATATACTATAGAGTATAGAAAACTACCTGAACTACTTAGTCTATCCTTGGCAGATTATTGATGAAATAGTTATATATGGTATAATATATAATATATAATAATAATAATATATAATATATAATATATAATTTATAATTTATAATATATAATATATAATATATAATATATAATATATAATATGACTAATTTTGCTAATACAGTCGAACCTTCATATAACGAATCTCTAAGACAGTTCGTTATCCCGAGGTTCCGTTATATCAAGATCATGTTCTTTAAAAAAATATATTAGTACCATAAATATACGTATATTGTCCAAAGAAAGAAAGGTTCAAACGAGCGCAATTTTTACAAGCAATTAGCTTAATAAGAGCACAATGTATATTATTATGTTGTTATATCGAGGTTCGACTGTATACATACATATTAGTTTATTTATTTAAAAATTTTATCATCATTTGATTTGAAATTATTTAGATTTATTACACACACACACACACACACACACACACACACACACACACACACGCACTCACACACAGACATATAATACTAATGTATAAAATAGTTATCTATACTTTTTACTCATATTATACCAGCAATAAATTTAATCGGGTTTAGTTACAATTTATTAGAAATAGTCACAGCGATTTTTTAAATGCTCCTGCAATTATTTTCTGGCGGGTGAGAAATTCGAGTTTGTCTATACTTTTGACCAAGGCTGTATATATATATATATATATATATATATATATATATATATATATATTACCTGCCGACTGTATACCGTCTACCTACCATAATTCTTGACGATAACGGCGAAAGAAAAAGGAACGGCAGCAACGCGGCCTATAAGGTGTGTATGTGCCGGACGCTGACAGTGGTGCTAATTGACGGGTTGCCGGTTTCAACGCAACAACGTCCGTATAACTCCTGCATGGCCGGGCAAGCAGCCTTTAACACTGTACGTATTGTTATATGTATATATATATATATGTTTATCAACCTACGTAGGTATACAGTGTATGTGCTTCACCGCAAAAGAGCCCGCGGGCCGGAACTGTCGTCGCCCACGAGGTCGGCCCAGACGCCGCGCCGCTCCGGGTGCTTTCCTGTCCGCCTCGGTGTTCCGCGACCTTCGCGAGATGCGATGGGGCAGCGAGGGGGGATCCCGCGGATCCTGTAATTAGCCGACTCGTTACATCCCGACAGAAATTGCGGGGACCACACCGAGACCGTGTATAACGTGTCGGTTGGAATGTCGGACTTCCCCCGGCTATATGTATACGCATACACGTTTATCGAGACGTTACAATTACATCACTCGGATAATTAGCATCGGGGCGGTACGACGCGACGTCGAGGCGCCCAGCACTTGGGACGAAATCGGCTCGTTTCGCTCTTTCGAGGATGCACGACGAGAAACGAATATCCCCTGAGAAAAATATTGAAGGGAATTTGTGCATTTTCGAACGGATGCTCTTTTAGCCTCTGCTTTTCGTGCTACTCCTGTGAGCTTAACCTCGTTGTTGGCATTGACGCGATAATGCGCCAACCTTTATTTCCATATTTAACTTGCTGTGATTTGAAATCGGACCCTCATGCGGGGGTTCATGGGCTCGCTGAATCCGAATTTGAAGTCGAAATTTGGAAATTCAAAATGGCGGCGCCAATATGGCGGACAAAAATCAAAAACTTCACTCGATTCAGATGAAAATTAGTACTCCGGGATTTTTGAGGTCGCTTATTACGAATCTGAACTTTGAATTTGAAAATTCAAAATGGCGGCGCTAGAAAGGCGGACCGAAATTGAAAATTTTACTCGATTTAGATAAAAATTCGTACTCTGGGATTTTCGAGGTCGCTTATTACAAATCTGGACACAAAATTCAAAAAAAAAATAATGGCGCATCTAATATGGCGGACGAAAGGGCAAAAAACCGCTCTGAAACAAAAAGATTGAACTTTTCGAGAATAAATTGCTATATTTTGCAGTAAAGAAATATGTTTTTTTTTTAATTTCCGAAAACATTTCAGTTCGTGTTTTAGACAATTAGGTTAGAAAGATTTATACTAAATTTCATGAGAGTGAGTCGATTTGTTTTTTAGCTGTACGTCACGCCAGTTTTGAAAATACAGTTTACAATACCACGTTATACCTCCGCCATATTTAGTCAAGATTAGTTTTTTTTTTAATACCATGTAACAGCTAAAAGTAGTAATAAAACATATGCTACATTTTTGAAAATGGTGAAGAAATCTGCCCTTTAAGAAAAATCATCTCTCTTCAACCTGGAGTCGATATTAATAGTTAATAGTTAACAGCTAAAGGATAATATTCAATAGTTGATAGTTAGTCTTTAATAATGATCAGTTATGAGGTAACACCTAAGAACTAACGGCTATTAGTTAATTATTGGTAGTTAATATTTAACTACCACTAATATTTACTACTAAGGTGTTAATAGTTAACACCTATCAGTTAACATTGAATAGTTATTAGTTGATAATCGATAGTTAATAGTCAATAGTTGTTAATTAAAAAAGTCAATAGCTTATAGTTAATATTCGATAGCTCGCAGTTAATAGTTAATAATTGATGGTTGATAGTTGGTAGTTAACAGTTAATAGTTGATGGTTAATATTTAGTACGTAATAGTTAACACCTAACAGTTTTTAAATGATAGTGATAGCTCATACTCAATAGTTGTTAATTAAAAGAAAGTGATAGTTAACAGTTGATAGCTCACAGTTATTTGTTGATAATTGACAGCCGCTAGTTAGCAGTGCACAGTTGATACCTAATAGTTAATATGCCGTGGGCAACAGTAAATACCCAACAGTTAACAGTTGTGGATTGATAGTTGATATCTGATAGCTAGTAATCAATAGTTGAAAGATTGCAGTTGATAGCTAATTATTATTAGTCGATAATTAGTTGTTGACAGTTGATAGTTAATGGTTAATATTTGGTGGGTAATAGTTAACGCCCATAAGTTAATAGTTGTTAGTTGACAGTTGACAGGTGGAACTGAATAGTCGATAGTCGTCAATTAATAGTTGATAACTAATAGTCAATAGTTGATAATTCACAGTTAATAGTTCACTATTGATAGTTGATAGTTAGTAGGTCACAATCCATAGTTAATAATTGATATCTAGTAGGTAATTGTTAACACCTAACAGTTAATAGATGTTAGCCGATAGTTGACGGTTAATAGGCAATAGTCATTAATTAATAGCTAATAGTTGCAAGCTGACAATTAATAGTAAATTATTTATAGTCAATAGTGGGCAATTAACGACGGATAAGCAATAGTTAAATTTCATAGCCAATAGTTAATACCTTCCAGTTAATAGCTGTTCGTTGATAATTGAAAGTTCATAGTCAATAGTTGTTAACTAGTAGTTAATAGTTGATAGCAAATAGTTCATGATTTCTAGCTCGTAACTATGCTGTTAATGTTAAGATATATATGTTAACTATGAACTATTAACCATAAACTATTGATGAATAGTTAATGTTTAATGGGTCATATATATATATATACATAGTTAATATACATATGTATTAACATTTTTTTACAATTCTTAGTTACAATTCGCGGTTAGCCATTAACTATCGACTAACAGTTAACGGTTAATGCCTCATAGTTAATAGTTGATAACTGCATGAGGGTCGTTGACGGCTGATATTTGAATTGAATATTTTAATTGTTCGCTTGTCTATTCTGTCGAACAAATCGTATCCTGATATGGACCACGTAACTTAATTACGTTTCCCCGCACGAGTCTGCATATCCTGACTCGCGGATAATTTTTGACGACCACCCACGACGATTATCGCAGCATTTCAGCTGGTTCTACCATGCAAGATCTGTCCGCACCCCAAACCTCCTCCCCGAAACGCCACGCTCGATTGATCGAACAAGGGGCGCACGATGACGGTTATAATGAAGAAAAAAGGCACCGGATAGACGCGCAGGACCTGCGCTTGGCACTTCAAACCCGATAGAGCTAGTCGCGTATGACGTGTACGTATAAATTCTCATCTGCAATATATATTCTCAACGCGCGTCCGCGCTGAATCTACGTTATACGATACATATTATTGTTTATTATTTATTATAAAATATTTAATTACTGTTAGGTGTTGTTAATAATAAGTTATTAAATTATTGGCAATTATTATTATGTATTTAATTATTGTTAATGATTTATTATAAAGAAATATTGCACACCGATATATGGATCCAATACATTTGTTCTTAAGGATGTTGAGTCCCTATGAAACATGTTAATGTTAATTGTTCAATAAATAGCTTCTCAATCGTATTAAAATGTTTGCACGACCTCCTGAATACTTCATGTAAAAACATACCAAACTTTCAGAATTCTATCATCATTACTTCAACCTCCTTAAGGGTTGAAATAAAAAAATGATAAGAAAATTCTGAAAATTCGGTATGTTTTTGTATGAAGTATTTAAGAGGTCGTGTTAAAATTTCACGACGATTAGGAAGCTCGTTATTAAAAAATTAACATGTTGTTAAGAACAATTAAAAAAAAAAAAAAAAAAATGTATCAATAAACTTCGTTTTGTTTCCGTTGCTGTCAGTATATTGTCGATATTATAAAATTGAGGGGTAAAAAAAACTCATTGCACAGTTACATCAGTTTCCATAAAACATTTAATTTGTGAATGTTAATTGTTCAATAATGAGCTTCCTAATTGTAGTGAAATTTTTACACGACCTCTGAAATACTTCATACAAAAACATACCAAATTTTCAGAATTTTATCATCATTTGCGATTTGGGACTCAACATCCTTAATACTTTCGTAGCGCGGGTAATTGAATACAAGGAACCGCGACGGAAGTCCAGTCTGTGTTTGGTATTACAGATGATGTGTGGACCAGATAGTACACGATGCAAAGGTACAATATACGTGTGTACATCTCGTATTGTGAGTAATCCCCCGTCGGATTGCTTTGAACGTGTGTAGCCTGTAGTCGCGAACAGGAAAAGAGAGAAAGAGAACGGCTGAGCGGATCAAAGGCAGCAAAAGGATATGGCAGTATGAAAAGCAACGTGATGTACAGCCGATGTCTCGAAAGTACGAAACGAGGGGGATTCGACGCATTTTACATCACAGTAATATGGGCGGGTTTTCCACACTACGACACGTGATACGATATATTCACGTGTAGGTATAAATGTATAGGGAAAATATCTATTTTCGCTGTTATTAGGGAAGTTCAGCTGCTATGAGGACGGTCCGGGAAGTCGAATGTCTTTGAAATCGTCATTTCTAAGAGCTATTTATACATATTTGCATGCACGTGTCTGTGTGTGGGTGTATATAGAAATGCATATTCGTATATGTATATCTCGAATCGTACGCTCTATGCTGTAAGGCACAAGTATTTTTGTAGTGTATTAAGAGGTCTGCGTGAGTTTGGAATTTGTTTAATATAATTTTTTTCATAGCTTTACAATTTCTTTATAGCTTAGGGTCTGAACTTTTGATTTAAACAAAGATTTTGGAAAAACTCCAAGTAATTGATCGAGTCATGACAATTTTTGTGTATTTTGCGATTTTGAGTAGCTCACTGTGGTACGGCGAACCAACCCGTGGCCATTTACCCGTCGCCTTTAGCGTTCTTCTCTAACAATGAATATCGCTTAAGGGGAGGTACCTGAGTAACGGCGAGAAAAGACAGGTAAACGTCGGGGATTTTTATCTCAAATACTAATGTTTCGATTGGATACGGGTTTTTTTATTAGAAAATATGTACATTGAAGTATGTTTAGGATTTTTTAAAAATAAATTCGTTGACCACAACAACGGCGCTTTCAGCCAACGAATTTAATTTAAAAAATCGTAAACATGCCTCAATGCACACATCTTCCAATTTAAAAAACCCGGATCCAATGGAAACATTAGTTTTTGAGATAAAAATTCCCTAAGTTTACCTGTTTTTCTCACCGTTTACTCAGGTACCTCCCCTTAGGAGTCCACCGTCGACATTCTTGGAATCTATATGTGTGATATAGCATTGGAACTATTGGAAACGTATTTATTTTAGTGGCTAAAAACAGTTTTAAGGGAGGAAACTACCCCTCCAAGAAAGGCGTGTCGAGAGATGATTTTGCAGTTTTACCCACAAGCAGTCCACCGATCTGAATGGAACAAAAACAAAAATTCTTCTAATGTGAAGCGATGAAAAATGCAATATGGAAGTATTGCAAAAAATATGTTAAGGGGTGACACGCGTTTCTTGGAAGGGTGGTTTACCCCGTTAAACCCGTTTTTTCGCTGATGAAAAAAATACGTGCCTAGTAGTTTCCACTGTTTCATCACATACATGAGTTTCAACAAAACCGGAGGCGGACACTTGAGTGATGTTCCTTGTAGCTATTCTTCATGGAAGTTCATGCTTCATGGCGTAGGTCGCAACGCAAAATCTATTCGTCCTACTTTGATTCGCACAGAGCGTAGTTTACAATATTTTCTATCGTTTAACCAGATGGTTTTTCATGTTCATCCATATGTTAATAACGAACTGTTAAATTAGTTTTTTTTCTCGCAGATGAAAGCTTTTTCTACAGCTCGCCATTTAAGGGAGTGTAATTCTCAAAATGTCAGAATGGTATCCGGTCATATGAAAGTTTTATCATTATATCAAAAGTAGCTTCTTTATTTTTAATTTCCAATTACCCTAGTTGCCTAACCTACGGATACGGATTGGCCAGCTACGCAGCAACGGCAGTAACTCTTTGTTCGAATATATTCTTCGAGCATTTTGTTCAGATAACAATAACTAAAATTATGATAAAATAATAATAAGAATTGAAAAACCTCAGTGTTTTCATTAATTCGAAGCCTATGTTTTAATTATCCATAAAATGGCTACCTTCACATCCCCACACTCTCATTAGAAAAATAAACATTCAAAATCGACCTGATTTTTCAGCTCCAAGCTTTTGGAGACCCCTCAATTATATATATATTCAACTTTTGCAAATTATAAAATATTGAAAAGAAAACTTTCAAAATCGACCTGTTTTTTGAGCTTCAAGGTTGTGGAGAGTTACAATAGTTAAATTGAAGTTACGAACTAAATTAATTCGAAGCCTATGTTTTCGTTTTTCTTAAATTCTCGACCTCCACATCCCTACCCTCTCATTAGAAAAAAAAACATGCAAAATCGACCTGATTTTTGAGCTCCAAGTTTATGGAGACCCCTTAATTATATATATATATATATATATATATATATATATATATATATATATATATATATATATATATATATTAAGGCTCACCCAACTACCCAGACACACGCCTCCCCTCGTCTTTCATCTCTCGCTGATTTAACCGGCTGTAAAAAGAATTTACTGGATCGTATACATCCGCGCGGGTTTTCAAGCAGGCATCGTATGCACCATAGCGTTGGGTGGCAGCGAGAAACGCCCGCGGGTGCATCACGTATCAACGTGGAAACTCACGTGCCACGTCACACGTCACGCATCTCTCGTAACTTTTCTAACAAAAATAGACGTTGAAAGCTTTGCATATGGAAGAGGACAGGATGAGTCTTACAGTCTTGTGCACGTGTGTGTGTGTGCGCGCGCGTACGTTTTATAATATTTACGTATATATTATGCAGTTAATACGCCATGTCAGTGGAAGAGACGAGGCTTTGACGTAAAAAGGATAGGGCATATTCATCATGCAAAGCCCCAGCATAATTGGATTTAAAAAATTATAATCCTCTTGTATCCACGCACGTATATATGGATGTACGTACGTATACATGTATTCGGAGGAGGGTGGACCAGTAATACTTTTTGCCTTTCCTCGATGAGCTGCTGTCCTTCAGCTTCGCCACGGTTGATGCTGCAGCCTCGCGAAATCTTCAAAGAGATGTCTAATGGTGAAAATGGCGGTTGTTGGGTATACTCCCTCAGGGTGTGTCGAAATAACAATTTTCATCTCTCACTCGTTCGAACAGTATTATTAGGCATACGGGTCGATTTTCAATATTTTTTTCTCATGAGAATATTGAGATGACAAGGTCGAGATTTTAGGGACAATTGTTTCGTAATCTAACCAGCCTTACGACTCAAATTTGCCTCGGAGGGCTCAAATGTGGCATGAATTTTTCATACACCCAATTATAGAGGAAAATGCTGTTCTTGTAAGGTGGTCGGCCCAGTGGTCGTCAGGGTCCTAGAGATCGTCATGTTTACAAGTTGAATAAGTATTCCAAGATAAGAATCATTCGTTCACACGTATTCAAGAATAATCAAAGCAAATATATTCAGCTACAGCATCCATCTGCGCTTTTTGGCCGAATATTTGATTTGGTAGTTACAGTAAACCGTGTCACACCGCGGGTGCGATTGCCTAGGGCATGGGTTCGTAACCGGTGGGGCGCGCCCCACCAGGAGGGTGTAGAGTGGAACAAGGGGGGGGGGGTGTGGCGACCCCGAAAATAAACTATAATTTTGTAGTTGGGCACATTGTTAGGAGGTATTAAAAAAAAATATGCCAACAAAACTGAGTTAGCAGGGAGTACTCTTGAGGGGTTAGGCCACAGTAACGGGTATAAAATCATGTGCGAATTTAACAATTTATTTTCGTATGAAAAAGTGATTCACTTATAAAATTAATTACACATCTAGTTAGTGTGAATATCAAGCTGGTAGAACAAAAATATATATTTTTTTTCAATGTACAAAATGTCTAATAGAACAAAAAAGAAAAATTCTTGTCAATCTACTTTAGGATACCTAGAGAAGTACGTGCGGAATTTAAAAAATATTGTTTTATTCAAAAGTTGTAGGTATTTGAACTTAAGAAATGAATTTTCAGTGAAAAATTTCGTTTAAACTGCTCATAAAATGAAAAGTTTTCGATTAATCAGAAATTCCGTGCATACTTCTCTGTGAAATGTAATTAGGAACATAATATTTAAATTTGAAGTGAATCGAATGAAAATTGTTGAAGTTATTCGTCACGCCAATTGGAAAAACGATAACACAAGAAAATATTAGTAGTCAGCCATTTTGTACATCGGTAAGAAGAAAAAAATCTAACAGCTTGATATTCATACTCAATAAATGTGTAATTAATTTTATGAGTGAATCACTTGTTCATACGAAACAAAATTGTTAAATTCGCACATGATATTATACCCGTTTCTGTGGCCTAACCCCTTAATGTCAAGGGAGCACTCTCAATTCACGGTGACTACGGAAGCGTGACAGGTGAATCGTTGGGAACCTCTCGCCTAGGAACTTACGTGCGGTATAAATTTGCCATCAAGTTATAAATAACAATCTTAGTTTTGGATTCAGCATAGAAAATTATTGGTTTATGCTAACTTCATTGAGTTTTCATATATTACGATTACCACTCTACCGATTGAACATCACGGTTGTCGGCAACTGGGTACGTCTCGAACACAGATGAACGCCACTCGATCGAAAAAAGATTAAAAATCATTTTATGATAACGTAGTTGCTTATAATTATTGAAAATGAATGAAAAGTATAACTTTGACGTAATAGCAATGATAAATTTTATTTTTTCAATTAATTAAGTTGTGGGTAAGGAATGTTTGTAATCAGCGGATAATTTTGCATCAATCGCATGGTGTCGGCAACTTGACTGGACCGCTGGATACAAATTGGTCTTAGTCGGTGCGATATGAGACCTGAAAATGTGGCATTTTCCATTTCTCGCTGAAATCGATGGAGCAGGCTCTTGCTCGATGCAAAACCGTTTGGTGGTGACGAATTTTGTAGTCCCAACTTCGTCCTGGCCTTTTTTAGCCCGGGAGGTCGATTTTTGTCTATAATCGCTCCCGGATCAAGCGTTTTAGACTAATCGAGTTCTAACTGAAAAATTATTTCATACTTAGAGTCTTAGCTATTTGTCAAATGTTTCGATAAGCAGGAAACCGTTTGTGACTTAGTGGCGCAAAATTATTCTGTAGTCCTATATGCACACACACACACACACACACACACACACACACACACACACACACACACACACCCGCGACTGTGCACTCTTACCACATGCGTGGGCGGGTGCGTATATAAATCGCGCAGGTCTTTCTCCGGCGCGATCTCCCTCTATATCTTATCGAGCACGGAGAGCAGACCGGTGGCAGGAAAGCGACAGCCCGGAGGAAGAACGAGAGGGAAAGAGCTCGCATATGGAAAGGCCTCTGTGTGTGCAAGACCGGGGAGGCTAGGCCCACAACACCCGGCTATGGCAGCAGGGCTATGGCAGCAGGCAGATTTACGAGGACCCCGAGCTCGCACTCGCGGATAGCGAATGATAAACGTTCGCCAAGATATAACTTTATTTATTTGCGCACGCATGCCTGCGATTCGTTTCGACATCGCCACGAACCGTCTCTCCCTCCATCTGTCTCTCTTTTCCACACATACGAGCTTTTTTCTCCCTTGATCTCCTATCCCTCCCACTCTCTCTTCCATCTTTCATCGCAAGCCTCAACTTCATTCTCCCACTGTCGAAAAGCGACTGACTGATCAATGACTGTTTCACGTGTAAGAGTGAGCAGAGCTGTAGGTGAATTTTGATCCCCGGCGTTTTTCAGATCGCTGTATTTCGGTAAATACGGATGTTTTTTTGTAGAGGCGTTTTTTGTAGTCAATGATCGTTACTTTAGGGCCAAGCTTTATTTTTTTAAGGAAAACAAAAATGAAGTACCTAAACATTTATTGAAAGTGGGAGATGCCTCGAGAAAAAAAACATACTTGCACAAAGAAGCTAATATTTTCTTTTAATGTGAAAAAAGTCCTTCGAATCTTTTAAGGATGTTGAGTCCCAAATCGCAAATGATGATAAAATTCTGAAAATTTTGTATGTTTTTGTATGAAGTATTTCAGAGGGCGTGTAAAAATTTCACGTCAATTAGGAAGCTCGTTATTGAACAAATAACATTCACAAATTAAATGCTGTCTTATGGAAACTGATATAACTTTGCAATAAATTTTTTTTTTTACCTCTCAATTTTGTAATATCTACAGTATACTGAAAGCAACGGAACCAAAACGTAGTTTGTTGATACATTTTTTTAAATTTCTTTTAAAAATTGTTCTTAACAAAATGTTAATTTTTTAATAACGAGCTTCCTAATCATCGTGAAATGTTAATACGACCTCTCAGATATTTCATACAAAAACATACCAAATTTTCAGAATTTTTTCATAATTTTTTATTTCAACTCTCAAGGAGGTTGAAGTAATGAAGATAGAATTCTGAAAATTTTGTATGTTTTTACACGAAGTATTCAAGAGGTCGTGTAAAAATTTCATGACGATTAAGAAGCTACTTATTGAACAATTAACATTAACATGTTTCATAGGGACTCAACATCCTTAAGGAGGAAGGTTTGTAGACAAGAAAGAAAAATACAGTGTCAACCGTCTTTCCAAAAAGTATATTTATTCGGAGGTATGACTCTGAGCATTTTCGGGATAATGAAAAATGAAGAAAAAAAACGACTCCTTCGGCAGATTAATTGTTGGAAACTTATATTTTCACTCCAATTTTTTTACTCCAATGACTTATTATTATTTACATTCGCCGCAATCGATGCCTAAGTACATTCGGTACTCGTTGCACATAGCCCTCCTGCATAACGGCACTGGCTTTTAGTTTTATGATCGGCATTCTAAAAACAAATTTATTATAATAGCCCAAAATGAAGCATGTCTATGAGCATTTTCCATCGTAACCCTTAAATGTAGTAATGAAACATCAAATTTCACAAGATAATGTGTCCACTTTCACCGCACTACTGCATAAACGGGGTCGACTCGACCCCAGGTCCTTTTTCGACAGCTGTCCTCAGTACCCGGGCAGGATGTGTAATGGAAGCCGAGTGTCCACCTATAAAGTAGGAGTGGCGGAACATTTCAGCTCCGCACTCCGGCCGAAAAGATTACCCCGTTTAGCGATATAGTCAAATGAAAAAAATGGGGTCAAAATGACCCCGAGTGCAGTCGAAGGGTTGAAATCCCCGGGCACTCGGAAAATAAAATCCAAAAGTTCGAGGAGTCCGTAAACTCATAATATACAATACGGTGTTATTAAAATTATGCCTCCTCGCTATTATACCCCGTCGATTTTAATGCTGTTTTCGCATTTCTCCGGGCGTTCCCGTGGAAGGAAAGGGCATTTACCATGTGAAGCACCCGTATAGTGCTTGCGTCACGGGAGCTTCAACTGCGCCGAGGTTGTAATGAACTGAGGTATATACATCTGCTTAATCATATATATATATATATATATATATATATATATATATATATATATATATATATATATATATATATATGTGCGTGTGTGTGTTTGCACGTATACGGGGTATATATATGTGCGTGAGTTGTACATGCATACCCAATATACGTGCAAACGTAATTGGGCGTGGAGGCACGACCAAACGTGCGGAGTACACCAGGCCAAAGAGGCGCTTACGAGTGAGACAATTAACGTTATTGTTACTGAAACTCCGTTTATTACACTACGTATACGCATTTACATGTATGTGTACAGGATATATAGGCAGCGAGAACGGCAGAGCTCGCACCGTGAGACTGATAGCGAGTGCTTAGGATAATGATAATTGCGATATAAAGACGGGCTACTGTAATAAGCAGTTTTGTATCGCGTTTGTGTTCGTCGCACGTAGAACTGGTATGGATGTATGCGCTCACACGTTTATATGTACCGGGTGAGGCAACAACTATTAGCAGAAGAAATACTTTCCAACTTATCAGGCTCAGGGTAAAACTTTTTCTACAAAGCATGCATAGTTCAGAGGGGGTTATCGAGTGGTGGCTACATTGTTCATCCAGTTGGAGACGCTTCGGAGATTATAAGGACATTTTCAATTCTCTTAAAATGGCTTCACTATATTTTTTCAGAATTTAATTAAGAAACGATAAATAAGTTCACGCACCGAATTTCATGATGATCGATCACGATTGAGTATAAAGAATCGATAAGACATAAAAAGTCTCTGCTTTTAGCCTAGAATCGATTAAAATAACAGTGCAAGCACTTATTGCAACAGAAGGTGCTTGCTATGATGGTCGCCATTTTCAATTGACCCTTGCAATCTGATTTACATTGATTGTATTGTGTCATTAATCACGGCACTCTGTATTAACGAACAGTGGTATATTTCGTGTACAAAGAAGTGACTACTTCGATGGACATGCAGGGAAAAATGATTAAATCCTGTCGTTAATAACGACGTGATAAATAGGATGACGCAATCAATGGGAATCAGATGGCAAGCGTGCGTTGAATGCGGTGGCCATCACTTTGAGCACCTTTTGTTGGAGCTAGTATACTGTTGCTTAATCGATCTAGGGTAAAACATTGAAGTTCCTTTTTTTGTCGATCCTTTATACTGAATCTTCATGGATCTTCTTAAACTTTGATTTGTGAACTTATTTTTACTGCCTCGGTAAAATTCTAAAAACAAAACAGTGTTCCCATTCAAAAAAATAAAAGTGGCCTTGAAATCTCCGAAGCGCCTCCTCCTGGATGGACCTCGGAGCCACCGTGCGAAGAACCCCATTGAACTGTGCAACTTTTGTAGAAAAAATGTTCTCCTAACAAGGGAAGGAATCCAATCAGGATCCACCGATTTCACCCAAACTGCGTGGGTAGAAGGAGGCGGATCCCCCCACTTAACGTTCCTAAAATGTTTCGCCTGAGTGGGCCATAGGGAAGGGTAAAACGATCTCCAAAGACTTCCGAGTGAAGCTTTAGGGATATTTTTTCAACCATTTCCAAGTCAACGGCGTAGCGCAGTGGTCAAGCGCATTGCCTGCGTCTCCCCGCTGGCCTGGGTTTGATTCTCGCTGCTACCGTTCTTTGTTAATTTTTTTTCTAGCAAAGTTCAACTATACCCTGTAGAATTAAAATATATTTCATTGCATGTATGCGTCTGGTGCGGGTAAAATGTGCCTGGTGTGAAAAATATGTATGTTAAAAATGTAAATGCAATGAAAATGAAAATTGAAAAATTATTTCCAATGATGAATAAAAAGCAGCGTACATAATTCATTGCAAGAATTTTCGGACTTTTTATTTTCGTTCGAAACTCCACCTTATTACATAAATTAACTGCTCGAAGATATTTAAACTCAACAATAAATAATTGAACATTGCGGGAAGTAAAAAAAGAATTAAAAAATAATGGTGGCAGCGAGAATCGAACCCAAGCCACCGGGGTGATAGGCAATGCGCCTGACTACTGCGCTACGCCGCTGACCCGGAAACGGTTGGAATAGTATCCCTCAAGCTCTGCTCGGGAATCTTTGGAGAGCGTTTTCTATAGCCCACTTAGGCAACATATTACGTATAGTAAAAAGACATCCATTATTTTTGCATGAAATTGGAGGCAACAATAATGGATTTCTTTTTACTAAACCTAATACTTTAGGAACGTTGAGTGGGGACCCACCTCCTTCTATCCACGCAGTTTGGATGAAATCGGTGGGTCCCCATAGGCGTCCTCTCCTTGTAAGTCTGATAGGTTAGGTAATATTTCCACTGCTAACAGTCGTTGCCTCACCCTGTAGTACATATGAAGACAGGAAGAGGAAGAACGAGAGAGGGAGAGAGAGAGAGAAAGAGAGAGAGAGAGAGAGAGAGAGAGAGAGAGAGAGAGAGAGAGAGAAAGAGAGAGAGAGGGAATGAGAGAGTCAAAGAGAGCAATTTATATGAACAATCGCACCGGTCTCTGCAACGGTCCTGCAATAACTAACAATTAAAAAATGTTTTATATCCCCGGTGTCGACACTTCCGCAGCCTTCGCAAAGTATTTTGGCAACGACGTACTATGCGACGGACCGCAAAAGAATAAGCCAATAAAACGTTGTTTATTATGTTTTAATTATATATATATATATATATATATATATATATATATATGAAACACCCTAGACGGAGTTTAGTACCTACGAGGGACGGTCATAGATCTATATCGCAGTCGCGCTCTCACGACGGTTAAAATTTTGAGTAACGAGGGCGCGAAGGAGAGGGCGCCGCGATCGCTCGCCCAGATTGCGATTTCCGCGCGCGAGTTGCTTCAAGTAGCGCACACGATAGTAGCGGGCTCGATAATGCGATTTTCGCATGGTGTGCGGCGTTTACAATACTTGGCCACCAAACTGCCCGTATACGTGTGTATGAACACGGACAGTTTACGTGCACACCACAGAGGCTTGTATCAGTATGAGACCACCATTACCCGACGATTTTTTTTCCTTCTTCCCCACGATCTTCCCCCGACTACCACCTCATTTCTTCCTCACTATCATTTACATAGATCTACTTAACTCCCTTTCTCAACTTCGCCACCCCCACCCCTGTGGCTTTTATCCGAAACTTTAGGCTTTAATTACCAACGGGACCAAAGTTAATCGTGAGGAAGTACGTATATGTGTACAATGCACTGCAGTCACAAAGACAGTGCTCTCGAGTCCGAAGGTGCGGACATTTTGGACGAAGGGAAAGGTGGGATCAAATAATGTTGAGATTGTGACGAAGATCACTAACCCTTGTGATCTTCGTCACAATCTCAACATTTTGGCGTGCCCCCTTCGATTTCGATCAAATTTGGCACGTTTGCACAGCGGGTCAGTGTAGTCGAGACGTATTTTATTTACACCTGCGGAACCTCGTTTTTACGGGGTCAAATGCACCCTTGACAATGGGGTAGTTTTCCGTTTCTTGGCGATAACTGAAAAACGGAACGAGGCACTGAGAATGTTCAATGTGCAATAATGTTGCATTTTGCGAGTACTATAGTTTGGAGATGGGAACAGTGCAAATAACAACAAATTTGATTTTTTTTTTGAAAAAATTATATTATTAATGCGTTTTTTGTAAGCTCTCATCTGATTGGGATGTAGATTCATTTGCATACGTGTAGAGGAGGGAAAAGTAGCGGATACTTTTTTTTTGTTTTTCCGATATCTTTCGATCAAGGGGTCGAAACGGCCGGTTAAACTAAACGTTTAGGGTAACTATGAGTATGTATGTTTCGAATGTACCGGGAATTTTGTAACGGAAAAAACACGTAGATTTTCGACGTTTTTTTTCTTAGAGAGTATTGGAATGACGAAGTCGGAATTTTGCACACAATCATTACATATTCTTGCCCACTTTCCTTTATTGAAAAATATTGACAAAAAATGAAATCGTTGATCTGAGATCAATGACGAAGAAGAACACGAAGATTTGAAATTAATAATAAAAATGTACTCTTACTATACTAATAAAACTTTCACATGGCTAGACATTTTTGTAACCTTTAAAAATTTCGAAAACGGCAAGCTCTAGAAAACAAAGTTTGACTTTCGACCGAAAAATACAACTTCAATGATTTGTTGTTAACAAAAGGATGAACTATAAAAAAAAGGAATCCGGGCATACGATACAAAATCTAATAAACTGTGCTCTTTTCGCAGTTGAAGTGAATCGGGCGAATAGATTTTGAGTCACGACTTGCACCGTTTCATGAACACACAGTTTCGAGAAAAAACGTGAGAGGTAAAAGGTAAAATTGTTATGGATCGGTCAATTTCTGCAATTTTTACAAAATCTCTGTTGCAAAATAAAATTAAGACCCTAGGTTATAAAACTATGGACTAAGAATCTGGTTTTGGAAATTTCAAGCTTAGTCATGTCCCTTAACGAAAAATCTCCGTAAGGGAATTTCTAAAAAATAAAAATGTACCGTTAGTCCAGTATTTACCGATATGGATATATATATATATATATATATATATTAGGGTGATTAAAAGAAAATCGATTTTTTTCTCAACGGAAAATTGAAGTATGTTAAGAAAAAGAAAGTGTCGCAAAATTTGAGGGTTCTAAACAATTTTTTAGTTAGTGCTTAAAGGCATTTCTCATGTTTTTTTCATGATTATCGGAGTATTCATTTTTTTATCTCGATGCAGAATATGTTAGTGCGTGATCCATTGTAAGTCTTGACTTAATTTTTTCTGTAACAATACACAATTTTTATTTAAATCTTTTTTTTACCACAAACAATTTGTATTTGCAGATTAAGAATCAATATATGTAATTCGGTTGTGAAAACTATATCAAACACTTGATGAACAAGAACACGGTGTTTAGATCACCGAACGTCTAACAAGTATGCGTGTTTTTTTGGAGTGATATGTTGTTTTGGAGTAAAAAATAAATTAAAAAAAAAAGACGAAAAATCGAAAAAAAATTAAAAGCTGTTTGAGCACTACCTAAAAAAATGTTTAGACCTCTCAAATTTTGTATGAATTACTTTCTCATAACGCAGTAACATATTCCGTTGAGTACGGCGAAAAAAAATTCTTTTTCTTTGAGCCCCCTAATATATTGAGTATATATATATAGTATCGTATCCTGTGATATATACGTCGTTCCGAGAAAAAAAATATACATCTAAACATGCATATTGTTGAAAAATACCGACGTTTCTGACTTTCCAGTCTTATCTATTTTCCCTAACAATCTTCTACTCCATTTCGCCTTACTACACCAACATCCTAGCGCCAAAGCGGCCTCGGCCCGGACGTATTTTCATACCCAGCATTAGAGTTCGAAGTTGCAATTACAAAAATATTTGCAGTTGCTGCTGATCAGATAAATCATTTTTAAAAATGTAATAAACACGTGTCAGTGTAACTAGACCCAGTCTTGCGTATTTCCTCTATCGTACGATCGAAAATTGACGAAGATAGTAGAATAGATATGCTCAGTTGCAATCTCGAATGGGAAATCATAAATAATTAATCGGGTCCGTACCAGCGTTAAAGAAAAAAAAACGAATGATCATTCCAGATCTATATTTGATTCAAGCGTCAAATTGATTACAGCCTAGTGGATTGAAAGATCAGTTACATCTCAATAAATTGAGTTATTTCATCCGAGGACATATTTCGAAAGCGGTACAAGATGCATTTTTCCGTTGCTTTCGTTATACTCCGATCCCGAAAGAGTGTGCGAGCTCTCGGGCGATTCGTGTTATCGGTGCTGCATTAATCCTGTTTTCTACGCGGCGTGTTTGTTTTCGACCGGTACGTACCTATGTACGTACGGGTTGAGTAATTGGCTCGGAATCTCGTGTAAGGCTAATCGCAACGTATTCGCATTCAATCACTCTTTATCTGCGTTATTTCTCCCGTGTTCTCGATATGTCTGTGTACACATATTTATATACATATAGCTTGTAAATCGGTAATGATATTAATCTGGTACGAGCAACGACGGCAGCGAGTATTCACGTTCATTTATTATAATATTAATGACAGCGCAGCTGCGGAAAGCGATCGGGCGATTGGTATATAACGGTACGCGGCGAGAGTTATAATTAATCGGGAATCAGACGACACGTTTGATGGTCGGTTTGCTTAATCTCTCGCACACGTTGTGCACCGAGAGTACTGAGGGCGTGAGAGCGATAAAAATGGACGCTACTGTGCTGCGCCGTTCGAAATCATAATAACAACGCGACAATGTTGGTCTAGGTTGGCCTCGCCCAATACTTGGATGGGTGACCGTTGAGCCGTGCGTTGGTCCACTGTCAATGAGCACCGAACAGGACTGCAGTTGGCCGAGTTTCCGATGCTCAGTACAACCGAAATTTAGTGAAAAAGGCGCCTGTATCGAGTTGGCAGTTTCCCCGTGCCCTCCTGTTTGGCTCTCAGCAACACTGGGGGGGGGGAGGGGGCTCAGGGAAACTGACAATAGTAAGTGTCGAGTGTGGGATGAAAGTAAAAGGGATCATGAAAGCCCGCGAGGACATGCGAAATGATAAAAACGAGAATAATTGCGTGGGTGTGACGTCCGAGCGTAAAAATTAACCTGCACCGTATTTACAAGAATCTTACTAGCAGAGCGTGTGATATATTATTTCCCGTAATGCGCACCGCGATCACCCATCATCTCATTTACCCCGCGTTTGTGATTTCGCAGTACCGCGAGGGTATTGAGAGGCGTTAACACGCTCATAATTGGAACGTGGATATAATTCGAGACGAGAAAATTGAGATCTCCGCGATGTAAATACCTGTGGATATTCGATACAATTTTGAAGCTTTCTCGGGGCGCAAGCTTTGCGCAAATTTCTCGCAGAAAGACACGTGCTTAGGCCAGAGTGCTGGGGGAAGGAATTAAATCGCAACGAATTATCGCTCTTCGGCTACGAGAGGAGTTGCTCAGAATGTAGTTGTAAGCTCACCTAATCCCTTGGCTAGCTGTTGCTCCACGTCTGCGAGATCATGTCTATATAAACTTTATTTGTATATATATATATATATATATACACACATACATACATACATAAATATACACACATACATGAGACGCCCACATGACATTCAGTGTTTCGTAATTTTTTTCTCTTTAAAGCCTAATCCAAATCTTCAAAATCATCAAATTTCCACTTGCGGTGGATACATCTCATAAAATGATGGAGCCTCCTTAACGGGTCTGTATAAGCTTGAGGCCTAAAAAACAGGTCAGTTTTGAACAAAAAACTACGATGGGATATTGGCATGACGAAGTCTGGATTCTGTACACATCTAATATTGTCTTGTCAAGTTTCAGTTGTTTTTTTTTTATTGAACAACATTCATAACCAATGAAGATAATATTTTTTAAAGAACGTTCCGCCGTTGCTGCATGACCAAATGGTGTAGGTGGTTTTGGCAACCGTGGTAATGTGGAAGAGAAAATAACAAAATTTACTTTTACCATTAGAACATAACTTTTATATGACAGGGCACCTTGCGAAAATTTGAAAATTACGTAAATGGAAACCTGTCTAAAAAAGGTCGATTTTTAACGAGAAAATCAACTTTTGACATTTTTTATTAACAAATGAATGGACATATCAAAAGAATCATTATTCATTAAAATCTTACAATCAAGTAGTATATCTTCAAATTCCCAATAAATTTTGAAATACGAATTGCACGGTCTCCCGAAGCGAAGTTTCGAAAAAAACGAGAGCTAAAAAAGCATACAATGGCGTGGACGATGTGACCCTCCACAAAATTCGCCACGGAGTGTCCAATTAATAGTAAACGTAATGTAAAAATGTAAAAATTTCAATTTGTTGAATTTTTACAAAATATTTGCTGCGAATCAATATAAAGAAGCTAGGCTAGGAGGTCCGGCAATGAAAACATCGCATTTCCTAAATTGCAACCTTACCCAGACCCCTTAACCGAACAACCGTTAACTTCCTCTTCGTTTTAAACCTCCTAACCCACAGAGTTTACTCGATACGGGCCGTAAAAATATACAAATCACTTTAGCTATTTGAAAGTAGGCTCTCTTTTTATCGTTAAAAAAATAAAGAAAAAAAAACTTCGTTCGAATTCTCGTCAAGATGTGGGCAGATGTACGGGAAAATCGACTGTAGCCCAGGCGACTATCAGAGGCCGCGGCTATTCCGGCGTTACTTTTGCTGGCTTGTCCGGGCACGATCGCAACTAGAAAGTTTTACCGTGTGATGATGCCAGAATACAGAGGATGTATGTATGCGTGTGAGTGCGTGTATAGTGTCAGGCGGTAATTGTTCGTCGGGACCAATAATTAACGGCCGTAAAAGCGATTAGATGGGAGAGTGGGCAATATCGAATCGGCATCGAGTGTACGTAAAACGAGGAAGTATCGTTGCTCGCTTATTTATTACGCATTAGGAACAAAACTTTCTATATACAGCCATACGTCTATATATATATATATATATATATATATATATATATGTGTGTGTGTGTGTGTGTATATATGTATGTATGTATGTATGTATGTATGTATGCGTTTGTGTATCTTTCATGCAGTAGGTATTTATGAAAACAACAGCCCACGGGGCATATATAAATTAACAACGACCATCGACACTCCGCGGTGTATACGAGACGCTTTTAATGATTACCAAAAGGTGTGTGAGAAACTTTAACGAGAGAGTCACGATAATCGTTTTCCCCCTGAGGATAATCTATTCAATCGCTATAATCACACGATTGAATTTATACATCCTGTGCACATATGTATGTATGCATGTATGTATGCATGGAGAATACGTAAAAGTCACGAGAATACAAGAGCTATATATTTTCCTATGTCGTGTTTCAACACCCTTTAAGAAAATTAGTTAACGACTTACACGTATAGCTCGTGGCCGGGGATAAGAGGAATTTTCGTGGTTTCTTTTCTGGATGGACGTGTGGTTTCGAATGTTTTTTTTTGTTTTGTTCATTTTAATGAGCATGGTTTTGAGTATCTTTTATAATGTTTGTATTGAAAAATCCTTGTGAATGCGGCAGGTACAATTGTTCGTGCGGACCGCTGGTTGAAGAACGTCCTTCGCGGTGACTACTGCTGCTCGGAAACAAATTATCCGAGAGAGAAAAAAATCGAACGCGATGAGTTTTTGCATGGAATTACCTAGTGCTTGGACGAAGGAATTGATAAAAGATTAATTTTTGAAAAATGTGGCCGCAGTCCAACGCGAAAGTATCGATTTTCGGTGAAAAAACGTTGTTTTCGTTGATGAAAAAAAAAGCTGCATCGAAAAACGAAATTCCTTTTTTCAAGCATTGCTTTTTGATCGGTGAAAGAAGTTTATTATGTTTTTTTTTTCTTCAAACTAGCTTTTATTTAATGTACTATAAAGTAAAAAATCATTTTTATACCCCGCCCCATTTTGTAGCAGCCCCAACTTTCCTGACTTCCCACTGCCAATCGCTGTTCGGAACTCCGTGCAAATACAGTCGTCCCCACCGGCAGGGGTTTTCCCCAGTTTCCCTGTGCCCTCGTGCGGACGCGATACAGCGATGCACTGACCTCCGGAGAATCTCCAGGCAGCTAGGAATACTGAAGAGGCAAGGACGAGGATAAAAAGCACAATGCACGGACGTGCGGAGAAAACATTGCCTCGTGGAAAAAGTGTCCAGTAGGCATTACATTTATTCCACGTGGCTCTAATGGCGAGGTGCTTCCAAGTGCCGAGGCAAGGTTGACAGCGGGATGAATCAATAAGTACCGGATTTGCGTCACGTCTGGACGTGCCATTGATAAGGGATCGCGTCCCCGTGTGTGGGTCTCATGCAGCTCAGGTCTAGCGAGAGAAATGGCTTGCTCACAACGCTCACAACTCGCTTGGATTTCTCCATCCAACTGGCTCCCGCGTGGTTCACTCCCGCGGCGTTCACGCGGTGCAACTCTGAAAAAACGCTCGGCGTCATCGTTTTTGCTTACCGATTTATGAGCATTCCATCTTTTTCGCTCGCAGTCTTTCCTCTCTCTCTCTCTCTCTCTCTCTCTCTCTCTCTCTCTCTCTCTCTCTCTCTCTCTCTCTCTCTCTTTCTCTCTCGCTCTCTCTCCTTCTCCGGTGGTCTTCGAGAACAAGAGTGCCGCATTCCCTGATGAAAAACACACAGCTTTTCGCGCACTCTGCGCCACGAAGAAACGCGATCCACCGAGCAGATAAAGATCCGTGCATTCGCGAATGTGTGTGCGCCAGTTTGTCGCTCGTTTCTCACACCTCGCATCGCACACTGCGAAGACGCGAATTCGAGCCCGATGCACCGCGATGTCCCACGGAGTGTACTCTTTCTTACCGTGTTTCCCTGGGGGGTCGTGAGCTGATCTATCTAAAGGAAAAGCGACGTTTGTGAAAAGCTCCCGAGCCAGAAGCACCAGTGGCAGCAGCAGCAGCGGCAAACTATACCCGTGTAGTCTTTGAGAGTGATATCGCGCATATGTATACCGTCCGTATAGCCTGCTACGTGTGTACAAGCGACCGGACAGACTTACGACATCCGGTTGTCCGCGACATGGTTCCGCGCTCGAGTAAACGAGATTCTATCCAGCCTCATGAATTTCCGACAGGATTTATCATTCTGGTCTCTCGTCATGGAGAAGCTCGGTGTGCGAGCCGCTCCTGGTTTTACGCGGGAGATCGCTCATGAGAATCTCACCATTCGTTGGGTCCCATACATATATACATTTTAAATTTATTATGAATTTTATATTATGTTTGAGTAAAGTTTATTTAAATATACATTTTATATATATATATATATATATATATATATATATATATATATATATACATATATGTGTGTGTGTGTATATATATACTATACTTTGCTACGACATACTACGATATACTTTACTATACAATATATGAATTTATTTGAGTAACGTTTATTTAAATTTACATTGTATATATAAATACTTATACTTATACTTATAAATACGATATACTCTACCATACAATATAGGAATTTGTTTGATTGTGAGTAAAGTTCATTTAAATATATATATATATACTATAGTATATACTATACTATACTACTAGGGGAGACCGGTGCAAAATGGTATAGCGGGGCATAATGGGACCGGGGCAAAATGGGACCGGGGCAAAAACGGGTTTGGGGAAAAATGGAATAGTGAAAATCAACACTGCTGGAAAATACGTCATTGGGGCAAAACGGGACTGGGGCAAAATGGGACAGGAAAAATCGGAGACCACTAATTTCACGAGATTGGGGCAAAATGGGACAGTGGAATAATTCGATGCAGAAACGAAAGAAATGCAGGGGTAAAAAACGAGGGGTAATAAATGAGTGAAAACAGGTTTTATTGAATGTTACACGATATTTGGGTCACACTCTACTTACGATACTATAATTTAACGTCGGCAATGTTTAATTTTTATTGCTTGTTTAACTAAGCTAATTTTTATCGGCACAATTGTCGCAAACGTACTCGTAATTTTTATAATCTGACGCGTGCAATTTTTTTGTTTTTTTTTTGTTTTTATCTTTCATTGTTTTTTTTTAAATTTATTTTCTGCCAACTGCACGTTACTGATACTGATTTTCAAGCCATTGATGAAAATCTAACTCTTGTCAATTTTTACGTAAATTGTTTTATGAAACTAGGACCGCCGCTCCCCATGAAATCGACGGATATGTGTCGACAAATATATCGGTCAGTCCGTATTATCTGCGTATATGTGGACTGAAACGAACCACAATTTAGATTAGATTATGTTTCAACAGCTCTTTCATAGAGCCGAAGCATGAATTTTCCTGTCATCCCATTTTGCCCCAAATTCAGCGGGCTGCGACACTTCATTTTTGTGTGTCCCATTTTGCCCCAATTTGATATTCCACTCCTCTCTGTCCCATTTTGCCCCGATCCCATTATGCCCCAGTGACGTTTTGCCCCGGTACCGTTTTGCCCCGCTATACCATTTTGCCCCGGTCTCCCCTATACTATACTACGATATACTTTACTATACAATATATGAATTTGATAAGTATGCTTAATATAATAGTGAGTTGATAGCACTCAACATAACATAACTAATGCAGTGATCATAACGTATGCTTGGTACACGCCACTTTTCATTTTTTTTAACTGCACACTTTCAAAATACATTTTAAAAAATGAAAAATTATACACACACACACACACACACACACACACACACACACACACACACACACACACACACAAAAGCACGTACATGCTATATATCTACACCCAAAAATGACTTGGACGAACTAAATCCATTGTTGGGCTGTGCTGACAAATTATTTGTCGAAAAAGGGCAATATTCGGTTATTTTAAAGAGTTTTCTCACTTTAAACACTGAAAAGGTTAATTTCATGATTTCTTTTTGATAGGTTCATATTATAGATATTGATGTCAAAGTTGTTACTCTTAATAAATACACTTTCAAAATACATTAAACTTTTTTTTTATTTATTTGAGTCGCTATTTATAGACGAAAATGGTAGTTGCAGTAATGTCCTAAAAAAATATCGGTCTGCGCTGTTGATGAAATCTCGGAGATGGATCATCCGAAAGAAAAACATCTAACGATTAGATTCAGTATGTTAATGGCTATAGCGCATATCATACGATTATTGATATAGGCAAAAATAACAAAATGGCGGACATTTTACGAAAAAAACGTGTTTTTTCATGGTTTTTTTGGCAACAAAAAGAATAGTAAATATCAAAATTTAAAAAAATCCTTGATATACGCTATAACTATAGGTGTAAATAATATGTGGTTAAAATTTCAGAAGGATCGGTTCAGTAGTTTCGACGATTTTATCAACAAGCCGTCGAAAAACGTTGTTTCGAGAAAAACGCGTTTAAAGTTTGTTTGGGTTACATAAATACATAAAAGAAAATTTTCATGTATTTCGAAAGTGTATTTATTAAGTGTAACATCCTTTACATCAATATCTATAATATAGGCCTATCAACAAAAATCACGAAAGTAGCCTTTCTTTAGCATCTAAAGTGAGAATATCTATTAATAATCATATGTTTCATCAAGCTAAAGAATACTCTGGATGATCAAGTATTTTAGTTTTTCATTTTAATATTTCCTTAATTAGCTGAGGATAAACCGTTTCGTTTTTCCAAGTAACTTATTTTCATGTGTGTTTTTCATGGGTGTGGCACGATTTTGAGCTCTATGTTTTCCTTTTTTCCCACCCTCCAATTATCTTCTTTAAAGAAAAAAAAATTGTTGCGGAAGCTGCGAGCGGTCAAAAAATATTTAGACTTCGGTCACGCCCCCCAAAAAATCAAATTGACATTTAAAAAATCGATTTTTTATTTAGTCCCCATCTCACCCGTGGATTCGAGGCTTTATAAATTTTTAATTGACCTCGCGAAAGCTCTATCCAGCCAATGAATATTTAGCGGTACATAAAATCCCAAATAATTTTAATAAAATCTTAAAAAACAATTTTTTTTCGCATTTCGGCCAAAAATAAGTGTCTTTACTCAATTGCCGCTTACTTTTTCCGTGTTTCGATATGAAAATCCGCTTTGCGCGCATTGTCTCCGCAAGCGTTTGCTCCAAGAACTGCCGCTTAAGGATGTTGAGTCCCAAATCGCAAATGATGATAAAATTCTGAAAATTTGGTATGTTTTTGTATGAAGTATTTCAGAGGTCGTGTAAAAATTTCACGACAATTAGGAAGCTCATTATTGAACAATGAACATTCACAAATTAAATGTTGTTTTATGGAAACTGATGTAACTTTGCAATAAGTTTTTTTTTGACCTCTCAATTTTATAATATCTACAATATACTGAAAGCAACGGAAACAAAACGAAGTTTATTGATAAATTTTTTTTTATTTCTTCTAAAAATTGTTCTTAACAAATGTTAATTTTTTAATAACGGGCTTCCTAATCGTCGTGAAATTTTAACACGACCTCTTAAATACTTCATACAAAAACATACCAAATTTTCCGAATTTTCTTATCATTTTTTATTTCAACCCTTAAGGAGGTTGAAGTAATGATGATAGAATTCTGAAAATTTGGTATGTTTTCACATGAAGTATTCAGGAGGTCGTGTAAAAATTTCATGACGATTAAGAAGCTATTTATTGAACAATTAACATTAACATGTTTCATAGGGACTCAACATCCTTAATTCATCGAGCCAGGATTATTTTATCGATTTTTGGCAGCATTTATAAGTCGGACCATCAATTTTCGCGAACTATTTCGAACCAGCATAAACATTTCAAATGCAGAGAAAAATTGTTTGATAAGGAACTTGAAGCAAGGGGTGGTGTGCCCCCTTAAGCTTGCTATCTGGCAAAAATGCAAAAATACTTCAATTTTATGCCCTCTTCAAAGTATCACCCGTTACATTCCATGCAATGTACCTCTTTTAAATGTAGGGTGAGAGGAAGACTGAGAGGGTGGTTCATCCCTTAGTTTTTCAGTTAAAACATTTTTTCTGCCGACACAAAAAAAGTATCTAATTATTTTGAACAAACACGAGTTTTTAAAAAATCGGGGATATTACGATATCTGTGGCCCTAACTCTGACCACGCAGCCTTTATTTTGACCCAAAATAAGCTTATTTCAAGAATAATAAAAAAACGAAATTCGATCCTTAAGGGGGTGAAATAAGGGTTTTAAAGTTTATATGAAACCACATATTTTTGTCAGATTTGCTTTAAACTTGGCGGAAATACTCTACAATATAAATAATTTAACACGTATTTCAGCATTTCCTAACATTCATCCCGTAAGAGTGTTGAACAGGGGTGTAAAAGTTTGTCTGCAACAACATATTTTTTTGTCAGATTTACTTGAAACTTGGCTTAAAGACACTAAAATACAAGTAGCTAAACACGTATTTCAGCAATTTCCAAAATTTGTACTTTAAGGGGGTGACACGGGAGCGTTAAAGTTTGTAAGAGAAAACATATTTTTTTACCAGATTTACTCGAAAGTTACCAAATTTATTTTATAGGTAACGCTATATGTTTTCCTCGCTGTTCGACAGTCAAGTAGTACTTTGAACCCCTTAACTGTGTTTGTTTGGGTTTTTTCGGGTTTGCATACATACACCCAACGAACGCAAACACATACATGTTTAATTATTTGTATCGGAGTGTATTTATACCAACTTTCTAGCAAATCTGACCAAAAAATGCTGCCTCGTGTAAACTTTAAAACGCCCGTTTCACCCCCTTAAGGGTCGAATGTCGATTCTTCCGACTGCTTAAAAAAGTCTTATTTTGGGTCAAATATGAAGGCTGCGTTGTCATAATTAGGGGCTACAGATGTAATACTGCCACAAAATCGCAGCTGGACACCAAAGTCATGTTCCTCGTCAGTACAATCGACTACGATATATACGATGGAATGGCTGTTGATGATGTACTAGAAGGTGTACCAGAAGGAGAGAGCCGGCCCAACGTCCCACGCCCCAGACAGCTGGCGAACTTCTAAGCACCGCTCTAATATATGCGAGATAGCGAGTGCGCGAAGTGGATAAACATTCACGCAACTGCCCGACGATTTACGATAGCGTAAGTATGCGCCATCGTGAGAGGAGCTCCGCGCTCCAAAGAACACCGGATGAATCATTTCGTACGTGTATATGGAAAAAAAGAAGAAAAAAAAACACAACTCGAGCACGGGATACTACGTTGGGATATTCGATTAATTTGCATACAGGTGTGCGTATATATATGTATAGATGGATTCGCTCGACGTGTACCGGCTCGCGATTCCCATATATTCCCGCTTACAATCACAGCTCCGACCGCTCATCGTTTATTCAATACGCTCGAGTGTGTAAACGGGGACAACTTATGGTAATGACTTGACTCCGCAGGCCAAAAAGATCAATTTTCGCGTAATTACGATTGAAATGCAAATTTCCGCTATTTCGAGGCGACTGGGCGAACTGAACTTGCTAAATAGGTGAGTAACTCTCGACAGCGATGCCAATTTACGTATTAAAAGAAATACGGAACCTCGTAGAAAAACATGAACGTGAAAAAACTTTTGGTAAATATTCGAAAGTGGGGCTCCTGCTAGAATCGGGTAAATTTTCTTCAAGGATTCGAACAAACCCAAACAAACCCAAACAAAAATTAGCCCGATTCTAGCAGGAGCCCCGCTTCCGAACATTGACCAAACTTTAAAAAACAAGCTACTATTTAAAAAGTACTGTACTAAAAAGTGAAAAATAATGTTCAGTGAAATTGAAAGTCAAAACAGCATAACGACAAAAAAGTCCCTTCCTTGCTCACTCATCATAGGTGCAAGTGCTTAAAAGGTACATAAACGTAGATATTTTGAAAATATGAATTTTAACAACATCTACATTTTAAAAGCTTGAAGCTTTCTTTCATAAATCTTAAAGTAGTATTGGTACTTATGACGTTTGACGCCACGAGCTTTTCGCACGCCATTCTCTGACGGGTGGTTTCCCCTCTTGAACCTGTTCATCCCCTGATTTAAAAAACCCGTCTAACAGTTTTCAATGCTTTATCACATACATGAGTTTTAACAAAATCTTAGGCGGATACTTGAGTGATGTTCCTTGTTAGTTAAGTTATTATAATCAAACATGTTCAATAGTCTATATTGCTCAGCTCCTGGATATCGTTACGCGATCACACGCATCCCCGTTTCTTTTTGCTACACTCACCTAGACGATAAGGAAAAATCGAACGAAATGCTAGTTTCGTGCACAACGTGGCAACAAGCATGACAAAATTACTCTTTTTATATGCACAGATGGGAATCAAAAAATTGCTATTGCTCTTTTTGACAAGCGGTCTTCCTTTTTTTTGGAGCCCTGATTAATCAATTGTTTTCCGCGTACCTATACGCGAATTTCACGGTCGCCTTCGAATGACAAACGTGCCTTTAGGCATTACAGAAATGCGGTCGACGTTTTGTAACGCGGCGCGGGCGAGTAACAATTTCCCACGATGTATGAAGTCCATCGCGTCGTCTGGAAGCTGTCAACCGTACTATCTGTATATTATATATATACACATCGCAAGCACGTGTATATATTACCCATACGCGCGTCTGCGTAGGTTCATCATCAGGAGGAAACCAGAAACCGGTCCTTCGGGACCGATCCGTTATTACGTTAAGTGGCTGTCACAAATTTGACCTTAATTGCGAGAGTGATAAATGGCGCGCGCGTTACGCACGAGAACCACTACCAGGCTCTCCCCGAGAGAAAGACAGATACGGTGAATGAGAGAACGAAAGAGCGGGAGGGTAGGAGAGAGGAAGACAGAACAGAGAGAAAGGGCGAGGATAAAATTGGGGTGGTATTTTGACTGACTGTGGGCTGTCAAGACGAAATGGGGCTCTAGCTAGCTTAGCTGGATCACTTGGAACTGCCGTCGCAATGTCGCCACTATATCTATACCATTTTAGCGATTTTCATGTTCGGGAAAAAGCCCTTGCAGAACGAAAAAAAGAAAATAATTTGCTGTTGGTTGGCTAATTTGTGGAGTCCTCGGAATTGAGTTGCTCAGGTTGTAATTAAGGGATGCAATTGTCAACTTGAGGAATTGTTGACCTTTGACATGCTGTCTAACCTCTCTTACCCTTTCCCTCTCACCTCTCTCTCTCTCTCTCTCTCTCTCTCTCTCTCTCTCTCCCCCTCTCTCGCTCTGTCTCTCTTTCACTCCCTCTCTCTCGTTCGCACATCTTTTTTCTACTCACTTATCGAGACTGAGTCTCTATTGACTGACTATAGCCCTGTGGATAGTTCCGTCATTCTTCTTGCTGTGTGCATTTCTGTCTTATTGTTAATTTTTATTATTTGGAGTACAAATAAGGATCCGCCGTTTTTTTTAAATAAAAAATTGGGCATTTATTGTGAAATAACTGTACTTTATGTTTTATTGAAATTGAAATTCCTTATCGAATCACTCCTAATGTAAATGCACGTTCTTCTTACGTTTGGCACAAATCTCCCTCCAATGATGCTTCCAATTCCGCGTCTTCGTAGACTTTCGGTCTTTCGCTACGTTCTTTGTCGTCGACGTCAAACTCACCGTTCTCAAACTCTTGAAACCACTCACGACAACTTCTCTCACTTAAAGCAGCCTCACCATGTCAAAACTCGACATTTTCGCACGAATAAAAAATGTGATGCTGATACAAAATCGCTAATATTTCAAGGTTATGGTCTTTCCAGATGTCCGACCTTAAGATATAACGTTTTACATCTGAAAATTTCAACCATAACCTCCTGGTGGGGCCATCTTTTGTCAAAAGGTGGAAACTTATTTGTACTCCCCATATACAGGGTGAGGCACTAACTGTTGCCACCTTGAATACCTCTGTAATTATCGACGTCACAAAAAAATGTTTGGAACAAAAGTTATACCGTACGAAAGGGGTCAGCAAATGCAACCTTTTTTTATCTCAGTGGAGGCGCTGTCGCACAGTAAAGGTCACCTCCACTTTTTTAAATGGGACGGTACATTTTTTTTCAACTATCTTGTAGAGCATCGAAAACTGCATTAAAACATTTAGGGGCCAAAGTCGTTCAAGGTCATTTAAGATCAAAAAGTGACATGAACTTGACTTTTATGTGAAATTACCTTTATTCACAGTAGATGTTCAAAGTGATTGCCATTGGAATCAAAGCTGTATTGCAATCTCCTCATCACGAATTTCTTATCACTTCGGCACTTATCGCCGAAGTCTTGCCATTGTCTTGTATGTAAACAACGGCACCAAACGTACAATGTATACGGAACATTGCACAATGTTTCGCCCAAACAAACCCAAGATAACAATAGTAAGAATGGTGAGACTAGTATTAATGAATCAAGCGAATGTAAATGATGTATTCTTTTGAAGAGCACACTGATATGCTTCTCATTTACGGAGAATGTGAGAAAAATGCAGTGAGAGCTAGAGACTTATACGCTGAAAGATTTCCTGAACGTTCTCATCCTACACGCCGTATAGTTCAAATTTTGTACACTAAACTGTGGACAACTGGATCCTTAACCCGTCGGGAAAGTAACCGAGAAAAGCGAGTTACTAACGAAAAAACGGAAATTGGTGTTCTTGCCGCCGTTCATCGAGACCCTTGTGCGAGTTCTCGTCAAATTGCGAGGGAATCTGGCAAGACTTCGGCGATAAGTGCCGAAGTGATAAGAAATTCGTGATGAGGAGATTGCAATACTGCATTGATTGCAATGGCAATCACTTTGAACATCTACTGTGAATAAAGGTAATTTTACATAAAAATAAAGTTCATGTCACTTTTGTATCTTAAATGACCTTGAACGACTTTGACCCTTAAATGTTTTTATGCAGTTTTCGATGCTCTACAAGATAGTTGAAAAAAAATGTACCGTCCCATTCAAAAAAGTGGAGGTAACCTTTACTGTGCGACAGCGCCTCTATCGAGATAAAAAAAATGGTCGCATTTGATGACCCCTTTCGTACGGTACAACTTTTGTTTCAAACATTTTTTTGTGACGTCGATAATTACAGAGGTATTCAAGGTGGCAACAGTTAGTGCCACACCCTGTATAGCTTCTTGGCTCCTTTTGTCATAGCATTTTTAGTTTTTGCTATATATAGCTTTTCTACCTTGTCTAGCCATGTTGTTTCTGTTTTATATAGCTTTTTGGTTCTGTTATGTGTTTTTCTCATATCCTTTATTTTATCATCGTTTATTTTTATATTTTATTACGTACTTTACATTTTTGCTGTTATTTTTTGTATCGTACAGCTTCATTCTTGTACTGTGTTAGGTTTTTTCGTGTACTTTTCTTTACTGTTGTTTATTTTTATTATTTTTGCTCTTTCCTTAGATGTATTTTATTGCTCAAAGACTCATGCCAAGGCATATAATGAACTATGAGTCAATCCATCTCTCTGTTTCTATATATACATAACCATTACTCTATATTTATATATAACCATAACATTGTTTTCCTCGCTTTTTCATACGTGTAAAGGGGACCTAAGAGAGGTCTTTTAGGGCCTAGGCCTTAAAAATTTGCGCGTGCGCATTTCTCATGCTCACGGTCATTGAACGCCGTTGCGGAACAGCTGTCAGTCGTGAGGTGCTGTTATCAGTCGTGTGGTCGAGGAATTACGTACATTGAGGCATTATGCCCGGGAAGAAATATAACCTCACTTTCACGTGACACCGCGACAAAGCGTCGTCGATATCGCCGCGACATAAAGAATTAATTTTTTTTAAATATGCTGATACATGTCAAAATTACGTTCGGTGTCTACAGCCATACGTATTTAAGGGGCCAGTCAACTTTGGAGCCACGAAAAAAGGCTATTTTCGCAATTTTTTTGAGGATTTTATAAAAGATATGAATATAAAAGTTGTTGGGCTTGATCAATAAAGTCGTGAAATACACAAAAAAATCTTTACTTTATTTTTATTCATTTTTAAGTGCACAAACTATAATTTAACGTAACGCCTCAAAAAAAGGTGGTCTAGGTAGCTCCATCACAACTCGGCAACGGCTTGTCTGAAATCAATAAATAAAGTTCATTCGATTCCGTATGAAACCAGCTACAAAATGATCCTCGGATATAAAGTTTTATCAAAAAATAAAAAAATGACACATGAAAAACGAAAAAAGTGAAAAAAGGTTTTTTCGCCGTAAAAAAAAGAGCAAAAATCAAAATTTTTAAACCATCGAGGGTCATCTTGTTGCGAATCATGTTTACAATATGCGGTTCAAATTGCAAGAGAATCGGTTTATTAGTTTTAAAGATACGATGGAGCTAGATTTTGAAAACGTTGTTTCGAGAAAAACGCGTGTGAAGTTTATACTATGAAAAATTCTTACCTCAACTCAATCGGTAATTCCTGCACCGTACAAAACCCAATATTTCTGAATGTTTGTACTTTCGAAAACACTATAAAGAAATCGATTTTTTGAATTTTTCAAAGTGCACTGGCCGCTTAACAATACAAAAGCTCGGAAAACATGGTTTTGTTATATAAATACTAGTGCGCATTGTACAGACAGAGGCTTTCACGCTTCGCGCGCTCGTCTACGACTCGTACTGAAAACATCGCGCGCTCGTCTACGACTCGTACTGAAAACATCGCGCGCTCGTCTACGACTCGTACTGAAAACATCGCGCTCTCTTCTACAACTCGCTCTAAAAAGATCGCGAGCTCTTCTACAACTCGCACTGAGACCATCGCGCGCTCGTCTACGACTCGTACTAAGAACATCGCGCGAGGCGTAGAAGTCCCACTTGGTCTCCTCGGTACACAATATATTATATTTGCTATCATGCATCACCTGTATCGTCATATTATAATGTTCTCTTATCCCGTATTATTGCCGTTTTATTTACCATTACGATTCTCACTATAATACATCATCATCATTTTTATTTTCCATATTATCATCGTCTTTATTGTGATTGTTTGTATCGTATTTATTGCACCTTCATTTCTTTTTTTTCCAATTCCCTGAGTTCCAACACCCAAGGTTTCAAAACTTTTAGCCTCCCGCTCACTGGTTGACGCGCCAGCCGTTGCACGACTAAGCAGTCACCGCTGCGAGTATTGGTCATGCACAGCACTGCGTAACTCGAAGTACCGCCGGAGCCAAACTCCGACTGCCGATACACCAGTGTCGGTCTTTGCAATTCCATTTCTTTTTCCCGTCATTACAATTTCTTCATTTTCGGCATTATTTAATTCCTAAATACACATCATTGTTATTCTTATCTGCTCTATGATTATCGTCATTGGTTCTCTTTTTTCCCTTCACAAATTACAACCGTTTTTGTCACATTGTCCAAATCTCTAACCACGGCAACTCCGATCCACCAGTCAGTTCCCTTCTTCGTTTTGACCGGGCCCCCACCCCCCACGCCGTCGCATTACTACAATACTTCTTCCCGTGTTATTGTCGCCTCATCTATAAAGTACGTACTCGACAGAGTATGCCGCGCGGCAAAAAAAACTGCTTGCACAGTTGACCGCGATGAACATCGCAAGCGGTCGCTTTTTTCACATTTCACGCGAATATACGCGTCTTGGCGAGGACAGCGGCATACGTAATATCGCAACGGGCGGACAGGTCCACTTCTTAAACGGAGCGTACGCGGTTGCACGCGAAGATGAGGATAGAGAATGAGAAAGGAGGATAACGATGTAGAGCGGGAAAATCATAAGTGGGAGAGAGTTGAAATTAAGTTGAGCGAACCGCCGCGCCGCTGAGAACGTAAGTGCGCGCGCTTATGGGGTAGACACACGCGAGAGATCAAAGGTGCCGCGAGTGAGTGACGGAAACCAGCTGGCGGAAGATGTGCACAAGTACGAGAGGACATATAGCATGCGCATGTACATATATTTGTCTCTATGTATGGCTGGGTGTGTACGTGTCCCACCAGATTTATCTCACCCGCGCGATTAAAAAAAAAAAAAAATATATATATATATATATATATATATATATATATATATACATATATATACATATATATACTTTCGGTGCGCGTGTGTGCGTGTGTGCATATTTGCCTGTATATATGTATACGATTATGTGTATAAATATGAATGATATATGATATCGTGTTGAGCTCTCACGGAGGAAGAAATTAAAATTTCCTTGGCACTCGTGCGCGCGCACTCGTGATCTCTGACGTTCCAGAAAATGGTTTCACGCCCCATCACATTCGTCATGCCCATATCACACAGTTCCATTTCCCTATCTCCCTCTCTCTCTCTCTCTCTCTCTCTCTCTCTCACTCCCTAGGACTCTGTCCCCCCTCTCTTCCTATTTTCTCTTCCTACTGGATCACTCTTTCACTATTCAGCATTTTCAAATTATAATTGAACTAAACGACAGACTCAGCAGGCACTTCGCAAATTGTGTGTTCAGACAATACTTGAACGAAATTAATTTTCTTTTTAATTTGTGCAAAATTGCATTATTGATTGTTTCATTCATTATTAATTAAATAATTAATATATAATTGATAAGACATTGTGATTGATAATATTACTATTATTATCTGTATACCTAATCACTATCTAATATTACTATTATTATTTTCCATTTGTGTAAATTTGTATTATCTATTAATTAGTTTGTTATTGATTAAATAACTAATATACGATTGATACTATATTGTGAAGATACTGATTATATTATGATGTTAGATTTATTTTTCATTTGTGCAAGGTTCTATCATTAATGAATGGTTTTATTATTAAATGAGTAATTAATATACAATTTGTAGGGTATTATTTTTTTTCTTGTTATTTGTGTGAGAGAATGGCAGGTTCTTTCGATATGATGCGTTTGAGGATGTTGAGTCCCAAATCGCAAATGATGATAAAATTCTGAAAATTTGGTATGTTTTTGTATGAAGTATTTCAGAGGTCGTGTAAAAATTTCACAACGATTAGGAAGCTCGTTATTGAACAATTAACATTCACAAATAAAATGTTGTTTTATGGAAACTGATGTAACTTTGCAATAAGTTTTTTTTTGACCTCTCAATTTTATAATATCTACAATATACTGAAAGCAACGGAAACAAAACGAAGTTTACTGATAATTTTTTTTATTTCTTTTAAAAATTGTTCTTAACAAAATGTTAATTTTTTAATAACGAGCTTCCTAATCGTCGTGAAATTTTAACACGACCTCTTAAATACTTCATACAAAAACATACCAAATTTTCAGAATTTTCTTATCATTTTTTATTTCAACCCTTAAGGAGGTTGAAGTAATGATGATAGAATTCTGAAAATTTGGTATGTTTTTAAATGAAGTATTCAGGAGGTCATGTAAAAATTTCATGACGATTAAGAAGCTATTTATTGAACAATTAACATTAACATGTTTCATAGGGACTCAACATCCTTAAGACAGTATTTGAATGAAGTGAATGTAATTTTTCATTTGTGTGAATTCATTTGATCTACTGTTTCGTACTGATCTGTTTATCTGATGATACTCAACGACATTTTCTATTTTTTTCTGTTTTTAATAATGCATTTTTCTTTAGTATTCGTACACGTACCTACGTTATGCAGCTTTCTATTTTGTATCATTCGTTTCTCTTTCTTTTTTACTATGCCCGTATGGCTTTGCGTTTTGTATAATCGATTAATTTTTTTTATATACATATATTATATAGCTTCATACTACGCCTGCCCACTGAATTTTTATATTAGCATTATACTAATCTCGCATTTGTATTGTATATTAGACATTTTTTATTTTTCTTTGTATGAATGTTTTGTGCTGCTCAAATGTATGCCTCGACGATTTTTCGAGGGGACACAAATATACATTATATTAATCGACGAATCTATCAATCAACCGAACTCTATTCTCACCTTCGAGGACGTTCGTTCCTTCGCGCACGAAGAGAGAAAACTTAGCCAAATCCAGTTTGACATGACGAGGCTGTCAGTGAAAAATACAGGTACTGTTGGGCTCGTGTCGAACTGGGAACTTTTTAACTCGTTTATATTCTCGCAAAATTGGAACACTTGACTGAATCACGATATGAGAGAAAAAGTGCGCCGAGATTCACGAAGATCCTTGTCCACGGAAGGATTTCCTTACGGCTAATCCTTTACAGTTTCTTTTCCAGAGACCTGGGTTGACAACAGGTTAGAATGGAGAAAGATTGAGAGGGAGAGAAGAATAGAGAAAAAGCGAGGAAGGGGGAGAGACAGAGAGAGAAAGAGGAAAGTAGAGAAAAGAGAGAAAGGGAGAAAAAATAAAGAGACAGAGTGGGAAAAAGGTAAGAGTAGAGTCAAAACGACAAAAACCATTCGCTCTCGACAAAAGAGTGTTACGAAGAAAAATGATTGGTGCCGGGGGAGCAATTGTGACCGTATTGTCGTAGCTTTTCTGAACCGACGTTTTTCATGCCAGACGCGGCACGACGTCATGTCTGTATGGTCGAGGAGGAAGGCCACGTGCGGAAATGATGTCCTTAAGGATGTGTCGAGAAAACGCGTTGAGCGAGCTTTTGTTCGACGTTTCTTCAACGTTTGTTCTTTTTCACTTTTCCTCTTTCATGGGCCAGAACATTGTAGCCATTTTGTATTTGGACCATAGTGGTTGCACGAGATTGGCAGATCGGAAACGACGCGCCGACACAAGGTGGTCCTCGGCCATTCCTTAACTACGAGAAAAAAGACAGGTTCGGGTATCCGAATAAATATATATATATATATATATATATATATATGTATGCATGTATGTAAATATACACGCATGAGGGTGTGTCAAAAGAAGGCATTATATTTTGTAGTTTTTTTTACATTTGGTTACAATTGGACAGATTTTCTCCTTGCTTCCAATCGAAGACGTGTCTCGAAGGACCAAAATTCAAAAGTAGACAGTCAACCCTTCGAATCTGTTTCCAAAGCTCCCTGTGCAAAAAATGTCGTAGAAATCCAACTGGATTCCCATACTTGTCCCTATACTAAAACGTCATGATCGTACATTCGATTCTCATCGAAATTCGTCATTGGAATCTTATGTACGAATCCAATTTGAATTCTAAAGGGTTACCACATTGTCGAACAGAATCCAATACGATTCTTGATTGATCCCATCGCATTCTGTACCGTGGATTTTCTAAACAAAATATATAGATATACTATGTACAAAACAAGTGGATGTTGGAAAAATACAGACCTTATCTTAAAAAAGTATAAATCAATTGCAAAAGCACTTCTTAAGAATCGATTTCGATCGTCTCACTGAAAATCCACTATAATTATCGTCTGTTATTTATTTTACTGCACTTTGACATAATATCACCATACACGTACACGCTCATGAAGCGCGCAGATTATGCACGAATTAACAGTGCAGAATCCAATTGGATTCCAATGAGAACTCCCTATGCGCGGTGTTTCTAAGGAATGCCTGTGGAGATGTGGGTGCATCTTGGGATACCCCCATACATTTTTGGACGGGATCACGAAAGAATATTTGATTTGCCGGTTGAGAATTTTAAATAAAAATTCTCAACCGGCAAATCAAATATTCTTTCGTGATCTCGTCCAAAAATTGTGAATGATGTGAATCGGCACATCACGCGCAATCCACTCGGATTCCAATGTGGCTTCTCTACGTGCAGCCCTCTATTAAATCCCGACAGGCGTGTAGTAAGATCTGCGAACTCTCTAACAAATTTCTGGACGGATCTTTTTTTTCGAGAATCATCGCAAAATTATAGCAAAATGTAGTAAACGATAAAAGATATACCGATCTTTTTCTGTTTCCTCTCGAAGGAAAAAATACCGCGATATAAACCATAACCAGCAGTGGAAGACCCTGAAAAATAGAAACGTTTTTTCTTACACAACTTAACGGGGTATCCCTCTCTGGAAGTCCAATTAGAAGGGTCAGAATGATGCATTTTTATCTAGGAACACATTGGTTGGAATGAATTATTTTTTTCCCAGCATGTAGTACGAATGTTTGTGGTTACAACGTAATTTTTTCGGAAGAAAATCTTTCAAAGTGTTGGCGGTGGCGTTGCAGTCGTCCAGTGGTGAGGCTCGAAACGGCGGGATCTCTACCAGGCTCAAATGTAATCTGAAACGAAAATAAAAAATGTTGTCTCCAAATATACCCAACTAGGCTATAGGTTCACGATCCACATGTCGAAATTTCGAAAAATACGAAAAATGACAGCTTCTCCAAAGAAAACCTCATTTTTTTCTTGACAAACAGCATGCCGCAGACGTTGCTATCAACAAATGGTTCATCCAATCGAAAAATGCCATCGTGAACCGAACATGACTACTGTTTGAACGCTAACTGTGCAAATTCAAGTCAGTAGTGTGAAAGTTACTCAATACATCAATCCCGCCGTGTCAAGATATGTGGTTTCGAGATAATCGCGTGCAAGCTCGACGGATCGCCGTAATTCCAACGCACACTCTTCCATAAGAATAAGTGTACCTTAGTCAATTTTTCGAATTTTTGGGTCCGTTTGGTGTAAAAATATTTTTGAAAGTTCACACTATAACATTATGCGAAAAAAATGATTTTTTGAAGTTTTCAGAGAGGGATACTTCCTTCAAGACTGCACTGAAGTAAACGCACCTATTCGTTCGCTTTGTATTGTCCTTTGAGTATTTTATTTTGTCCAGCATTGTATGCAGTAGATATTAGGGCGCGTTGAAGAGGTATTTATTTTATCTTTTCGTTTCTTCCGTCCCTTTTTGGGTCCTGTATCACCTTTCCCTATACATATATATATATATATACATATATATACATACTCGTATATTACATCCTGGTAATCCTTGGTTTTTACTTCAAGCCCTTTTTCTCCGTATTCCTTGTCTTTTTTTCACTTATTTATCTGTCCTCGGAGGAGGCTTTCTCTACAAAACCAAGAATTGATTGACTGCGAAAGACGAGGATCCTAGCAGTTGATCTCGCTCGTGAATGAGATCAAAGAAAAAGTTAGAGATGGAAGTCGAATCGACGTGGAATTGAAGAAAATCATACGGGCACGTCCTGCCATCGAGAATTTTTTCATTGATGATGGTAGTTATGGGACGACAAAGAGATATATAAACATATATATAGAGAGAATGAGAGAGTGTGTGTGTGTGAGAGAGAGGGAGAGAGAGGAGAGTGAGTGAGATGGGTACGAGAAAACAACCACGTGTGTGCCAGGTCCGGGCCAAGAGCCCGATATACATAATGCAGTAGGCATTGTAAGCCGCGCCTTTCCTGCATACAATACTTACCAACCGATATGCATTCCATTGTTATCGCTCGAAATAAGCCGAGAGCTCGCGACTCATCTCTCCTCGATGCAAGTACATTATCTTTCGTATATAACATAATAGACATTATATATACCGCGACGCGTTATAATAGTCGACGAACACACGAGCTCATACATTTACGAAGTAAAAAAAGTAAAGCTCGCGAGAAGGCTCGCGCGAGAGTAAAACGAACGAGCTAAGGATTTCTTAACGCTGTGGACCTCCTGCGAGAATGTGACGTCTGTGTCATCTCGCGGGACCAACGGGGTATGAGAAATGAGCCTCGAGATTAGGCGAGCATTGCCACACACGAACACACACATTTTTGACATTTAAGCAGCCCCTCTTAAAATCCAAAGATAGCACGTGAGGAGAGCCCATGTTCCGGAGTGAAAAAAAAATAATAAATTACGTCGGAGAACTAATAGTCGGGGACTTGACGCTCTCTGTGCAGGAGATCCTACTAAAAATAAATACTCGCTCTCTCATCATCGTCGTAAAAAAATATTCATAGAATTTTGGTTCGTTACGCGGTGGCTCCGATCCTTCGTGTGTATATTGTACAGGGTGTATATGGCAGAGAGAAACGTAGGGCTTATTGGTAGAGCATCGCAGCCGCTGGGAACCCTTTTTATTTCGTCATGTCCGGCTATGGCAGCGGGGCCTCCATCTCCGTATCTCTATTCTCGTCACTTTGGAATTTGAAGATTTGGAACAATTCCGAAAAACGGCAGAAAAACAACGTTCAGTGGACCTTTGACAGTTTTTGGGGCTACTTTAAGGCCCCAGTAAGAGGTCACAGTAAGAGGCCCAGTAAGAGGCCCAGTAAGAGGCCCAGTAAGAGGTCACAGTAAGAGGCCCAGTAAGAGGCCACAGTAAGAGGTATAAAATCATGTGCGAATTTAACAATTTTTTTTCGTATGAAAAAGTGATTCACTCGTAAAATTAATTACACATCTACTTAGTATGAATATCAAGCTGTTAGAATTTTTTTTTCATCGATGTACAAAATGGCCGACTATTCGAAACTTCTCGAAACAGTTTTTTTTCCAATTGGCCTGACAAATAACTTCAACAATTTTCACTCGATTTGCTTCAAATTTAAAAGTCATGTTCCTGACTACATTTCGCAGAAAGGTGCGGACGGGATTTCTGATTAATCGAAAAATTTTCATTTTATGAGCAGTAATGACGAAAATTTTCACTGAAAATTAATTTTTTAAGTCCAAATATCTATAACTTTTGAATAAAACAATATTTTTCAGATTCCGTACGTACTTCTCTAGGTATTCTAATGTAGATTGACGAGAATTTTTGTTTTTTGTTCGAGGTAAAAAATTGCGGAGGCTAAATGTCACGCCGCGGAACGCATAAAAAAAGATAACGAAAGAAAATATTAGTAGTCGGCCATTTTGTACATCAAAAAAAATATATATATATTTTTTTCTAGCAGCTTGATATTCATACTAAATAGATGTGTAATTAATTTTATGGGTGAATCAATTTTTCGGACGAAAAAAAGATGATTAAATTCGCACATGATTTTATACATGTTACTGTAGCCTAAGGCCTTAAAAGAGCCGCTCAAATACGGTTCACCTTTTCTAATTATTTTAACATTTTTTTTCTATTGTTGCTCAAATTTGTTGTCTAAGTTTATTATAACGTTGCTAAAGTTGATTGTGATCTCTATGATAATTATAAGACTGATAAAGTGCCTATAATAGGACCCTAGGTACCTGATATTTTTATGCAAAATCGTTCCTTATCAAACACGAAAATTTGGTAGTAAAAAATTGTTATTTTTTCATTTAATTCCATGTATAATGCATAAAATATTAAATTTTCGTATTCCAATGATGTCAATGCTTGCTCTTTAACATAAATTAAATTTCAATGTCTTATCAAAGAAACCCCACACTCGAGATTCCTTTGACATATTTTCTGAAGGGTGAGCTTTTTTAAAGGCTTCGACTGTAAAATTTTCACAAATTGATTTTTCTTTAAGTCGGCTAAAAGGTGCTTTGAACCATGTGGAAAAAGGGAGGGAAAGTCTCGGAACACAATTTTTCAAAACGGCACACAGCATAACTCCAACCATTTTCATTACTTTCACTCCAAATTTTGAGCGCATCTGTATAATAATATTCCAAAGAGAATTACGGAATTTTCCATGAGCTTCTAATAAGATTAGTTATTAATAAATGGTTGTCCTGTTTTCTGTCAAAAATTGAGATTTTTACTTTAAATGCTTTTACTTTAAATGCCAACTAGACAAAAATTCAGATATTCAAAATCTCCTATGTATTTCTGTAGCTAAACTCATATAAATTAATAGAATTTTTAAGTTGTTTTCCAAATTCAAAATTGCGTGCCGCAGAGCGTCTCAAATTCAACATGCCTCGCGAGGACGGCTTCAGCGTCACCATCTTATATAATTTTTTAATATAATTTTCTTTTGCTCGCTTGAATGTATGCCTATTCACAGCGGTCAATATTATTATCCTCTTACTTGTCCTTTCACCAAAAAAAAATCGAGGAAAATTACTTAATTTTAGACGTTTACAGTGGCGTAAACCCGTAACGTAACTTTCTTATACACTTGATAGCCAACAGACACATTGTTCTATTTAAGCCAAAAAAAGTTGGAGTTTAGGATGCTAAAAAAAATTACCCACAAAAAAATTCTAGAACTGTTCAAAGTTACCTCATTTCACGTTAAGTTCTAGAAAAAGTGTTCCGGTTGTCGTAAAGTAATTGGTTCCGGAGAAAAACATAGAACAGCAACTTTGTAAAGTGACGAGGTTATGGCCGTGATGGTTTTAACCCAGCTGGAGAAATTTTATTCAAGTCGAATCATGGTAATCAGCGCTGCTTGTAAAATACTTAGTTTTGATTGAGGGCAGGTTGGCACCCAAACCATTTCGCAGCGATTAAGTTTTGGCATTATTATCTGCGTACCCAACGAGCTACAATCATACTTGATTGCTTTTTATGTAGGGAGTATGCATGTGCTTAACATTTGAAACGTACGTTTCCTCCGATTTACAGTTTTATAGCTCACGATATTAAATTCAAGGGAGGATTCTACTTTGTTGGTCCGAAAAGAAAAAAAATTGATTTTCCTGTATCGGAAAGAGCCAAACAAGAGTAAGGCGTACTAAGTTTGCGAAAGTGTTCCTACACGCCCCAGATGAGCGTTCGTTATGAAATTTGGCAGGCACGTGTATAAAAAACGTTTTCATTAGTTGAACTAGAATTTTCTAAAAATATTCAAACGTTTTCATTTTATGAACAAAAAACTGCAAACATTTTTGGTAAAAACTAAACGTCCCCTTCAAACGCTGGCTATTTTTTTATTTTTCAATTTCACTTCGCGATTCTAGTTCGACTCGGTGTATATTAAATGTGTGTAAAATCCCGGCCTCGTGATTTCAATAATATCGTTAAAAAAAGTCCCGAAGTTCGACTTGTTTTGTTGGCTCCAAGCTTATGCAGACCCCCCAAGGAGTCAAAATGGATTCGTTCATAACATCCAGTGATATTTCGTTGCAGGCACTCGGCAAATTAGCCCACTATACGTTAACACAGTTTTTTAGTAGCTTTTTATGTCGCAATGGAATTCAGCTGCCTTTGGACGTATTACCTTACAGTGGAGGAACTAAATTCAACGTCCGATAAATCGCCTTCAAAGACTGCTGGTAACGTCGCCCAGTAACATCCACGGATACGCAGCATATACAGGGTGTTCAGGGTGTTCCGTTATGAATGGATGATCCTGCATCTGTCGATAGTTCAGATCATGGCCTACTATATGCTGGAATTTCAGTTTAGTAAAAGTCCCACGGTTTTCGAGATAAAAATCATCTGGTTTTGGTTTTTCGCATGCCATTTCTACAAATGATAACGTTTTTCACCCGGTCTTTTAAAAAATACTCTTGGTTATTTGTTTTATCTAGAAAAGTATTCTTTTAACCTTAAATGTTAAGACCTTAGGCCACAGTTTAACCATTTTTTTTCTTATGAAAAAGTGATTCATTCATAAAATTAATTACACGTCTATTTAGTATGAATATCAAGCTGTTAGAAAATTGTATATTTTTTTCGATGAACAAAATGGCCGACTTTTCTTTTGTCATTCTTTTTTTCAGGTACTCCGCGGCGTGACATTTAGGATCCACAATTTTTGACCTAGAACAAAAAACCAAAATTCTCGTCAATCTGCATTAGAACACCTAGGGAAGTACGTACGGAATAAAAAAAAAATGTATTCAAAAGTTGTAGGTATTTGAACTTAAGAAATGAATATACAGTAGAAAATTTCGTTATAACTGCTCATAAACTGCTCATAAAATGAAAAGTTTTCGATTAATCAGAAATTCCGTAAGTACTTCTCTGCGAAATGCAATTAGGAACATGACTTTTAAATTTGAAGTAAATCAAGTGAAAATCGTTGAAGTTATTTGTCACGCCAATTGGAAAAAACTGTTTCGAGCAGTCAGCCATTTTGTACATCGAAAAAAAAAAATATTTTCTAACAGCTTGATATGCATCCTAAATAGATGCGTAATTAATGTTGTGAGTGAATCACTTTTTCATACAAAAAAATGGTTAAAGTCGCACATGATTTTATATCCGTTACTGTGGCCTAAGGCCTTAAGCAAACTTTATGAAAAAAAGATCTTATGCAGAATTTTCATACAAACCAATTCGAACATCTGACTTCGATAGCCTGCGGTGTAAAAAAAAATGTACCACGCATATCATGCCCATTACTTAAAAAAAGTTACTTAGTTATTGTCGATTCGTATAATTTATAGCAATGGCATGCGAAAAACCAAAAGCAGAGGTTATTTTCCAAAAAAAAATTACACAAAGCCCAAAATCTCGAAAACCAGGGGAATTTTAATAAATTGAAATTCCAGCATACAGTAGGACATTATCTGACCTATCGACAGTTGCAGGATTATCCATTCACGACAGGACACCCAGTATAGTACACCCGTGTGAACGAGGCTGTTGGAGGATATAGGGAAGATGTAACGTGACACTCTTCGGGTTCTGGAGCCGACACACCACCGACAGAGTACACACGCCCCGACGACGACGTCGTCGCAGGCTCTCCTTCCGCCCGTGTACTTTATGACTGGTGGCTGCGCTCGTAGGTATAAACACACGCCTGCCAAGGAGATAACCCGAACGAAGTTAGCCGGGGCTCTTGTCGAATCGTTCGATAGACGGTGGACGACCGAGCTTATAACGTAATTCTTCTACGGTCCTCCCCCTTTGCCCTTCTCTTTTCCTTCCTCCTTCCAAAGGAATACACTCTAGCACGGAGTCCACGCTAGAATAGGGGAGGATCATCCATGGTGATACGGAGCAAAGCACTCGTTCCTGTATACACACACGACGCGCCCACCGAAACGATCGACCCCGCACGAGGACATTCCTGACCTCGCCGATTTCTACTAAGATTGATGGCCCTCCCGAGCAAAAACTCGGTAGTTCACATCGCGTTATACCTTCTCACATCCGCACTGTATGGTTGGGTACTTTGGTACTTCATCGCGATAAAGGCGCATTTACGGATATACATGGGTCAAAGTGCACTTTGAAACCGCTGTATCCATGTAACGTTGACTATCAGCACATTCGGCTGTTTTGCGGAGCCCTTAAAGGGTTATGCCTAGTTATGAAAGTCGAATAATCATTTTTTTGAAAACCAATATATATACATATATATTGACAGATAGACTGTCAAAATATATTGACGGTATATACTGTCCAAATATATTGACAGTATATATACTGTTAAAACATATTGAGACTATATCTGTTAATATATTTCAATATGTTTGACATATAGTGACAGATATACTGTCAAAATATATTGAAAGATATACTGTCAAAATATATTGAAAGATATACTGTCAAAATATATTGAAAGATATACTGTCAAAATATATTGACAGATATACTGTCAAAATATATTGACAGATATACTGTCAAAATATATTGACAGATATACTGTCAAAATATATTGACAGATATACTGTCAAAATATATTGACAGATATACTGTCAAAATATATTGACAGACATACTGTCAAAATATATTGACAGACATACTGTCAAAATATATTGACAGATATACTGTCAAAATATACTAACAGATATGCTGCCAAAATGTATTCACAGATATACTGTCATAATATATTGACAGATATACTGTCAAAATATATTGACACATATACTGTCAAATTATATTGACAGATATAATGTCAAAATATATTGACAAGTATACTGTCAAAATATATTGACATACATACTGTCAAAATATATTGACAAATATACTGTCAAAATATATTGACCATATACTGGTATACTGCTATACTGTCAATATATGTTGACAGTATATCTGGCATTATGTTTAACAGTATATCTGTTTGACAATATGCCTCACAAATGTCCCTTGAAAAATTCCAGGCGATTGGGACAAAATTGACAGATTTATAGGCTGTTGTGTTGACGTCCGTCGGAACGCTCGGACCGTTGTGCGAAACATCAACCCTTCGACGCACTTCCGCCATGAACCTCTGACTGCACATGGGTTCGATCCCAGACGTTTTTCAGATCGTTGTATTTTGGTAAATATGCTTGTTTTTTTATTTTAGAGACCTTTTCTTTAGTCAACAATCCTTATTTTATGGCTCAAAATGTATTCTTCAAGAAAAACATAAATTGAGTGCCCAAACATTAGTTCAAAGTGGGAGATGCGTTAAAAAATACGTAATTGCCCGAAAAAGATGTTTTTCGCTCTAAATATGAAAAAAATCCTTTACGTTTTTTAAAGAGGCAGGTTTGGAGATACGAAAAAAATCTCGACGATACGAAAGATCTAAAATTAATCTACTTGACCAATTATTTTTTTTCCTATGTATACTTTCGATTTGATGAACGGAAAATGTCATTTTCGCGAAAAAATCAAGACTCTCACTTTGAACGGGCGCCATTTTGTTTTAATTTGATATTTCGGACATTTCTTCCACCAATCATGGGATACAATCATGGGATAAAAAATACTAACGAAGCCGGTTTGGTTTTTTTATATTAAATAACCTGGTTCAGAAGGGCATTGCTCAGCGCAAATACGTCTTCATGAGGTGCTTGCCAAACATCAGCAGTGAATCGATTATAATGAAATATCTTTACATACAAAAAAAGAGTGTTCTTGATATGATACTTTTTCAAATACATAATTTTTGTAGAAATTTTTCATCGCCTATCTTAAAAATAAATTTTCGACTGTTGAAAGTAGCCATAACCGGTTCAATTTATTTCGTCAAACAATTCGTTGACTTTGGGTACAGGATAACCTCGAAATTGTCTTCATACGTATGTCACGATATCCACTTAAAGGGGATTTTAAAGACATAAAATGTTGCATAATGTTGAGTATGAAGACGATAGGCAACTGTGACGATGGTCCTCGAAATTGAATGACTTTAAAATCACCAATGTCCTATATATTGATAAAGATGAATGAATCGAAGCATTCCAAGGAGACATTCAACGGTTCCGATTCGATTCAACGTTGTAACCTGCTATGAATGGGGAGAATATTTGTGACGTAATATTCGAATGGTTCAAAGTCAAATCTAGAATAGACTTTTCTTAAAGGGTTACACCTAGTTCACGGCCGGAAAAAAAAGAGGTGCTTTCGAGATTTTTTTGGGAAATGGGTGTAGGTTTTTAACTTTTTTCATAGTAAAGGGCATTTCAAGGATCTTTGACAATTTTTTTATCGGGGAATATTTATGAACGACGGAGATGCAGTAAATTGCACAGACCGCTGTGCAAAAAAGGGCCTCCGCGGTGACCCCTCCTGCTCGGGAACAAATCATCTGAAATAAAAAAAAACCAAATGAATTTGGTTTTTGTACCGTATTATCTGGTCTTTAATAGAAGGATTCAATAAAATAATGAGTTGTGAATAAATGGTCGCCAATCGAAAGTCGTGGTCGAAATTTCGATGAAAAAAAACACTCTATTTTCGTTGATATAAAAAAAGTATGACTGCCTTTTGATATGCAAAAAATGTCTGTGAAATTTGAAGCAGATCGGTTTAGTTGTTTTTGAGATATTTTGGACACCGATGCTGAAAAACACATTCCGAGAAAAACGCGTTTGAAGTTTTACGTCAGGTATATACGTAGATTCGCCTGACCTACCTGCAAACACTCATAACTCCCCCAATTTTCAACGGGCCGACTTGAAATGTTCAGAGAATATTTTTAAAAGGTCATACCTATTATAAGAATCCGTCGAAAACGAAACATCGATTTTTTCAAAAATTTAAACCAGCTGTAACCCGTCAATATTGGAAAACAAACATTTTACATATGCATATTATTTAAATTTTATTTTCACCGACATTTGTTCATAATTTAAGTGGAATATCAAAAGGACAAATTCGACAATTATTGCTTAACAATTTTCAAATGCATTTCCAGAAATATCAGGAAAAACAGATCGATGATAAAGGAAAAAAAAACAATTCCCATTAACTTTGGTCAATACTTGGAGTGGACGAATTGAGTTAGCCGAATGAGCTTGAGGATTGTAGAATCAAGCTTCTCGACTGAACTTTAAGAAATATCAGCCACGTTCGTTTATTTTGATAAATTTTACATTTTCATTTCTTGCACATTATTTCTGACATTCTATTTCACATCCACTATGGCCAATACTCAAAGTGCAACAATAGAATGTTGTCCTAGTTCCTATTAATGTTCGTAAGGAAAGAAAAGTGCGCCGAAAGTGACGGAGATGGAGAAAGAGAGAAGAGCGAATAACTCGCCATCCCTCGACATGCTCATTCTCTCCCTTCGTCGCAATGATTTTCCCAAACACAACAGGCGACTACTCCCGCAACATTCGTTCTTTTTTTTCCGCACCGCAACAGCCATACGCCATAAGAACGTCGAGAGGAGCGGAGAACGATAGATTTCCGTGATCTATGTCGAAGATTAAGATCGTATTGGAACCGCCGGCAAAGTAGCTACAACTGTCCGCCCTCGGCTCGCCTCCGATATATCTCACCAGCGGGGGAGGAGTACCGGAGCTTATTTCTTATTGTGAAAAGAGGGGCCAGGGCGAAAAAGCGAGAAGACTAGTACGCCCGTTGAGCGCGAGCGCGGTAGTAAAGTATAGCCCGGAGCTCGAAGATAGCCAAAAGAAATCCAATTTGTAGATTATTTGTACGTCGGATTGCTCCCTCGAGCGTTGGACGAGAAAGAAAACCATTGTTGGAAAACATGGTCGATGGAGAGCGTGTAAATGCATATACGTGTTATATATATATAGTAAATGCATATACGTGTTATGTATATATAGTAAATGCATATACGTGTTATATATATATGGTAGATGCATATACGTGTTATATATATATGGTAGATGCATATACGTGTTATATATAATATTGATTATTTTTCAACCACCCTAATATATATTTATATATTAGGGTGGTTGAAAAATAATCAATTTTTTTCGCGGTACTCAACGAAAAATGTTTATGAAAACATTATGAAACCCTTATGAAAAAGTAATTCCTACAAAATTTGAGAGGTCCAAACGTTTTTTTAGGTAGTGCTCAAACGACTTTTAATTTTTTTTTCGATTTTTCGTCAATTTTTTTTCATTATTTGTTTTCTTACTCCACAACAACATATTACTCCAAAAAACACACATACTTGTTGGATGTTCAGTGATGTAAACACCGTGTTCTTGTTCATCAAGTGGTTCATATAATTTTCCCAACCGAAATACATGTATTGATTCTTAATCTGAAAATACAAATTGTTTGGGGTAAAAAAAAATATTTAGATAAAAATTGTGTATTGTTACAGAAAAAATTAAATCAAGACTTACATCGGATCACACACTAACATTTTCTGCATCGAGATAAAAAAAAATTAATACTCCGATTATCATGAAAAAAAACATGCATAAGGCGTTTGAGCACTAACAAAAAAGTTGTTTAGAACCCTCAAATTTTACAAAACGTTTTTTTTTCTTAACATACTTCAATTTTCCGTTGAGAAAACAAATCGATTTTTTTTACCACCCTAATATATATATATATATATATATATATATATATATATATATATATATATATATATATATATATATATATATATATATATATATATATATATATATATATATATATATATATATATATATATATACCCTATATATGTGTGCATGTGTGTCACAGGAAAGGTTATTTTGAAGACGTCGAGTTCGAGGACTGTCCTGTACCCAAAACCACCGATCCGTTCAAAAAAACTTTAAGTGTCGTCCTCAAAACAGCCAGATGACATGACGACAAACAATGCATAGACAGTCCGTGTTTAAAATGTAATCGCCCATCGATATAATGGGGGATTGCATTTTGCAAAGTGACCAATGCCAGTTACACTCTGCCGTACTCTGATTACGATGTTATATGGTATATATGGTCTATAAGGTCGTATATAGGTATATATACAAATATCTCCGTTGCCTTTAGAGTGACGAAAACAAACCGAAACAAACTTAAACAAAATCCAACTAGAAAATAAAAAACCCAATTAAAAAAAAAACATGTTTCGATTTGAAAAACCGTTGATGACATTAAGAACGCAAAAACTATGACCTTGACAAAAATGAATTTTTCACCACTGTATCAGCCCCTAGAAATCAATCAAATTACCTCCTGACTTTTTTTTCATCACTCTAAAGGCAACGGAGATATTTGGGGTGGTCTCGTTCACTGGTCCGCCCTGTATATATATATATATATATATGTGTGGGAATAAACGAGATTGAAGTTTACATTGCTGGAATGCAACGAAGATCATTCTCTCTTAATTTCTCAAATTTGTTTTAGCATGTCACAGCTACGAAAATCTCGCAACAATTATTGCAGTCGCTTTTATACAAATCTATGATCGAAATCTGCCAAAGAAAATCAAGTATAATGATATAAATGAGAAAATTCAAATAGTAAGAATATTTTCATTGCATTCCAACAATGCAAAATTCAATACCAAAGGCTCGAAACAGGTCGATTATTAATTCTTTTTTTGAAGAGACTATTGGAATGATGAGGTCGCGATTTAACACACAATGGATACTCATGCCAAGTTGGAGTTTCTTTTTAACTGAAAAATATTGATTAACGATAAAGTTATTATTATTTAAAAAAAGTACCGCTGTTGCTGCATGGCTAATCGGTGTAGGTAGTTCTGGGAATTAGGGTGATTTCTAAATGAAAACTAAGAAAATGTACTTCTAGTATACTAATAAAACTTTCCTGTGACCAAATACGTTTTTTCACGTTTTGAAAATTACGAAAATGGCAAGCGGTCGAAAAATATTCGATTTTCAATTTAAAATCACTTCATGTTATCAGCTAATGGATAAACATATAGAAACCCAATTCGCTCGTACGATAAAAATTGTTATAGACGATGCTTTGCCCGAATTTGCAATGAATCGCACGGCGAGACTCGAAGCCCTCCCGGCTTGCCATTTCGTAAAAAACGGCTTCGAAAAAAAACGCAGAAGAAAAAACTTCGCCGTAGCGCAGTAGGTCTGACCATTCACAAAAATCATCATAGCCCGCTCAATTTTCAGAATCTTTACAAAATCTTCGCTGCAATTCAAAGTCACGACCGTGGGCTACGAACTTATGCGATAAAAAAAATGTCAAGCTTACACAGACCCTTCAGTGCGAAGTAGGAGCCACGTGACATCTGAGTGTCTCAAAAACGGCAGAAATTTTCAAGCAGAGAATTTTCAAATACGAATAATATTTAGAGGGGGGGGGGAACCTACGAGCTCCGCGTCATTGACTTCCCCAGAGCCCAATGCTCAAAAAATAAAAAAATAAACTTAACCACCTACGAGAAAACTCTGCTCAAAAATTTGTGAGGTCACGTTTACCGTGTACATGCCCTGAAGAGCCAGCCGGTACTTTTGGCACGATGTCATGGTACAGGCGTTTTCCCGTGAGACTCTCCAATACACATAATAGCGAGATCGCAGTATGAAAGAAGCCTCCGAGCACGTTGATGTTCTGTGGTACACATTACGCACCGTTTATCATCTTTTCCACTAAAGAATCGACGGAATCCTCTTTCGGTATAGACGCGGTTGGTCATGCGGACGCGGCGCGATGATTCGACGGGTTTTGTCGTTCAATGTACGATCCTCCGTAGATGCTGTCTCAGAAGAGATCGAGAAAGAGTGTGTGAGAGAGAGAGAGAAAGAGAGAGAGAGAGAGAGAGAGAGAGAGAGACAGAGAGAGAGAGCAGATGAGAAGATCTAGGAAATAGTTGAATAGCAAGCGTAGAGTCCGGGAAAAAGTGCCAAATCAAGATTTTGTATTGATGGCGGAGGGGGGGGGGGGGGGAGAGCGGCCGGGGCTGCTGCTGGTACTGAGGTTTTCACCTGACAGCAGGGCGACGTAAGCCCTGACAGAAGGACGTGACATGGTAGTATATAATATTTGAATGGACAAGCGGACAGGCAGAGTATATAAAAGCAAACTGTCCTTCTCCTTTTCTCACTCTCTCTCTCTCTCTCTTTCTTTATCCCTTCGTAGCCTGTCGCTCGAGGGTGTAGTAAGTAAGTACCCCGTAGGGAGATGTAATCCGGACTGAGCTGCGATTTGTTTGGCTGTCGTTAGCGTAGCTGGCATGCCAGCTAATCACCAAGGCATTGTCGGGTAATGGATCTCCAGAGCTTCCTCTCTCTCTCTCTCTCTCTCTCTCTCTCTCTCTCTCTCTCTCTTTCTCTTTCTCTCACTCTCTCTCACTCCGCTCCCCTGGATTATAATCCCTCATCTGATGCACGCTCCTTTTGCGGATGACGTGCACATACGTACATCACTACACTCGTAGTGCATTGATCCATCGATGCTTTCGCGTGGTTCTTCTTCGAAGTTATTTCGCCAGTTCGCTCAAAGCGGCTACGATTTTGACAGGCCGTTCTCGCAGGCTGCTTGCTCACCGTTGTTTCGTTCCGTCTTGTCCGCATTACGGGGCGAGGCTTTCTATCCGGCAAAGTTTTCCGTCGTACACCGGATTTATCGGTATACGTACATAATCGCTTGTACGCGGCAAAGGGAAAACTCGAGCAACTGGAAACGTCATTGAAACTGCAAAGCGAGCTGTAATCCTCAAAAGGGCTCGCAGGGAGAGGGCCAGGGGCCTGCGAGTGAGCCACAAACGCTGTAGAGGCTAATACGTATATCTCATCCCTTTTTTCCTCATGCTTGACGTTAATTAGCACGAATATACGGGACGCGATAGAGTTCAACTGGCATTGTGCGCTCGGTATCCGCTTACGCGTTTCCTCTGTTGCTGACAGATGTTTTTTTTTTGCGAAAACTCTAATGGATTGCTCGAGGCTACATATATGTGTGTGTGTGTGTGTGTGTGTGTGTGTGTGTGTGTGTGTGTGTGTGTGTGTGTGTGTGTGCGTGTGTGTGTGTGTGTGTGTGTGTGTGTGTGCGTGTGTGTGTGTGTGTGTGTGTGTGTGTGTGTGTGCGCGCGTGCGCGCGTGTGTGTGTGTGTGTGCGTGTGCGTGTGTGTGTGTGTGTGGAGAGGTTCATATGGAGACCGATTGTACGTATCGCAAGAAGCGATATACATGAGTTTACAACTGCACTTATAGTTGAATTTGTCCATTAATTTCATTATGTATTCAAAATTAAGGACGATATTCCAAATTCTTACTTTTATATGTACAACGGTTAAAAGCGGAACCTTGGTCTTACGTATTGGTACATATAGGGACCAGAAATAGTTTATCCATATTTATGACCGTTAATAACAAATACAGCATTACAAAATGTGCTTCGAAACTGTCGTAACGGTTACAAGAAGATAGGTTAGGCAGAATATACGAATTATCCGTCTTTCAACTTTACATGATCATAGTAATCTACGTCTTATGATGCTAAAAAACATGTGAATTTTTTTCTCGTAGATGTATTCTACACGTTCGTTAAGGTTCGTAGCTGACGTATCCGTATTGACAAATCCCAAATTCTAACTCTGGATAAAATTTACCAGCAGGAATAGCTTGATCCGGTTTTATCAAACGTCGGAAATGTTTGATCGAATCTATCAGTCACAAAATTTGGAAAAAAAATCGGATACCCGTACGCACGCCTCTTTATGATACAAAGTAAAAGGTTAAGCCCAATCTTTACTTACTATTTTCTTTATCTTCAAGCTCTTTGTTGAGACCAAAACGATAATATTATATACAACGGTTTTTATTTATTTGATTAGTCTACGGCCATAACCGTTTTGAGTTACGATTAAGCACAATCATCATACTATAGAACCGCAAATAGCATGCTATAAAATATATGCAATTTCCAGTTATCATTAAAAACCTTTCATAAAAAATTAAGTTTTCATTAAATTCCAGCATTCATTAACATTATACAGTAATTATGGTACATTCTACGCAAAATTGTAATGAATTAGCGTAGGGTATCGTTCGAAACCTCTTTGTAACCCGTATTCTTCTATACTTTTTTTATGTAGGCATACCGTATATATCGCTACCGATGTAAACCGCGGTGGATAGGCAAAATCGATACAGGTTAGAAAATCGGCATGGTCCGTGGTACAAGTATGTACCTCTATAACCAAAAATGTTTATTGGACTTGATGTTCGTTTATAACGTATTGGTAAAAACGAGGACCGAAAAGACTTTTGTTTGATTCGTGGACCCAGAATATACCTTTACAAAACGAACCCTTTTTTTTGTAACAGTATATTCCGGTACCGACGTTGACATACTCTCTCTTCAAGCGTCAAAACGATATTTTCCTTCCGTGCAAATCCTGCCAGTATTCTAATCATATGGGGGACGGATTACAATGCCGAACTTCGAATGATCAGAACGCTTAAAACTCCGAAAGAATACTGCCCTGAAAGAATTTTACGGGAAAGACCAAAATTCCGAAAATCTGAACACCGCCAAAATAACTCGGCTATGGAAGTTTTAAATGTTTCAAAGTTTCAATTAATCAACGAATTATTTCAAGCCTTTCTTCTAAATTAAGAAGTGATTTTACGTCAATTTTGAAATTTGTCCAGACAATGCTATACGTTAAGCATCATTTACAGTCAACTATGTAGACTTTCGCTGGCATGATCTCGACGAACCTTGTAATTTCGGAACATTAGAGGTAGGAATTTTAAACAGTCGGCGGATTCGAAGTTCGGAATTTCAATCCGGCCCCCAACCGATCGCTGCGCTCTTCCCCGTAAATCTAGACTATCCATTATAGAGGTAAAAACTAGGACCGCGAATGACACCGTCCTCGTATGAAACATATTACATATAGCGAAGCGCGGTCATCGGTACCCGTACGTACCATTACATATAAATGTGCGCATCGATATGTAATGGTACGTATGGGTACCGGCGCTTATTCGTAACGTTTCATACGAGGACCGGTACCCATACGTACCATTACATGTAGATGCGTAAATCTATATGGAACGGTACGAATGGGGACCGGTCCTCGTATGAAACGTTACGAATTAGCGCCGGTACCCATACTTACCATTACATATAGATGCGTACATATATATGCGCGCATGTATATGCAATGGTACGTACAGGTACCGGTCTTCGTATGAACCGTTACGAATTAGTGCCGGTACCCATACATACCATTACATATAGATGCACATAACTATACGTAATGGTACTTATGGGTACCGGCGCCGATTCGTAATGTTTCAAACGGCCCGTGTCATTCATGGTCCTAGTTTTTGCCTCTGCAATAGATAGTCTAGATTTATTTATTTGCATGCAATGTTATGTGTGAGTACCAGTCAACGTGTTATATTGATTCAAATAGGTACTGCGATACCTGGCCTCATTTGTGGTCTCGGCATTAACCGTTGCAACTCACAATCAGTAAAGATTTTATGTCGATTGTCTTCCTAAAAATACGCCCCGACATTAAGTCTTCCTTTTCTCATATAGATTGGCTGAGTCCAGGAGGACTTACCAGTACTAATTGGCCTACGTTATTGATACAATCGGAAGAAGCATCTCCGACCGATTTCATAACCAAATTGCGTATGAATACAGTCCGACCTCTCAATAAGAACGCCCGCAATAAGCACGCTTCCCCAGTTTCTCACTCGAGCACTTTCCCCTACTCCGACTCGAACTCCGAGCTCGAATCACGCTCGAGTGAATTTGCGCGCGGACCTCTCAATAAGCACGCCCAACCGAGAAGAGCACAGATGAGTAAAATGAGATGAATACATAGTTACTTAACGTGAAAAAGTTCACATTCGTTCGAGCGTGCTTATTGGGAGGTTCGCATGCTGTAAAGTGCGAGAGAGACAGAGTCAGTGAGCGTAGAGCGCGCGCCTGGTGGGGGTACCCGAATTCTCGAAAATACTCTTCTCCTTGGGGGCTCTTCTGTGCTTATTGTGAGGGCGGACTGTATAAAATATAAAATCAAAATTAGGATTTGGAGAACAATGTCGTTGGTATAAAAAAACGGATGTCAGCGATACCTATAGACGTGGTGCACTGGATTTATAATGTTTCTACAATTTAAAAATCTGTAAACGGTAATTACATTTTTTCTCGATTTAATTCTGAATGGTTATGGTTCATTCCGAGATTATTAATTATCTTCCACTATGATCGACTCATAATTGATTCTAGTGCGCAATGTTTGCGAAGTATGCGAAGACTTGCGGATCATAATGCAAATCCCACGTGCGCATCATTTCGAGTCGAGTGCATATTTTCATACACGTCTGCCATATTTTCTGGTCCCCGTAAATACCTTTCAATAAGTAATTCGGATGGTCCTCATTTTAACCGGTCTAACAAATTGGGACGGGTACCACTATTAACCGTTGCATATAAAAAAATACCGGGACCGTCCCCGTATGTGCCAAATGTCCCCCTATGAACCGCTTCAGCTCCGAAATGGTCCCGTCATAAGCCTCTCCACACATATATATATATATATATATATATACAGGGTGTTCTGTTATGAATGGATAATCCTGCAACTGTCGATACGTCAGATCATGTCCACCTGTATGCTGGAATTTCAATCCAGTAAAGTTCCCACGGTTTCAAGATTTTAGGCTTTGTGTTCTTAAAAAAAATCATCTGCTTTTGGTTTTTCGCATGCCATTTCTACAAATGATAGGAATCGACAATAGCTAAGCAACTTTTTCAAGTAATTGGCACGATATGCGTAGTACATTTTTTTTTTCACCGCAGGCTATCAAAGTCAGATGTTCGAATTGGTTTGTATGGAAATTTTGCATGAGATCTTTTTTCATAAAGATTCTTTGATATTTAAGGTTTAAATGAAGACTTTTCTAGATAAAAAAAATAATCAAGAGTATTTTTTTTTAAATCCGGGTCAAAATAGTTATAATTTGTCGAAATGGCATGCGAAAAACCAAAAGCAGATGTGGGCTGTCTATACTGGTTCGGGTTCCCCACAGTTTCCCTCGGCAAATACAGTATAGTGTAGCTGAAAGGGGCAAATACCTTTAAGCGAAGAAAAGATTGTTGTTTTTCGTGATTCTATTTGAAACTTTTGAGACTTAGTTTTATGACTTATTATGGCATTGTTTATTTTCATTAATTTTTAGGAAATGGCGGGGTTTTGGCACGGTCTTCTAGTTGGGTTGCGGCGCATGTTGTCAGGCGGCATGACACGTAGCGTGAGTGGGATTAATCTGAAAAAAACCAACAAAGAATTTTTTATTGACAGTCATAGACAAAATATGAATCAAGAAAAGGTGAAAAATATTGAAAATCGATGAAGTCGTTCGCTTTGAAACGCAAAGATCGAATTTTACGAAAAAATTTCCACATTTTGCGATAAAAAATACTTTTTTTTTAATTTTCAAAAACACTTAGGGTCATGCAGTTTAGGAGACCGTTCTATATTCTCGCCAATTTTAAAAATTAGTAAAAGAATACCATGTAACAGTCAAAAGTAGCAATAAAACATACCCCAAGGCTCAAAAAAGGTACAGAAGTCTTTCCTTAAAAAAAATCATGAAAATCAACAAATTTTTTTCTCGCCTAAACGTATCTCCCCCCATGAGACGGTTGTGGACGCAACGGAAGTTAGCTTGGACTAGCAAAGTCCGGACAGGTAGTGATAAAAAAGGGTTTAATTGAGAAGAATACGTACAAATCCGCAAGGGTAGGTATACGTTCGAGCTCAAAATAAGAAAAGCAAGAATATATCACGAGTACAGAACATATTGGATCCGTTATATCTACGTAATATTGGCTATCCGCCCTGGCTGATCTGAGCATGGACCCTAGTTTGTTTAAACTTATCATGGCCTTTCGAGACCGGGCAGTCCTTCCAGACGAATGTCCTTAAAATTATCGTTCCCTATATACCTGGAGGCCAGTTTATGCATACTCCTCTATCCGCATAAATTGTTCGTTACAAACACACGTGCAGACGCATACAATGCATAATACTGCATCGAGAAACGTGAAATACATGGACGCCCTGCATTACGATGCGTCCGATTTTAGCCAATGCCTGAAAACATATGTACATTAAACTTTGATACGCGTGTATCTCTTTGAACAGTTTATCATAACGCGAGAACCCTAAATATATATATATATATTCAGACACACATATAAAATGTTGAAATCTATCTATATATGTTTACGTATGTATAGGTATATCGGTGTAAAGCGAGTGTTTAAACTTCCATGGAGATCAAAGCGTCTCTAAAGCAAGAAACGAGGAGTAAATGATGAGCACCTCGCAAGACCCCGGGCTCGTGGCGTTTATATATTTTCGCGAAACACCTGCATCCCTGCGTGGTTTCCGCTTTTCCATCATATGTCTGTGTGTGTGTGTGTGTGTGTGTGTGTGTGTGTGTGTGTGTGTGTGTGTGTGTGTGTGTGTGTGTGTGTGTGTGTGTGTGTGTGTGGGTGTGTGTGTGTGTGTGTGTGTGTGTGTGTGTGTGTGTGTGTGTGTGTGTGTGTGTGTGTGTGTGTGTGTGTGTGTGTGTGTGCGCGTGTGTGTGTGTGTGTGCGTGCGTGTGTGTGTGTGTGTGTGTGTGTGTGTGTGTGTGTGTGTGTGTGTGTGTGTGTGTGTGTGTGTGTGTGTGTGTGTGTGTGCATGTACGCGCGCGAGCGCGGGTGTATATGTGTGTGAAAATAGATACGTATGAGTTATAGAGCGAGACTTTTGCGGATATGCGCTATCCGCATACATGCATAATAAATATCACACGTATGCTCACGAGCGCTTTTCGTTCAAGCGCATCACTATGAGTTCAACTCATTCTTCTCCATTCTTTTTTTGCGATCTCTTTCGCTCCTTGTTTCATCGTTCCCTCGCCACGCAGGAGCATAATTTACGTTTTCACAAGGTGTGCACGAAACGTTCCGCGCGCGCGAAAAGCCTATGCTGGTGCCGTAAAATGAACGTAAAAGCTGCGGGTGCATATATATATATATATATATATATATATATATATATATATATATATTTAATATAGTTAGTAGTATATAGTCTTACTATATGACTTATTTACTAACTATAGTGAGTAGTATATAGTTTTATTATATTATTTGCAAACCAAGCATGCCTCAGTATTGGTCAATTTTTGTTAATTACTTCATTTGATATTTTGTTTGAAGTTTTTTGTCCATCTTTATGTATATTGTCTGTTTTATGTATTTTTTAACAGTTATTTATATGTAAATATATATTTTTTTCATTTTATGTTAAGGGAAGTAATTTCGCATTGTGGTCGATCGTGGAAGACCGAAAAAGAGTAGGAATTTTCTTCCACCATCATATATATATGTATATAAGGAAGAGGGGGTGGAAGAAAATTCCTACTCTTTCTCGGTCTTCCACGATCGATCACTATGCGAAATTGTTTCCCTTAGCATAAAATGAAAAAAAAATATATTTACATATAAATAACTGTTAAAAAATACATAAAATAGACAATATACATATGGACAAAAAACTTCAAACAAAATATCAAATTATGTAATTAACAAAAATTGACCAATACTGAGGCATGCTTGGTCTGCAAATCATATAATAAAACTATTAGACGTGCTTTCTCCGTGATATTCGAGCATTTAGAAAGTTTCGTCACAGATCGTCCATATTAGCTGAATCAATTGGTAGTGAAAGGGGCGTGGACAGAGGAGAAAAACGAGCGATTTTGGGAGAGGGTAAGAATCCCACATAGTGAGGAAGTGCGGACCCTTCTTGGTATCCGAAGTGAGATCTTCCCCAAAACCACGAAAATAAAAAAGAAATAGAATTAAGGGGGTAGTTTAGCCATCGATTGGATTTTAACGTGAGCAAAGCTGAGGGAACCGTTAGTGCAACAAATCAAGTGCTCAAACACGTCGGCGCAAAAGCAGCGAGAAGTGACAAATACGATGAGGTCCTCGGTCTCGTAACTTTTGTCTGAAACGAGGCCCATACGTGGGCGTGAAACTGCCAAGAATACGCAGTACTCTCGAGTGACGAATTACCATGAAGGGTACCTCAGAACGACCATAAGTTTTTCATTATTAATAAAACGTATTATGTTTTCGAAAAGTCGAATATTTTTATCTTACCATGCCCGGAGCTCAAGGAAGGGAATTGGAGGCACCGTTAACGGGGTATCCCTCTCTGGAAGCCCGACTTGAAGGGTCAGAATGATGATTTTTTTCTAGTAACACATTGGATCGAATAAATTTATATTTTCCCAGCATGCGGTACATATGTCCGTTTTTACAATGTAATTTTTTTGGAAGAAAATCTTACAAACTGTTCGTGGTACTGCAGTTGGCGTTGCAGTTCTCCAGCGGCGAGGCACGAAAAGGCTTAAATGTAATCCGAAACAAAAACAAACGATTTTTTTATTCAAATATATCCAACGGGCTATGGGTTCACGACCCACTTGTCGAAATTCCGAAAAATACAAAAAATGGCAGCTTCTTCAAAGAAAACCTCATTTTTCTCTTGAAAAACAGCATGCTGAAGTCATTGTTATTAACAAATGGTTCATCCAATTGAAAAATGCGATCGTGAACCGAAAATGTCTACTGTTTGAACCCTAACTGTGCAAATTCAAGTCAATAGTATGAAAGTAACTCAAGAAATCAATCCCGCCGTGTCAAGATATGTACTTTTGAGATAATCACGTTCAAACTCGACGGAACGCGGTAAACCCGACGCACCCGGTTCCACTAAAAAGAGGTGTAACTTTGTCAATTTTTCGAATTTCGGGGTCCGCTCGGTCGTAAAATATTCTTGAAAGTTCACACTATAACAATATGCAAAAAAACGACTTTTTCTAGTTTAGAGAGGGAACTACCCCCTTAATGAAATTAGTCCGCAGTTAAGCCAAAATGTTGTTGAAAATTTCGTCAAAAGAGTAAACGTTTGCAAACAGGCTCGAGGTGGCCATTCATCGGATATTGTGTTCCACACATATCCACGTTTGTACCTCATATTAAGGATGTACGATCATTACTACGAATCCAACTTTCGGGTTAAAAATTTTTATATGTTTTTGACGAATACTTTATGCGCATATTGCCAAAATTTGGGCTATTTTTATCGTTGAGTTTTTTCGCAATAAAACTGCAAAGTCGAGCACTTTGAGTTACCGAAGCACGTCGCCTTATGGAGACGGTCAACCGGAAGTGCGGTGATCGTGGTTTTTCTGCTCACGTATCCAACTAAACCCGTTCGAAAACTGAACTTCGATAGATGAAATATAATATTGATATTGTAAACAATTAGATTACATATTGTAATGATTGATTAGATATAATATTGATATTGTAAATTATTGATTAGATATAATATTGATATTGTAAATTAGATTAGATATTATAAAAAATAAGAAAATCAATCTTCACCGTGTACTTTAAGCACTACATTACAAGAAAGTTTCAATTTCCGGACGAAAATGGTCAGAACGACGAAATAGCACCCACAGACTTATCAACGTCGCAAGTAACAACTGATGCGTTTGGCGAACATAACCCAGATTTGTTTTGAAATTAAGGGGCCAGTCCACTTTGGAGCCACGAAAAAAGGCTATCGTCGCGATTTTTTTGACGATTTTATAAAATATATGAATATAAAAGTTGTTGGACTAGATAAATAAAGTCTTGAAATACATTTTAAAAAAAGTTATTTGTTCTCATTCATTTTTAAGTACAAAAAGTATAGTTTAACGTAACGCCTCAAAAATAAGTGGGCAAGGTAGCTCCATCACAACTCGGCAACGGCTTGTCTGAAACAAAAAAAACTAAAGTCAATTAGATTCAGTACGACACCAGCTACAAAATGACCCTCGGATATAAAGTTCTATCGAAAAATAAAAAAATGGCAGATTCAAAACGAAAAAAGTAAGGAAAATCGTGTTTTTTCGCAGTATTTCGCAAAAAAAAGAGTAAAAATAAAAATGTTAAGAGCATCGGTTTATCAGTTGTAGAGATACGATGGAGCTAGATTTTGAAAAGGCTGTTTCGAGAAAAAACGTGTTCGCAGTTTATACTATGAAAAACTCTTACCGAAACGTAATCGGCAATTCCTGCACCGTACAAAATCCCTTCTGATTGCTCATCATCGTCGATTTCTTCAAGTCTTGCTTGCTTTCGTTGGTTTCATTTTCAAAGTGGACTGGCCCCTTAATATGAATAAAAGCCGTCACAAAATATGCAAACAACAATTTATGGAGTCTTATCATTTATCACGTATCAATAGTATCTATAATTATATTCTGCCTATCGTGTTAATTCCGCTGAGGTAATTCAAGCCTATCTTAATAGGCTTGCACTTTGTCACGACGATAACTACCGAGTCCTGTACAATCTAATTTTTCAATTTTTATTTGTTCACGTGCAATAAATTCATCATTTACCACAACATTAGGCATACTATAATCGATAATACGAATAATCAACACAAGTAAACATCAATCAGAGCAGCTGTGGGTAAAATAAATGTCGATTCTTTTTTGACCCCGAGGAAGTGAGTGTACCTCCTTAAAATGAAAATATTCGTACTTTTCAAATAAATAATACGTTTTATTGATAAATAAAAACGTCAGGTCATTCCGAGACACCCTATAGTTGCGGGACGAACTCGTGACCTTCAACGATAGTGTTTCGGCCACGCGAGAAGAAAGACGAACGTCCCGTATACGGGGAGCCTTATAGGGCGCTGTAGGGACGCGCTATGCTATGCTCTTCGGTGGTGCAGACCGTAGAGAAAGATGCGCGGGTACACGGCGTGTTGTGTGTCTTCTGGTAGAATGTGCACGCACGGGCCATGCGGACGCGCGCGGTCGTCCGCCACCACGCCGCGCCGCAGCCGCATCGCTTCGTAAGATCGCCGCCGGCACAAGACTGCGTTATTTATCACGGCCGCCGTGGGCGAAAATGCGCAAGGCGGCAACTTTGTGCCGCGCGCAGTGAGGATCGCGCTCCCCCCCACCCCGCCACCGAGACGGCGAGAGACCTCACCGTCGGAATCACGAGGTATTATAAAGGGAATACATATTTCATGCGCACGTGTATGTATAGACGAAATGAACGTAGTGCAGCCGTTGCATGCACAAATGCACTCATCATTTTATCGTCACGGTGCGCTCGGGCCGTGTACACACGAGCGGACGGACAGTCTTTATCAGAAATAAGAACGAATTCACCAACGGTTATCGGCCATTTCTCCTGTCAAATTACTTCGCGTGCCACAGAGGCAGCCACGGATCTACGGTCGGGGGAGGGGGGTGAAACAGGTAACTGCCCCAGGCCGCAGCCGAAATTGGAAGGGCCGAAAAATCGTGTTTTTATTGCTTAAATCGATAAATAAAGTACCCAAGAATATATTGACAAAGTTACAGAGGGCAATTGTAGATATTTTCGAAGATACGAGGCCAAAAGCAGAGAAGCGTATTTCAAATCGATATTTCCTCTTACTGAAAACTTTGGAACGCTTTTTCTGCAGTTTTCATTTTCACGATTTTTTCAAATTAGCGGGCGTGATAGCATAAACAAACTAAACGACCTACTGAATCAAACCGAAGTTTATTTTCGTCAGTGTGAAAATCTCTTCTAAGTGAATTAAAAAAGTTGTCGAAAAAGTATTTTTCAATCATGCTTATGCACGTTAAAATGTTTTTTTAATACATTTTTTTTTAAACATCAGAAAAGTTATAATTTCACAATTTTTTTGGCTTTTTCTTAGTTCACCTAGGAGAAAAATATGTGACAATTGAACGTTTTATTGGTTTTTTTGTTTCAGTCCAGAATTCCTAGCGGCATCTTTCCCGCCGATTGGGGATTGCAGTGGCAACACGCATATGGACTAGGCTGATAAATCTGCAGTCATTTATTGTTTTACATTGTAACATTTTTTTTACACATTCCAAATATACATGAAAAGATACCTCAATGTTTACTGGCTTCTCTTATTTTTTCCCTTCTAAAAAAATTCCCGAAAAAACGCTCCGGACCTTCTAGTTCAGGCTCTGGCCTTAAGGAGGCGCTAAATTCGTGTGTTCGAAAAAAAATATAAAAAGAATATGATTAGGTCGAAAGAAAATAGAAGAAAAAATGGGCCCGCGATGAGACTAGTCTCAAAAATCATAGAATGGGTCATTCTATTTGAGAGAATTTTTTTAAAAGTAAAAAACGGCCATCATTTAAAAAAAATAGTGTTCACTTTAAACGCAAAAAAACGTTCAAAATGAAAAAACTACATAGTGCCATTTGTCGATATCTCAATTAGTTCAGGAGTTATCAGCGTTCAAACGTTTCCAAAACTTCTGATATCGACAAGTTTTAGGAAATTATAACTCCTTAAAGAGAAGAGATAAAAATATAAAAATTGGTGTGGATATTCCTTTTATGGGGTACAATTTTACAAAAAAAAAGTCAGGAAAACCAAAAATGGTGGGAGTCACGGCTAGCTGAAATGGCGTGGATATCCCATACACACACTTACACTACATTTACACACTAAAATATATGAATTCATAGAAATGTGCGAGGGAACAAACAATTAACGAGGTCGACTCACGCGTCCGTTAACTGCTGAACGCCGAAGCCATTCAATGCAAACGACGTACTAATGAAAGATAAATTGTACTCACTCGAGAGATCCTTCACTTATATATGTGTGATGTGAATGTACATAGTTGCAAACGTGTCCGAAGCCACAAGAGATTAGCGGATTATCCTGCATGTACGTTTCGCTCTCTCTCCCCCTCTCTCTCTCTCTCTCTCTCTCTCCATCCCTCCCTCTCTCTTGCTATTGATATATCTCTAATTCTCTCTCCCTCGCTCTTTCTCTCTTTCTCGTTAATATAACCTATCCGTTTATTTCTGTCTTTCTCTGGCTCGGGGTCTCCTCCTCGCTCTCGCGCACTGAGCATACATGACAAGCGATGCAAGTTTGGAATGTGGATAACACACGAGAGCCCTCTATTGTGCAGTTGAATAGCACTGTTGGCGGATCGTTGACAGCTAACATGAGCCACGCGCCCGTGGCTGCATACATGCTCCCAGCAATAATCCGCAGTCACATGTTTTGTGAACACTGTGCGTGTATGTGTGGATGCATGTGCGGTGTGTTCGAAAGCCTACGCACTTGTGCGTACATCCGAACGACGATCATATATATGTGCTGGAGAAAGAGAATGATCAAAATGAGTGTGTGTGTTTGTGTGTGGGTGTGTGTGTGTGTGAGAGAAAGAGAGAGAGAGAGAGAGAGAGAGAGGTGAGGGGAGGAAATGAGTAAATGTTTTGTCGTGTTATAATGTCCAAAGGGAAATGAGGACCGTACAACACAGGACCAAATGAACAACCGCTCTCGTGTAACATCTTGTATTTATCGTCCCATTTTTCCACAATGACACGAGGCCGGAGTGCGGATGAACCGAGCCGATTAAAAGTTGATCTCCCTGCTCTCGTCACTCTTCGCCGTGATCCCTGCTGCACATTTTTTTCCTCGATAAATCGACGATATCAACGATCGCAACGTTATCTGGATTGTCAGAACTTTACCGATCGAACACGGCACCCTGATACTTTGGGTATTTTCCTCGACTGCCTGCTCCACTGAAAAGCTTCCGGTATCGAAGATTCCCTGCATCGAGATTTGCAGGCTCTCGAGAAATTTTTAATACATTTTTTAAATTTGAAAACGTGACCGTTTAATCCTTGGAGGTCCATTCGAGGCTCGAATCACGCGATCGACTCTCCATTTCGGTTGTATCGTTCCATCGGTGAGCGCTCAATACGCGACTGCAACGAGGCTTGAATCTCAGTAGGGAGGTGGAAGCGAGATTGAAAAAAAAATATCACAAAACGTAAAAATCCGGCTGAGAAAAAAACTCGGGTACGAATGAGGGAAGAAACGCAGAAGAGCTGCTGGAAAACAAAATTGGACACGCCAAAACTGCGCAATTTTTATTTTAGTCGAAAAGTAAGAGAGAAAGATTGAAGGATTTTTCAGAATCCGCATTGCGGTCCTCTTCATTTTTTTTTTATATGGAAGCGATGTATTGATTTCACGCTAAACACTTTAAATTTGGACTCCTAATTTTAAGAAGTCTCTTGCAGTTCTTTTCTCAAAATGAAATTCGGACTAGTTCTTGTGGTCTAGCGCTTCGCGGAGTGTGGATTTTTGTAATCGCCGTGTCAAGACTTGGAGTACTTTATCAATCCATCGCGAAAGAATATCGGAATTCTCTTACAAGGAACATCCCTCAGGTGTCCGCCTCCGATTTTGTTGAAACTCATATATGTGATAGAGCATCAAAAATTTTGAGACACGTATTTTTTTTTATCGGCGGAAAAACGGTTTTGAGGGGTGAAATGCACCCTCGAAAATGGGGATGTTTTTTCGTTTTTCGTCGATAACATTTTAACGGTATGAGATATAAAAAAAATTCAAATTGCAACAATGTTTATTTTTTCATGTACTATACATTGGAGATGAGAACGATACCATTATCGACGAAAAACGAAAAAGACCCCGATTTTCGAGGGCGCGTTTCACCCCTTAAAACCGTTTTTCCGCCGATAAAAAAAAATACGTATCGCTTACTTTTCGGTGCTTTATAACATATCCAAATTTCAACAAAATCGAAGGGTGTCACCTGAGGGATGTTCCTTGTTAGACTCATGTTCCTTGCGTCTTTGCCCGTTTCATTTCGGTATAGAAGCCATGCGTTAAAAAATAAAATATTAACAAAAAAACGTGAACTCAACGATTTGGCATTTTATACATGCGAATGGCCAGTGTAGCAAATTTGCTACTAACATTTTCACACTGTCGATTCGAACTATTATTCTAATTTAAGGCAGTAGTCTGGTCTAGAGCGAGATTTTTTACGTCATTTTTGGGTTGGAATAACTTTTAAACCGTTGAAGTTGTCTTGATGAAATTTTACATATGTATTTATAGTTCCTTTGAGAATGTATCTACATTTAAAAGATAATTGTTTTAAATATTTTCATGTAGTTTTTTATTTTTTTACAACGTGGTCCGCCGAAAGCCGCCTCAATTGGCGCCCACTCTGGGTGATGCATGCATCTGAAAAATAAATATATATATTCTCAATCTGTATGAGTGTTCTGAGCACTGGTAGCAGAATTAGTGCTTAAAAAATTTTTGTTACGAAATGGCGGCCTGGAAACTTGGATTAACGATATTTCATACATTTTCGGGTATTCGACGAGTTATAAGATGTGGGCAAAATTAGTGTTCGACTAAATTCTGCTACCAGTCCTCAGAAAGAGGCTACCGAAGGTACGTGCAAAATTTGAGCTCGATCGGTCAATTAGTTATCGAGATATTGTGGGCGCCGATTTAGAAACATAGTTCTGAGATAAACGCGTTCAAAGTTGTTTCCCGACCGCGCGGCTTGCTTATCATTTCTATTACTCAGCTAATTTTTGAAATATCAATCAACGGTCTTCACGAGCGTATTAAGAAAAAGGTCCAAGGAATAATAAAACGAAGAAAAAAAATCGATTTTGTCAACCTTCTAGACCAGACTACTGCCTTAATAAAAAATCTTCAAAGCCTAGTTCATCCAGTCGAGCTTCTTTTACGCAACGGTATCACAAAATGTTTCAAGAATGTACATTGACTTACTTTTTTGGACAAAAAACTGACAGCAAAGGCAAGCATCGTAAATTTTCACGACAACATTGTTGCTATGTTAAGATAATTCTTATGTTGACGTTTGAATTTCAAGCTATACTGACCCGGCATTCGTGGCTGCATCTATAGCATATATTGATGCAACTGTGAAGTAGCCTGTCCGCTATATGGTCCTTACGCTTTTACCGACAGGGTCAAAGTGGCCGTAGAAAATTTGCTACAATGGCAGCTGAAGGGTTAATAAAATTAGTCTACAATTATGCGAAAATGTTATTGAAAATTTCGTCAAAAGAATGAACGTTTGCAAACAGGGACGAGACGGCCATTTATCGGATATTGTCTTCCACACATAACCTCCATTTTTGTAGCTTCTATTAAAATTTAAAAAATCGTACTTTTCGAATAAATGAAACGTTTTATTAATAGATTAAAATGTCAGGTTTTTTTGAGACACCGTATACATAGACATGGAACACATCCTGACGGGACCTCGGCACGTTGTGTAGCCCGATGACGAGCCAACCGGTTCCAGCAGTCAAAATGGCCGCTGACGCGAAACTGTAAGGACAAAGGAGGAAGAACGACGGTATAAGAAACGGAGATGCGGTCGAGGTGGAGAACTGTACGCGCAGGTAGAGAAAGAGTAGGCCAGGGTGGGCACACGAAGCGATCATAACTCACAAGGCGGTCGCGTCCCGCGCGAGGACCATATAGCGTCTCTTGTTCCGTGCATTCGAAACACTTGGAACTCACACACGTTCCGTCGAGTTGGTAAGGCAGAAATCCCCAGGCCCTCCTCTCGCTGTTTCGGCGAATCTCGCGAATCGTGGCTACGTCTGCACGCGCGCGCGCTGAACGTGACGAACAGTATTTCAACCAAATTCGGCAGCGTATGTGACAAAATCCGTTTGATGATAACGCCAATAAATTTTTCGATTTTTCATGCCACCTTGAGGAGGTTCAAGTGCTTCAAAATCGGATGCCTTGGGGATTGGATGCCTATCAGGAAGTAGATACAAATATGGGGATCCCATTGTATCTCCAAAACACTTTCTGCACGGATCTGCCTGAGCTTGGAATTTCGAAAACACGATTTTTTTATTGGTTGGTTTTATAGCCTCCGGTGTTTAACGCTAATTTGCAACAGAAATTTTGTGAAAACTCTAAAAATCGACAGAGTCATAACGATTTTTGTTAAAGTCGCCCACTGCGCTACTGCGAACCACCCCGCTGCGACTAAGCCATTTTTCTTTTGCGTTTTTCTCGAAATTATTGATTATAATACTGTATAAGTCGTATCTCAGAATTTATATGTCCGATTCACTGTAATTTAGGACAGAGCATAGCTTAGCAAAGTTTCTGTCATACGACCAGATAATTTTTTTCTATGCTAATCTAATTTTTTCATAAAAAAATAATATTAGCTCCTTTTTTTGGTAAAAATGGCACCTTTTTTGGTACAACTATACATTTTCGTATTTTTGAAGATTTCTCAACCGTATCGGCGTATAGAAAAGTTTTATTATTAAGTGAAAAAGTGCATTTTTTACTTATCATTTCATCCCACGCTACTGTCAGAACCACCTACACCGATTGACCATTCACCATCAGCGCCACTGTTCTTAAATAATAATAACTTTATTAATCACAATATTTTCAATTAAAAAACAACCCAATCATGTCTAAACTATGTATTAATTGCGCGTAAAATTCCGATTTCGTCATCCCAATAGCCTGATCACAAAAAGAAACGAAAAATTGACCACTTTTTCGGGCCCCAAGCCTACGCAGACCCGTTAAGGAGGTACGATCACTTCGTGAGGGTCAAAAACGAGTCTACATTTATTTTACCCACAGCTGCTCTGATTTATGTTTACTTATGTTGATTATTCGTATTATCGATTTTAATGTGCCAAATGTTGTTGTAAATCATGAATGTATTGCACATGAACAAATAAAAAGTGAAAAATTAGGCTATCAATGACTCGGTAGTAGTCTTCTTGATAATAATATTTAACATGTCTACCTTAAAAGCGGACTAAAAAGATAGATCGAAAAATCAGCCGGACCCTATTAAAATGGGCTTGAATTACCTCAGCGGAATTAACATGAATTAACATGACATGCTAAGCTGTGGATGCTGTTTCGTCGTTCGGACCATTTTAAACCGGAAATTGAAACTTTCTCGTAATGCAATGCTTTAACTACACGGTGAAGATTGATTTTCTTATTTTTTACAAAATCTATTATCTCTAATCTACCGAATTTCAGTTTTCCAACGGGTTTCGTTGGATACGTGAGCAGGAAGACCATGTTCACCGCACCTCCGGTTGGCCGTCTCCATAAGACGACGTACATCAGTAACGCAAAGTGCTCGGATTTGCAATTTTATCGCGAAAAAACTAAACGGTCAAAATAGCTCAAATTTTGGCATTAAGCGCATAAAGTATTCGTCGAAATCATATAAAAATTTCAAATCCGAAAGTTGGATTCGTAGTAATGATCGTACCTCCTTAAAGTAGATGTGTTTGTCGGGTGTAGTATGTCCATTCGTTTCGAAGACACGAATCTGCGCGTGTTAATCCGGAAGAGTTTGAACGAACCACGGCTTCTCTCACTCTCAACGCCCTTGATTTGATCCTTTTTTAATCTATTTTTTATTGCCGCCGTACCATCGCGCCTCTTTCGCCGCGAGACGTGGCAGCGCGCGCCCAAGAGCAGCCCTCTGCCCCGGCTCTCTCTGAACAAATGAAGACTTTAAATAATTTAGTCGACGGCTGTAAATCCCATGGCGGAGAGCGACGTTAATCGATACCAGAGCCGTGCGCGGTCCGTCGTATACCGTATATAGCTGTATGGCATAATGTGTGCGGTGATATATATATATAATACATATGCAACCGTATTATACAGAGATATACTATCCGGAAGATTCATCTGCGTGTACTCGCTCTCCGACGAGAGGCCTCTGCGAGGAGTTCGCCTTAAATTTATGAATACTCGGTCATGAATCATGAGATAATAACAGCCGTATACGTGCATCCGAGTCGTTAAGTATAGGGGTGCGGCGTCAATAATATATGTATATATATATATATATATATATATATATATATAGAGAGAGAGAGAGAGAGAGAGAGAGAGAGAGAGAGAGAGAGAGAGAGAGAAACGAGATTCCAGAGACATTTGACTTTGAGGACGGTCTCCGTAGTAACCAATCACCTCCACACTTACCATTATGTAATTTCCAATGTATTCAGAATGACGTTTGGATAAACGTAAGTATAATTATGTAGAGGTTATTTCACGGACCGTTCTCGCTCAAAAATCAACGACTCATTTGAACGGATTGAAGATTATCCTAAGGGGACGTCTATATATTACGTAGGGCAAAATTTCCCAATTTTCACCCACGCACCAGAACCGTAACGCCTGGCCTGAACCTCCCCCCATTCCGTTATGTAACGGGTGCTTTGTCGTCAATAATTGCGTTTTTTTCAATGAAATAACTACTTATGAAAGGATCGGGTTTCCACTCATTTTATGAAGTATATATTCATCTAGTTTTATATCCATTTTTTAAGAATCAACCCTCATTTGGCGACGAAAGAAAATTCTCTTCATTGTCCCATCGATATCTTTATGAAAGGTTATCTGTAAATAAAGATTCAACAATTTATCGATATCTATACAAATGTAGCTATTGTTATGCGTAGCCGTTTTTTTATTTTGGTTTTTTTTACAAAATACTGACAATATGGAAATTTTTTTTTATCTTCAAGGCCCTTTTTTATACTCAAGCAATCTTTAAAAATAGTAATGATCAAAATTTAAAAACTCGGCTACGTATAATCTTAGTCACTGCGATTACAAAAATGTTTTAAAACAATTGAAAATCGATTGATAAGTTTTTAAGTATCCACTGCGACAAGGTCGAAAAAAGTAGTTTCGAGAAAATCGCGATCAAAGTTTTCGTTCCGGTTTTCTTGATATAAAGTTATTTTTTTTTTTCTAGAATATTGATACTTACATCGAAGTATCAAGTCGCGGGCGATACGACGGTTTTTCATCTTCATTATATTTCTCAAAACAATAAGAGCTTGCACTTCATCTATTCTGAACGATGAGTTTCAAATTAAAAAAACTTGAACATGCAGAAATTGTGCTATTTTTGACAGGTCTAAAATCGTGACGTAACGCAGACCTCAACCCCCCCCCCCCCTCCGTACGTAGACCGTAACGCCAGGCCGACCGCCCCCCAATTGCGTTACATCATTTATGGATGCCCCCTAAGAGCACAAAGATTCCGTGCTGAAATTTGTTGGGTATTTGTTTTGTCCCCAGATCCTACCACATAGAGATTTGGATTGGATGGATTGGAATCCAAGTGGATAGCGCGTCATTTCCCAATGGACATCGTTTGAAAATTGTTACTGAAAATTCTCAACCAGAATTTGGTGGATCTTCCAAGAAAAATATCCTTTCCTCATCCCGTGCATAATTTTGCTGGGGAGTCCCAAAATGCACACCACATCTCTATAAGGGTTTGTTGGAGACACCGCACATAGGGAGTCCTCATTGAAATTCAATTGTATTCTGCACTGTTCCCTGATGAACGCCGTTTGAGAATTCTTACCACGTTCGAATCGAAAATATGTGAAAAGTCACGAGCGACAACTCGTCGTGTTGAAACATAACCTGCATGCGTCGTGAGCGTATACGTGTGTGGCGACTTGTCAAAGTTCAGTGAAATAGCGAAACGATTATTACGGTGGTTTTTTAGTGATGTGAGTCAAATCAATGATTGAGATATATTTTTTTAAGCGATTTATATTTTTAAAGATGAGATTTATACATTTTCAAGATCCACTCATTTTGTATAGGGGAAACTAGCCTAAAGTGGGTAACCCGCCCAAATTGGGCAAACCATTCGAAACATATGAAGAACCTGGTTTTTTGCCCCTAACCTTAGCTTACCCGTTTTGGGCTACGCCTCGTGCGCCGAGCTTCATTCCCATGTTTTTTTCTTCGTATATTTCGAACTCCTTAACCGATTTGGGTGGGTTACTCGTTCTAGGATAGTTGCCCCTATTTGTATATTTTGTTTGGAAAATTCAGTGTACAAAATGTGATAGGATCTATCAAAAATCGTATCGGATTTTGTTCGATATTATGGAAATCCGTTGGGATTCGAATTGGATTCGTATATTGGATTCTAATGGCGAAATCCGATGGTGTAGGGATCCAATGCGATGACCCATTGGATCTCTGTAAGGAATTAACAAGTATGGGAATGCAACTGAATCCCTCCGACAATTTCCGCTCGGGTTGTTGTCGATATAGGGGGTTCAAAATATCTTTTCTTCGTATGCATACGTATTTATTTCTCACATTCCACAGTACGGGGTTCGTCCTTCTAATTACATTCTCAACATATTCCACTTTGACACGTATTTATATATTCTTTTATTTTTTTATTCCCATAAAGTCACGAATATACATATACATATAGCTATGGGTCTATAACACATGAATAAACCGGAGTATATCCCTGTGTGTATAATGCAGCCAGCATAAAACTAATTAAGGCCTTAGGCCACAGTAACGGGTATAAAATCATGTGCGAATTTAACAATGGTTTTTCGTATGAAAAAGTGATTCACTCATAAAATTAATTACACATCTATTTAGTATTGTAGGTGAAACTTAGACTGAGTAAGAAATTTGAATTTCCCGCCCGCGGAGTCGAAGACCATGTGACGAGTAGATGATCGAGGTGGCGCTCGAGTAGGTGATATGCTAGGCTACGACGGAGAGGGAGGACGCTGGCGGGCTCTCTTGTTGGACGGCGGTCAACGAGGTAGGACGTGAGGAAAGACTGGAGGCACAGGCGTCCGAGCCTCGTTGTTACTCGTGCGGAAAATCCGGGAAAATCAGGGAACACGGAGTAGAATCGTCGTAAAGCGCTTCACGAACCCGGGCGCTAGGCTATTCCGGAGGGTATCGTGACAATATTTTCACAAAGGATATTGCTCACGCGTCGTGGCCTGGCGGATACGAAACTCTACCACGAGGACCCGACATAAAAAGGGCACGCAGTCGCCGAGTCGGATCCTCGCTTCAGGGACCTTCAATAGTCGCCGATCAATTCTCGTTCCGGAGATCCGCGACGCCTGGTTCCGCAATATTCCGGGGGAGGAAGTTTCATCGAGAAATGTCAACAACCATTTGCGATAAAACGTCCCCGCCATAGAGGAAACGTTGGAATCAACGAACCGCCAAAGGACTCCAAGAATCAACGGTGCCCGGGTCTTCATCACAACTGGTGACGAATTGGAGGACCAGTGTATTAAAAATATGCGAGCCGGTCAACCGTGAGTAAAAACAACAATCAAAGTGTGAGAGATGACGAAAAGACAAGCATCGAGCCGTCCAGCGAGTGTGTCCTAAAAAACAATGGCCTAGTCGGCCAACAGACAGTCCGTCTCTAAATTTATGCGTAGATACAATTTGGGTTTGCGTGCCAAAAGACGCGATATTGTGTGAGAAGGAGGAGATATCGACATTCCGTCTCTAAATGTAAGCTTATACAATTTGGGTCCGCGTGCCAAAAGACGCTAGGTAGGATGAAAAAACATTGGTCTGCGTGCCGAAAGACGCTGCGTATTCGGTCAACGAATTAGCCTGCAGGCAAATTTGCGCCCAGGTTCATATATCTCGAAACCGTTGAGAAAGCCGTTGTACCGAGAGATTCCACAATACGTGTGCTTTATTTATTGAACTGTGTCCGTGTAGCGATAATGTTGCGGTGTTGTTATATAGGTCTAAATCTATAGTCGGTGAAGTCATTTTGCGAATCTGACTGATCATATTTGAATAAACTGTACCTGTTGATTGCGAAATACAAGGAATACCACTTACTATTATTATCCTAACGAAATGAGCATTTTGTAACAGTAAAATAAAAATCATACAGTATGAATATCGAGCTGTTACAAAATATATGTATTTTTTTCGATGTACAAAATGGCCGTCTACTCGAAACTTCTCGAAACAGCTTTTTCCCGATTAGCGTGACAAATAGCTTCAACAATTTTCACTCGATTTACTTCAAATTTAAAAGTTACGTTACTAATTGCATATCGTAGAGAAGTACGTACAGAATTTCTGATTAATTAAAAGCTTTTCACTTTATGAGCAGTTATAACGAAATTTTTCACTGAAAATTCATTTCTTACGTTTAAATACCTACAACTTTTGAATAAAACAATATTTTTTAAATTCCGTGCGTATTTCTTTAGGTATTCTAATGTTGATTGACGAGAATTTTTGTTTTTTCTTCTAGGTAAAAAATTGTGAATGCTAAATGTCACGCCGCAGAGCGTCTGAAAAAAAGATAACAAAAGAAAATATTAGTAGTCGGCCATCTTGTACATCGAAAAAAAAAATTCTAACAGCTTCATATTCATACTAAATAGATGTATAATTAATTTTATGAGTGCATCGCTTTTTCATACGAAAAAAAATTGTTAAATTCGCACATAATTTTATACCCGTTACTATGGCCATAGCGTACAATATATTTCGTTGCACGATCTCTCCCTTCGTGAATCCTCGCAGTCCTCTAATCATCCTAAGCTCTTAGCTCCCTCTCTCGTCGCCCCAACCGACAATCGAGACATTGTTGGTGCCAGAAACGCGACAGATCGGCTTTTGCCTTCAGCCCTAGTTCCCTGCCGCCCCCGGACGTGTGCCGGTTATCCGCATTTCATGAAGTATACCTGTATAAGCGGTGAATATTAAATTTACGATCGTGGGATATTGGAAATTAGCCGAGCGTGAGCTATCTCACGGGTATAATCGTTGAAAATGTAGATTAAACGTTGATTGATCGGGAAAAAAAGAACAGAGCTGAAGTCGACGTTGGATTATTTAGGGAGGATGTGAAATTGTGACGAATATAAATCGCCGAGAAATTCGTCCGGATCACCGAGAAAAACAGCGTATGTTGAATATATCCAAGTGCACGTCCGACCGTCAACAAAAATGACTTTCGAGCCAAGCTACTCCTATGGACAGCGGATCGTGGACGTCATTGATTTTTCAACCCTGTGCTCTTTGTTGGCTCGCTCTGCCGTTTCGCCACCCTGCTACTTGGGGACACTCATCTATATATGAAGCCAGATTTATCGCTTACGAACCATTAATAGATTGTTGTAATGACGTTAAGATGAAACGATGGATATGGGCGTAGGCGAAAGGCTCCGCGCGAGGTCTTTGGGGTCGGTTGGCTAAGGCAGTCCGACCAGAGGAGTGTGAGGCACAATGGGAGCCGGTAAAACCGGGGGTGGCAGACTGGGAGGTTGGAAGCACGACAGCCTCGGCAATATTTTACCGAGCGGTGGCTTTATGACCGCGGGTTACGAGTCAGGAAGAGCCATAACGCCTCGTATCTTCCCGACAAGCCTCTAGCGTGAGTGGAACGAGAAACTCTACTGCGTGCCTTTAGTGTCTCCTGCTACACCCCCGTCACGTATATACACCCGCATCCATACAGTCACGGAATCACACATACGGATGTGTATAATTCTCCTTACTGCAGCCGCGAATGAACGAGGAAACGAAGAGACCAGCGCGTTTGCGGAAAAGCTCTCAGCCCGGTGCCAATTTCTACGAGAGTATCGGACCATAAACTCCAGACGTGATCTATGTCTTGCACCTTTTACGCGTATATATATATATATATATATATATATATATATATATATATATATATATACACTTTGTAAAAAAAAACATTTCGGACAAAAACACGCCCCGATTTAAAAATCAGAAAAGGTTCCCAAAAATGCATGATTATATGTAAAAACTCATATTTAAAATTATATGTAAATTATTATATGTATTATATATATATATATATTTACATATAATACAGATAATTTTACATATATATTTTTACATATAATCACGCATTTTTGGGAATTTTTTCAGATTTTTAAATCAGGGCGTTTCTTTGTCCGAAATTTTTTTTTTGACCAATTTTTTTTTCATACCTCATATATATATATATATATATAAGGTATTCCACGTGAATCCGGTGGACTTTTCCCTGACCCCCGCCAATTCGATTAATTTTTTTAAATCGGATTCCATTGACTCTAAAAGACACCCTGAATTTTTTTTTAACATTTTTCGAAACAACCCTTAGTCAAACATTTTTTTCCGAAAAAAATGTTTTCCGTCAAATATTTTTCGCCCATTTCAAAATCTGAAAAAATTCCTAAGAATGCGTGATTAAAAGTAAAAAATTTCAAGCTGTCATCCCCAGTGGACGCATGATTTTTTCTCTGCTGAAGACGACTTCAATTGAAACTAATACCAAAACGTTTTGACTGCTGACGAAAAAATCATACTTCCACTGCGGGTGATAGCTTGAAAATTTTTGCATATGATCACGCATTTTTGGGAATTTTTTCAGATTTTTAAATCGGTGCGTTTTTTTGGAAAAAACAAATTTTTGCACTAAGGGTTGTTTCGAAAAATGTTTAAAAAATTCAGGGTGTCTTTTAGAGTCAATGGAATCAGATTTTAAAAAATCGAATTGGCGGGGGTCGGAGAAAAAGTCCACCGGATTCACATGGAATACCTCATATATATATATATATATATGAGGTATTCCAGCCCAAATGTGTAAACCCGTGACCCTGACCCTCTCGGATTTCTTTGATCTTTTTCGTATGATCGCATTGAGTCTAAAATACACCCTCAAAATTTTTTTAGATTTTTCCAAACATCCCTTATTTGAAAATTTTTTTTTTTTTCAAAAAACGCCATTTTTTTTAAATGTAAAAAAAATCTGTAAAAACCGTGATAATATATAAAAATTTTCAACCTATCACCCGTGCTGGGCAGATTTTTTTTCGGTGTTTTACAAGCTATTAACGTTCTCAAAACTCCAAAAAAATCTCAAATAGCTCACCTTGAGCAGATACTGAATTATTGTGGTACTCAAATTGATTTCGTTGATGATTTTCGAATAATGCAATACGAATTATAAACCTTAAAATAAGAATAATGCCTTCGTATTGCCTGAATATTGCTCTACAACATGATATAGCGTCTGAGGTTCTTAATAAGTTTTTTTCAAAATAGATATAAATAATTCTATTTGTATTACGATTAACGATAATAGTATAATTATTTAGTGGGGATTAATTGATGAGGAATATGTGTTATCGCAGTTTACGTACGCGTGAAGGAAGGCATGTTACTTAAAGTATATTTTATTTAGATAGGAAAAAATAGTTATGAGATTGGTCGTGGCGCTGCGTGCGTTTTCCGCTTGATAGCCAACGTCATCTAGTAAATAAAGAAGAGGACCAAAAACGTGAGACGATCGATCACGAATCGATATTTCTTCTCCCCGTTAAGAAAATGCCGAAGTGGCGTTGTGCAAACCAAGGTCGAAGAGTATGAGACAAAGGAATTTGCTTTGCGTGAGAGTATTGTTGCGGTACCGCAAACAAATAACCAAAAATTATTAGATCGCAGTTTTTGATGAGGTTATAAAAACGAGTAGCCGTTTATGTTTACACCAGAATTATAATTGATTTTATGAAATCAATTAACATAGCGGCTTCAAAAGTATATTATTTCTCGGATGGAGCCCCACAACAATTAAAATTTTTTAAAAACTTTATCAACATATATTACCATAAAGAGGATTATGGCATCAGTGCAGAGTGGCATTATTTTCCAACAGCTCACGGTAAAGGTGCTTGTGATGGCGTAGGGGGCACCGTAAAAAGATTAGCCGCCCGTGCCAGTTTGCAGTTACCACCTGATCGCCAAATAATAACTCCGCAAGGACTTTTCGAGTGGGCTTCACGATCGAACAATCTTCCCAATATTACAGTGAAATTTTCACCTGAAGACCGGTACAATGAAGCAAAAATATTATTGGAAAGTCGATTCATCAATAGCAAGCGCATACCGGGAACGCAAAAATTGCACAGCATAATTCCTCAAATAAACGGCATTATAAATGTAAAACGATTTTCTACGAGTGAAACATGTGTATCGTATAAAATTCGAAAACATAACTGAAAACTTTCCAGATTATTGGATTTTAACTGTGAATTTTTGTATCTATGTTCTCATGGCAATAAATGAAATAGTTCGTTTTTCAATAGGTTAATAAAGATGCTAGTAATGTTTTCAATTTATGGCCGGTACTTCGTATTTCATTATTCGAAAATCATCAACGAAATTAATTTGAGTGACAAAATAATACAGAGTCTGCTCAAGGTGAGCTATTTGAGATTTTTTTGGAATTTTAAGAAAGTTAATAGCTTGTAAAACACAGAAAAAAAATCTGCCCACAACAGGTGATAGCTTAAAAATTTTCATATATTATCACGGTTTTTCCAGATTTTTTTTGATTTTTAAAAAATGGCGTTTTAAAAAAAAAATTTTTTTTTTTTTTTGAAAAAAGGGATGTTTTGAAAAATCTAAAAAAAATATTAGGGTGTATTTTAGACTCAATGCAATCATATGAAAAAAAATCAAAGAAATCCAAGAGGGTCAGGGTCACGGGTTTACACATGTGGGCTGGAATACCTCATATATATATATATATATATATATATATATATATATATATATATATATATATATATATATATAATATGGGATATGCCACGCCATTTCAGCTAGCCCATAAGCCCGACTATTTTTGGTTTTCCGAATTTGTTTTTGTAAAATTGTACCGCATGAAAGGAAAATATCCACATCAATAACTAGATTTTTAACTCCTCTCTTTCAGGAATAACTTCAACTTGTAATTTTTTTACATTTTCCTGCATATATATATGTATGCTTTGAAAAAATGCGAAAAGAATCGATATTTTTTTTACCCGTCGCAGTGGTGCGCCGCTTTCAACACGTTATTCAATTTTAAAAATGGCTACAGGCATTACCACGTTCGGTATCCGCTTGCAGCTTATTTCCGTTTTATTTTTAAAAGTCTACTCACTCCAAGGTCCTCAAGGTTTTGATTTTTTTTTTTTCAGTAAAGGAACGATTCCGAGAAAAGGTTCCCCCGTTTTGACGAGTGAAGCTGACCTCAAATTGGTTCGAAGGCTGCGTTAAAAGAAAGCCGAGCCGATCGAACTGTAGATCTCGACGAACGCTTAAGGGATCATCACAGTGCAAAATTTCCAAAAAAGCGATTTTTTTGCACTATCCGATAGTATAGACGGTTATAAACATGGACCTGGCATCGCCGATTGATCGAAAGTAGACAACTAATATGAAAATTCCGCACTCGAAACTTTAAACGCGTTTTTCCAAACGGTGTACATGCTCCAAGGAAAAGTTTTCAAGCTATCCGTCTCAAATTTCGACACAACATTCTTCCCGCCATTCTTTATCGTGTTATGGAAGCTTTTTTAAATCTCCATATTTTTCTTAACGAAAAACTTTCGAATAATTAGGCTACATTCGATACGTTTTTCAAACCAGCGCCATTTTGTCAATTTTGATTTAACAAAAAAAACCTTCATAGCAAGACAACAGCTTTCACACTGATTAATAATCTTTTTGCAAATGTTGTTTCAGATAATATTTACGGCTACAACCGTATAAACCGTGAGGACTCCTTTTTCCGAAGACGTTTTCGACCATTAAAAAATGTGCAAAAAAACAAGAATAAGCGTTTCAAAATAAATTTTTTATTCTTAATGGGTGCTTTGATTTGACAGAAAAAAATCAGACTGATTAGCTAATTTTAACCATCGAACAAACATCGCATCAGTCAGCTATTTTTCGACCCGTTACACCCGTTACTCGTTACCCGTTACATCCGTTACCCGTTACACCCGTTACTCGTTACACCCGTTACTCGTTACACCCGTTACCCGTTACCGGATCTCTTAAATTTGATCTTTGGTTTTTGGTTGTCTACCGTCAACACTTGCAGGAATTTGCGAGCGATTTCTCCGTGACCTGCTCAGTATATTGTTCGTAAATCTCCGCGGATGTACCAAAATTCCCCTCGCTCTTGTTACATTGGCCGATTGTCCGCGCGTGTTGACCGTGCAAGAAAATGATTGCCTGTTTATCGCAAGTATACCCAGTAGTACTGCGCGCCGTCCACCGGAGGGAAATAAACATTTGTGAGCGCCACTCGATCCCAGACTAGAGTCAAGTCGATCTCACGATCATTCCAGCAATAGTGACATCGCCGTAGCCTGGGCTTTTCCGAATATTTCGAAAATAATCCGCGAAACGATAAAATCGTCGCTTCGGCGTATGTGGAACGAGAAATTTCGCATCGGTACTTTATCGTCGAAGCTGTCAAAGTCTGTGTGTCAAGGCTTATACGTTACTATATGTACGCACGTCACAGCTTCGTAACATTAAGACACTATATTGCTCCACACTCACCTGAGGACAGCTTTGCTGATAAAAATATTTTTTTCCCCATCTCTCCTTTTTTTTAACTCGCGATCTTCGCTCTGCCCTCCTGCCCCTCATTCGACCATTGCTCACGGTAGTTACAGAAGACACGTACGTACTGGGGCACGTACACACACATGCATATACATCGCTGATGGTACCCCCCCCCCTTGCCCCTCGACCCGATCTTCTCCTCGCCCACATTCCGGCCAGGCCATAGCACGCCCATAGACTCAGATGCGGTCGTAAATTAGGTTTTATGAGGGAGATAAAATGCGCGTTATTATCTAAACGGCGACGGAGTCGCGGAGATCGCGGCCTGCGCCATTCTTCGGTCGTGTACACCGTCGACGAGAAATTCTCTTGCTTTTTATGTGCATAGATATATGTGTGCGTGTGTGCATACAGGACGCTCAATATTAGGTGGAAAGAGCTTGATGGACACCAGCTTCAGACGGTATAATGGTACATCACAAAGTCGTTTGGTAAACTTTGGACAGAAATTCACAATGTTCGTGAGGCATTTTCCAAGACAAACGTCACTGATCTCTGCTTCGTTCATTGCTGTAACGGTTTTTCTTAGAGCCCAGATTCTTTAGCACAGAAGTTTACCACCTGCTCTGAATCATCCTCTATGGGAAAAAATCCATTTTGAACTCGTTGCGGCTACGTGACGTTGACTATCAGCACATCCGGCCGTTTTGAGGACAGGCTTCGGACCTCGGTGTGAATATGCTTCTATTCATCCGAACGTGATTGTGGAGACATTGGGGTTGACATAAGGTTGGATATGGGGATAATAGGCTGCCGAGAGGATGGTCCTCCAAGTCATATGTCTTCAAAATCATCTTTCTCCATATATGGATAAAGGTGTGTGCTTGCTGTGCTCGTGTACACAGATTCCATAACTACATGTTGGTTCAACGCTCTTAAGTACTTTTCCCTCTTTATCTCGCGATACCTATCGTTTGAGCATATCTGAACGAGTCCTGGAGGAAACGGGATCGCAATTCCGCCGATATTGTGCTCGTACTTATGTGCATATATATATATATACGTGTACACACGTGTCATCGCCCGTTCGTACCGTTACTTCGCTATCTTTTCTCAACTCGCACACCTAAGCCCGCATTGACGAGGCTCTCTCCCTAACCCTTATTTCACAGAAGGGATCTTTATTCGATACTTCCAAACTGTTACCTATTCGGTTGTGCTGCCACCCTGTGCGGAGTTTATCGCGGCGAGGGTTGACGACAATCCAATAAGCTGCACAGAGTTTCCATCGAAGGCTCCGACTGGGCAGTGAACAGCTGACAATCAGGCTGGTGGATTCAAGATGGCTGAACCGCGAATTGGTAAGGCAAAGCCATTCTACCGAGGATGAAGTACTTTCGAAGGTGATTTGCAGTTTTGGGAAAACGGCTTAGACGCTGCAGCCATCAATGTTGGATTGTGCGAACTTTTGTGACGCAGGAACGTCAATGTAACTTTGATCCAAGATCCAAGATTCGAACGGCGAGAGGAGTAGAGGGATGTGTTTGGGGTAACAGATCTTTGCTGTCGCAATACACTGAATGGAAACCACTGTCGGATGTTCCAGAGACTGGAGCATCCAGAAATACCCTGTTCCAAAAATGCTGGTTTCTAGAACCCGCGGAGCTCGAATCTACCAGCACCTACCGAAGACACGTATCCTCTGTGGAGAACGGCCGGATGTTGTGTCTTCAGATTATGGTGACAGCCGCATTAGCGCGTTGGAGGGACCGCGGATTATCTTTTCAGACATCTTTCTTGGACCGTTCGATGAAGTAAGTGGATACGGCTTATACCCTTTCTCAAACCGTTGTTCAAGCCTACGAGTATTGCTTTTGCACCTAGCGTCAATACAGTCTCGGATGAATGTGGATCGCGGCTTTGGACCATTGAGCGGGCTAAAGTCAACGTAAGGAGTATCGAATTTCGGACAAACGCGATTTCCACGCACATGCTTGACACCTAGGTGCGAAGCAAAGCAGCGGACCCTTCGACGGATGATTCCAGATGCTCCTCATCGGTTCCTTTCACCGTTAAGGTTGGATGACAAGATTTGGTTTCCAAAAGAGGCAGGTTCCCTTTTCCCATCATTTTATTAAGTGCTCAAAGTAGCCTGGAGCTCATCTGGTCGAAGCTTGTCCGGGTGATGTCAAGGGGGCCACACCTACGCTTTTGATAACCGCTGCTGGCCGTGTGTGATCACAACGACTGGACCATCCCGATGAGATCCGCATTGCGGTCAGACATAAGCCATACGGCAGCACCAGCAGGTCGAGGTACAAAGGACGCGCACACGATCGCGAGAGCGCCATGGAGCGCTGATATATCGCCTCGTTAATGTTTCGCTTCATCAGATGTTATGACCAGGCATCCTTTACTCTCGCCACTGGGTGGTATAATTTTCGTTCGGGTCTTATTGTGAAATGTACCGTTATAAATTACGTACCCACGTGTCACGAGTAAGAGGAACATACACATGGAGAGTGAGAGAGAGAGAGAGAGAGAGAGAGAGAGAGAGAATGTTCTTCGGGTCTTTCGCACATCTCTGGCGCTGGAGACTGTCATGTTTCAGGGGAGCCAGCGTCAAGATCCCGCAGTCTGCATGGTATATGCGCGCGGGGCCTTTAAGCTCGTTTCATCTTTCCGTGTAACATAGGGGTCTCCGCGCATAAACAGACATCGGGCGCGCACTGCGTGAAATATCTCTGGCCAGAGTTAATCAACTTTTGCACACGCAACGCCTTGAATTGCGCGCCTGTGCGACTGTAACGACACACAGACGACTCGCAGAGACTTTCCCGATGGTGTTGTGGTCACTAAAACTTATTTTGGACTTTCGACACTGGTGCCATATATTTTTGTCGTTCAACTTTTTCATCGTCGCTGTCCCGTCTGGGGGATATAAATATATATTTATTTATGCCTCTGGACCACTATATGTATACTGGGAGAAGCAACAACTACGAGCAGTAGGAATGTTTCCTAACCTATCACACTGAGGAGAAAACTTTTCAGATGGAGGCGGTTTGGAGATTTCAAGGCCACCTCCATTTTTCAAATCGGACCTATTCACTTTAGATTTTGATCGAGGAACTAAAAATAAGTTCACACACGAAGTATCGAGATGGTCGATCAAGATTTGGTATAAAAGATCGATAAAAAAGGAATTTTAATGTTCTTAGCCTAGAATCCTCTAGAAAAAAGGTACAAACACTTATCGAGATGAGAGGTGCTCAAAGTGATGGCCATCACTTTTAATGCACGCGTGCAATCTAATTTGCATTGATCGCATTGTTTTGCTAATCACGTCGGTATGTATAGGGTGTCCCAAATGTCACGCAACAATATGCATAAGCCACGCATGTTAAACGTTGCATGACATTTGGGACACCCTATATTAACAACTTGCTCTGATTAAGCTTGCTTTCAATAGTGCATTACTAACTCTAGAACTACAAATGCATTTTTTTCTACCTTTAAACAACAAACCGGGGCAAATGCTTACCCCACGCGTTTCTTGTTCGTAAAATCGACCTGAAAGCAGTAATGAGACTCTTCACATGAATCTCTTTGTTTCTTTCATGCAAAAGAGAATGGTTAAAAGCAAAATCAATTTCATTAAAATTTAGTCCGTGGAAAATCGATTCAAATACCTGAAAGTGGTAAAATAACGGCCAAACGTCATTTTACGAACAAAAACCTGGGGTAGATATCTACGCCGGTTTGTAGTTTTAGGGCTTAGTAAAGTCCAGGTAAGTCGTATGATTTTATTTACATTCTTCGGAACTGAGAATCATATCAACCTTCTTTGGAAAGCAGTGAGAAGTTTGTTATATCCATAATAAATGTGTGTTTTCTTCATTGAAAATATTTTCAATGAAGGAAAGGTTTTCCCCTAAGTTCGATAGGTTAGAAAATATTTCTACTCCTAATAGTTGTAGTGCCTTGCCCTGAATATATGCATATAAGCAAGAATAGGACAAATGAAATGATATATCAGGCAGGGCAGATCTGGTTCATTACTCAGGTGGGCTACCGCCTTCTGGCTTTCGCGGCAATTCCTTAGCGGAAGGCAGTTTCACCAAGTTTCCAATGCCAAATACAACTCAAACTCACAAGGAACATCTCGTAAGTGTCCGCTTTCGATTTTATTGAAACTCAAATATATAGTAAAGCATTAAAAACTCTTTGATACGTATTTTTTTGTTGGCGGAAAAACGGTTTTAAGGAGGCAAACCACCGCTCACAGAGGCAAAACCCACCCAGGAGGCAAAACAGGCTCCTTCGTAATTTTTCGTTAAAAGTTCGGTAACGTGGCTTGAAATTTTACCAGTAAAGTGGAATATATTTTTACTCGATTATAGACAAAAATCAGTTAATTGTCGAGTATTCGTGGTGTGCCAAAGGAACTCCTCAAGTGATGTTCCTGGTCAGTGAAAATATGGGTGTCTGTATCGGCACAGGTTTTCCATAGTTTTCCTGTGCCCTTGTGCAAATGCGTTGGGGTAATGCATTGGAAAACTAGATGCAGTTGGCAACACTCTGGGGGGTCTCTGTGGAACTGGAGATAGTGGAGTGAGAATTGTGGGGTAAAAGTGAAAGGGATCGTAAAACCCCGCGAGGGAACACGAAAGAACATTAGAAATGAAAAAAAGAAAGAAAAAAAAATACCCACGGGTATTATTATCCATCAGTTTCCGTATATACATACATGCGCGTGAATCGTCGATGCGCCTGCACGTAGAAACAAAACCACTCGTTATATGTAGTTATAACGTTTCATTACTTAAGTACGGTCGCGTCGATCGTGCGCGCTTGTTTTTTTTTATTTTCATTTTTAATTTATTCATTATACGAAGGAGCCAATACCAAGAGAGACGAATCGCTAGGAGTCGTGAAAAAGAAGAAAAAATTGAAAAATATAATCGCTGAACGTGAAATTATAATCTATGCATCGATCGGCACGGCATTTTACCATTCGCGATCGACGTTAACGTCGTTGCTGTCGTCGTCGCGGTCGCCGCCGCCGTGGACTTTATAATCTATTCTATGGGTCATAAAAAATGGTAATGAATTCTCAGTAACAAATATAACCGAGCGAGGCTTCCCTATCATTATGGAAATGCGACTCTGCGCCTCGTCCACGTCTCCCCCTCACTCCCTACTTTCATTTTATTCAATCTCTCTTCCTTTCTCCGTCTGTATGCCTCTCTCTCTCTCTCTCTCTCTCTCTCTCTCTCTCTCTCTCTTTCTCTCCATCTCTCCGTATTTTTCGTTACTCCCCTGCATTCGAATATCTTAATATACCCACGCGCGGGATCCGCGGTGCTCCACACGGGGCCATGTCAGGCTGCCCTCGTACCTGGCATGTGCGACTCGTAAAGCGAAATGGCCGCGTTTAGGAGTCATACGACTCACGTGACAACGCACTCAGCGGAGAATAATTTTTAGCATGGGAATAAACGTATATAGTCAGTCTTTCGGGCGTCATTTTTTAACGACAGAAACATAATTTTTTTTTTCGAAAACAAAAAAAGAAAATATGTGTCAAGTTAGGCTGTACGAGACGAAGGTTGTAAATGCAGATTGTGAGTTCTTATCGTTACGAATTCGTGGCATTCGCCGGAGCGTAGGGACAATATTTTAAACATGAAGTAATTGCATTGCTTGAAATGTAATTCCGATACAAAATGTAGATATTTTATGGACGATATGAACTGCTACTGTATAGTACTATACATCATATTGGAAAAGTAATTACTACTAATAACGTCATGGTATGCTTTCAAAACGCATATATACAATAAAAAATATAAACACAATTGATTTATGCCCATATTTATTCTGTTTATAAATATGAATAGATTATATATGTCTATGAAGATTAATATATAGTATATGTTTAAAATTTTTAATATTTAATCCAAAAATATATATAACACTGCACTTGTTTAGGTTCTTAAAGCTCCACAAAATATTGTCTACACACTGAGAAAACGAAATCGTTGAATTTGCAAAACGCATTTTGTTGTCTCGAAAATTTGTTGTTTTAACAGTTGTTCAGACATACTAAATAAGCTACAGTTCACACCACTATACTGTTTTACCAACAACTATACTGTTTTGTTATGCCAATCAAAAATCAAGTTGAACGTATTTAAAGATACATTTTGTTAAACCAACGGAATTTGGGATGGATGAACGAATTTTTTATTTCAATGCAGTGACTCGGTTCTAATGCACTGTTCTATCGCATTTTCACGAGGGCATAGAGAAATTGTGCCAAACCGGTCCTTTCATATAAATATATATACTGGGTGAGCCAACAACGATGAGCGGTAGAAATATTTTCTAACCTATTAGACTTAGGAGACAACTTTTCCTACAAAAGTTCCATAGTTCGAAGAGGGTCGCTAACTGGTAGCTATTACGTTCATCCAGATGGAAAGGTTTCATAGATTTGCCGGTCATCTCCATTTTCAACAACGGGGCAACCATTTGTTCTTTTTTCAGAAATTTATCAAGAAACGTAAAATGGCTTCACACAACACACACACACACACACACACACACACACACACACGCACACACACACACCAAATTTCAAGATGATCGATCTACATTTAGCCTAAAAAATCAACTAACAGGAATTTTAATGTTTTAGCTTAAAATCGATTAAGAAAAAGGTGCAAACACTTATGTATTTCTATGACAGGTGCTCAAAGTGATGGACACCTCTTTCAATGGACGCTTGCAATCTGATTCGCATTAATTGTATCGTCTTATCAATCACGTCAGGCTGTATCAGCGAACAGGCTTCTTCCTTGCATTCTGCACTGATGGATGGTAGTTCTGTCGTAGTACTCTTATAGATGCACATTCTGTTTGGATACAACAATTCAGTTTACACCAACCGTTCAAAAGTTGGAAAAATGCAAACCCCCTTCAGGAAATTACATTTTCTACCGTGAAATTAACATTCGGAAAGATCTACCAATTCCTTTTCGGTAGGCCGTATAAACTACGCGAGCGGTCTCTTACAAAATCTCGGCGCGTTTCGAGGAGGGAAAGAGGAGCTCAAAAAAAATGCAAATATCGCAAAGCTCGGCTCATTCGCGAAGTTGAATCTCTCCGTTTCTCGAAAAACGTGGGATTCCCGGATCGTGTAGCGCGTTCGTCCCCCGCATTTCGGTACGATCGTTAAATCGTTGGTGTTACTGCAAGCGCTTTTTCAGCCTCGAAATATTTTATATCCTTTCCCATCGCACGGGGGAAAAAGTATACAATGCCGCGCGGAGTCAGTCGCACCGTCCGCGTGCGAGGAAGAAAAAAGTCGAATTGGCGAGAGAATCGCAATAGGGGACACGTATAACAGGACTGAAAACGCAGTCGGCGTGTCCGTTCGAGGACCAGCGAGGGGAGGGAGAGGGTCAGCGGGGAGGTCATTGAGAATCCCTTCTGCAGGGTCCCGGTAACTCAATCCGTATCTCGCGAACACGCCGACGATAACTGTAAACAGGATCATTACTTTTGCCGAAGCGATACTGAAGCTCGTGTTATCGCGCGCGGTGTCGAGAGTCGCGACACGGCACCGAAGTCGCGGGTACCCGGTTATATATACTGCAACTCGCGGCCCATAAATTGTCACAGCCAGACTCAACGGCAGCGCGCGACCGATTCTCTCTAACAGCTCTCTCTCTCTCTCTCTCTGTCTCTCTCTCTCTCTCTCTCTCTCTCTCTCTCTCTCTCTCTCTCTCTCTCTCTCTCTCTCTCTCTCTCTCTTTCTCTCTGTGTGTCTCTCTTTCTCTCTTCGTCTCTATCTGTATTTCTCTTTCTCTGTCTCTCGCTCTCTCACTCCCTCTGTCATTATAATGTATCCCTCAATTATTTTTGTATCGTCAATTAACATCAAGCATGTTAATCGTTGATGTTAACCGGCACTGTGGCCAGCCGAAAAAGGCCCTTTTTCCTATCTTTTTTTCGACTACTGGATTATTTACTAGGGATTTGGAAAAATGGTATGTTATTAACCATACATCGAACTTATATCGTGTACATTTTTATTTAAAAAACAAAAAATTGGCAATTTCACCGATGTACTGTATGTCTGTATAGAAAAGTCTCTGTATAGAAAATGTGGTTCAAGGACAGAATCGATAACCTAATCATGGTTGGTCTGGCAAATAAAAATAACAGAATTTCGTGATCAACTTAAATGTATTTCTCGATGTACGTAGCTGCTTTGTCGAAAAAATATTTACAAAACGGTGGGGGATAAAAGAAGTCTAATCTTTGCGATATTTTTACCTACTTATACGAGGGCTTGAGTAGTACTTGAAAAAAAAAACGACTGCGTACGATAGCTACGGCAATAACGGAAGTTTAAGTTTTTTAGACTTAAAACCGGATAATTATAGCTGGAGTTATAATTCCGGCCAGGTCGAGAAAAGTCGTTTCGAGAAAAACGCAATTGAACGTTTTAGTATACGTAAATCGTTGCGCTACTTACTCTCACTAAATCGTCTGTAACTTGATCAATTTTCAATGTTTTTGCTTGAATTTTGCTTTCACATATTCTTGAACATGCATACTTTGAGAGAATGCAAAACAAATCGATTTTTTTAACCCGTCACAGTGGTGTCACGTCTCAAGAAAAAAAGGAACAAAATAGGGAACCCATATACCAGGTGTAGAAGTATGAAACCGGTATTTTTTGTAAAAATTACACGTTTGTTGTTTGAAAATGATAAAAAAAAAAAAAACGAATGGAGACGGCTTTCTGCGTCACATTCAATTGATCCGCGAGTTCTTGTTGACTTTGAGTATCATCTTCATCCGATAAGGCTTGCAATTCGTTGTCTGCGAACTTTTTCGGTTGTTTCCCGCGCTCTTCGTTTCTCACGTTAAAATCATCACTTTTGAATTTCTTGGACCGCTCGAAACACTGTGTTTTACTAACAGCATGTTCACCGTAAGCTTCGACAAGCATTCGATGCCACTGTGCAGCAGTTTTCTTCAAATGATAACAGAAAACCAATGCTGTCTGCAAATCGTAGTAGGTAGGCACAAAACTCGACATGTTTGAGGTTATAGAAAAATATACCGTTGTAGGAAACTTGGGTTGTTGTGTATTGAAAATCTTCGTCAGCTGTTAGAGGGAGATGATGGCCCTGCAGAAGCGGTCTTACGGTCCCTAAACTGATGCCTAGCACTATCTATAGGGAAATTCCGGTTTCATACTGCTGGACCTGGTATATCGCCAATCTGCAAATGCTGCACTATTTTACTTTATTTTCTACATTATTATTCCTGCGGCAGTATTTATTTACTATGAATCATCTTTAAAAAATTGTTTATTTCAATTAACTTTCTTTTCCAATTTTTTTCATTTATCTAAAAAACTAGAAAACTAGAAAATTCCAGACCACCAAACAATTTAGCATGGCGCTATTATAACTCTTTCGCTCTTCTTCTACACAGCAACTTTTTGAATAAATATTCGCGATGTGTACGTTCGAAGAAGTATTTACTGCTTTTCGGTTCTTGGCACTCCGTTTAAGGCCTGATCCGACGAGGACCAAGGCGAGGGCTATCGATCGTCGGACAGACGGCGCGATCAATCGTTAAGTGCCTAATTACATTAACCTTTTCAGTATTACAGTCCTTCGGACTTCAAGGCGGACTTTTTTCACCCGTGAATTTCTTAAAAGCTGTCTTTATCCACGCGGGAAGTATTTACGAGTTATTTTTTTTCGGACGCTTAATCCATCTCACCTGAGAGGTACGATAATTCCTCTCAGCGGGAAGATATCCCTGGAATTCCAGGACGTACTTATATACAGGGTGTCCTGTTATGAATGGATAATCCTGCAACTGTCGGTAGGTCAGATTGTGTCCTATATACTACATGTTGGAATTTCAGTTTAGTAAAAGTCCTACAGTTTCCGAGAGAAAAATCATCTGCTTTTGGTTTTTTCCATGCTATTTCTACAAATGATAACTTTTTTGACCCGGTTTTTTTCACAAAATACTCTTGGTTATTTGTTTTATCTAGAAAAATATATTTTTTTTTACCTTAAATGTTAAGGAAACTTTATGAAAAAAAGAGCTTATGCAGAATTTTCATACAAACAAATTGGAACATCTGACGTTGATAGCCTACGGTGTAAAAAAAAAAAATGTACTGCGCATATCGTGCCAATTACTTTAAAACGTTGCTTAGTTATTGTGGATTCATATCGTTTGTAGCAAGGGTATGCGAAAAACGAAAAGCAGATGATTTTTTTTAAATAACAGAAAGCCCAAAATCTCGATAACCGTGGGACTTTTACTAAACTGAAATTCCAGCATATAGTAGGACATGATTTGACCTATCGACAGTTGCAGCATTGTCCATTCGTAACAAGACACCCTCTATATGTGCGTTACGCATTGGTAGCGGACCGAACGAACGACGACGTCGTTTAAATTATAAATATCATGCGCCGTGTCGATGTTTCTGATTAATTCGCGCCAGTTTTTGAACCCGCGTTTCCGCGATGCCAATATATCACTGGGATCTCGTTGTTTTAAATGTTACCAACTTTCAGCCGCGTCTTCGTCCGCGAGGTTCTTTCGAGAACGGGTATATTACGTGATTGTAATTGAAATGTGACTTTTTTATTTCTTCGAGCTGACCGACTGACAAGGAACATTACTTTGGTTTGCACCTTCGATTTTATTAAAACTCATGTTTGTGGTAGAGCATTGAAAGTTATTCGGTATGTATTCTTTTTTATCGGTGGAAAAACGGTTTTGAGGGGTGAGCCACCTGTCAGAGTGAATCAATGGTTGATTTTGCATTTTCATCCGCAAAGAAACCGACGGTTTCAATGAACCGAAAACGAAAATCCATCGCAGGCTAAACGACCAGAAATCCACTATTGGCTGATTCGGAGAAAAAAAATAGTTTAACCATCCCTTCATTCTTCTTTCTCCCACCCCACATTTAAAAGGGGTGTACCGAATTAAAATGGACGCGCAATAATTTGAAGGATGGGCGAGGGATACAATTAAACTGGGAGGGATACCATTAAAACGAATCACCCTGTATGTATATTTTGTACCATTTGTATCATCATATATATATCCGACTCGATGAAATAAATATGTTATATCTCAGCAAAATACATGTGTTTTGTCATTTAAAATTCAACTCCTTACAGGCACCATTGAAACAAATTAATTACTCCTTACAGGCACCATTAAAACTCCTTACAGGCACCATTAAAACAAATTAAAACAAATATATATATATCCGACTCGAAGAAATAAATATGTTATATCTCAGCAAAATACATGTGTTTTGTCATTTAGAATTCAACTCATTACAGGCACCATTAAAACAAATGTTTAACAGGCACCATTAAAACAAATTTTAACGCAAATTTGCGTTAAAATTTGTTTTAATGGTGCCTGTAAGGAGTTGAATTTTAAATGACAAAACACATGTATTTTGCTGAGATATAACATATTTATTTCTTAAACTCGTAATAGTGGTGAAAAAAATCTAAAACTAGGCACACATATTGATATTCAAAACATAATTTTTACAGATTTTAGCAGTAGAAGGTACCTTCTAGATAGCGCTAAAATCGTGAAAAAAGTGGTCTACCGAAAAAAGTATGAACGTTAATAAAAATACCCTACAAAAGTTCTTAGTTTTGGTCTGACAACTTTTGTGGATGAAAAAGAGTCGAATTCCCATGTAAGAAAAACATATCGGCCACCTTAACGTCGCCATTTTGAATTTTGGACGAAACAAGGTTTTTTTAGCGTCACTCTCTGAACCCGAAAAGTTTTATTATACTCAATACTTGATCGGAGCAGTATTTTTCGAGATAAATCAGGTGTAAGATTAAAATCAGATACCCGGTATATATATATGGCAAATTCCTGTAAATTTTAATGTGTAGCGATGTGCCCGAAAGCCTGTTTCACCTGTCCTCGTTGGTTAAGCGGTTCTGTCTTCGAGTCGTGTCTCGACGCCTAGACGGGGATCGGCTTTACATCGAGTCGGATTTTCGGGCGCAGATCCGTAATGAGATTAACTGGCTTTCATGTGCTCTCGCTCCTGGGCATGACAAGATGGCTCGACGATTCCGCACGTCCAGAGTTTTCGTTCCCTACACCCGACGATGTCGTCAACGACGGTGACGAGTTTAAACCTCTTTGCGCTTTAGTATTTCCCCCGTGTGCTGCCGTTGTTATTAGTCACTTCGGAATACTTAACGGACCTCTATTTATTATCCCCGTCGACGGTATTATCGTGTTCCACTCCGCGGCTATATTTTCGTCTTGACGTTGTTTTCGATGCTGATCTTAAACCAGAAAGCTATACTAGGGACCCTCCGCTTGCTCAGTAAATTGTTGAGAGTTGCCTCTCGTCGCCGTCTATGCACGTAGACTCGTACCAGCGGTTACGACCCGCAGAAGAAAAGAACGAATTCAATGCGAGGGTAGAATTTCACTTGGATTTGAAGTTGGATTGAATAAACGATCAAGTGGATCAATTGCACAAAGGCGCAGGGCAACTGAGGAAAACCTGCGCCGATACAACTGGCCATATTTTGACAGATTTTTAGTTGCGTTTTTCATTCGAGCGAACTGCCGTCCACCTCGGTAGTCGATGCGCTAGCTGTGCGTGGTCACCAATCCAGGCTAACGCTGCTTGACATTGGAGAACGCTTCAGCCGTATTCACGATCAGCGATTAGTCATTGTTACAAATTATTTTGATGCAGGCTGCTCCGTCGTAGAATTCTCGTCCACGGGATAGATGCGACCGGCGGTTTCTGTAGGGTGCACTCACGTCGAGGCCTGAAATCCTGGCACCGCTCGAGTTCGATGATCCCTCGGCTCTACGGAGTGGGTGGTATAAGAATTCCTAAGCTCCGGGTGGTTTCGCTGATTGAGACAGCGTCGCAGCCTTTGGCCATTTCACGAAGTCAGAGAGAAGAAGGAACATTGCGGACAGGGGTAGAAAAAAAGAGCGCTCTTGGAGTTGCGGTTGCTGTTGGTTTGAAAAACAGAAAAAATCCAAGCAGCAGCAGCAAAAGCTCGCCCCCTGCTTTCCTCCGTACACGGTTGAATGGTCGTGCATCTTGTGTCTTCCATTTTCACTCTTCCTCTCCCTCTCACCTTCTCTCTTTCTTTCTCCGGTGCCCAGGAGATACAAACGTGTCAACGCGGCTTTCTTCCCTCAGCAAGGGCCTCGAAGACGAATGTCCCGCGGTGGTTCTCATTAGCAGACCACAGCGGGGTGTCCCGGACATTCTCACAGTTTGCTTTCTTTTCCATTTCATTCTTTCTTCGTCTCTGTCTCTCTCCCGTGCCCATATCCTATCCGGCTGTCGGCTCGTTCTACGTAATGTCCTCCAGGTGCTCCAGCCGGGCATCACAGAGCAAGAAGAAACGCACGTACCGGAGGGGGTTGGTGAGGTAGCAGTGCGGAATACGCGGTGCGGAATTTCTCGTCGGCCGCCCACGCTCGAGCAAAGCCTCTGTAACACGCCTACCGTAACGGTCGCAAGCCGGACCGAATATTCTTGCCGGAGTCCCACCGGAAAGCATTTTCGCCGGCGACAAAAGTCAAGACTAATGACGGTCGTTACAACGAGCACAATGGGATTTGCAGGTCGGCCCCTGACTTTTGCAAGGAACTCGCCCGTCGACCACGATACAAGGATTACCATGATGACCATGATGATGATGATCATCATCATCAGTGATGATGACGAGGATTACGAGTGTCAACGTTCGGTCTGCAGTCCTCGAACAAAGCCGCTAATTTCTATTTCGAGAGTGGGCGTTCTCGAAGTCGTCAAAATGCCCTACCTCCATCGTTTGCCTTCTCCTTCCGAAGAAAGAGAAAATCGCGCACCCTCGAGGATGTCAACGAGCCCCAAGGGGTGTCTCTTCACCTTGTAGAATGCCTGCGCGTCTTTCTAATGATCACTGGGCGGAGTTCCCTCATACACCGTAGCTGTAAATTTGTCAGCACCCGGAGAAGGAATCACGTTATGACATACACACACAGACACGCACCCCTTGGAAAGAATTGACGACCATTGAAAACACGCTCAGCCAGGCCGCTTCCTCGCGTACGCAATGCGGTACAATGGATCGGCGGTATACTCTGATCGACCTTGCGTTTGCATTTAGCACTCTTGTCCAAGAAAATGTGCACCAACGGAAATTCTTAGTTTTCCAGTCCAGGGGCGTGGAAGCATAGGAGATGACGCCGTGAGTTAGAAGTTGACAAATTTCGGACCGGGTGGTCCCTTGCAATTACCGACCGGGTAATACCGTCCAAACTTATCGGAACCTATTAGTCTGACGATGCTGGAATAATGCCGCAACGTCCCAGCAGCTTTGAGATAGGTGACCACCCTATTGCGTACCGGCTTGCGCGACGACCACGGAGCACGAGTCACCCTTACCGAGTTCCCAATGGTGAGTACAATTGAGACTCAATCAAAATACGGCTATATTTCCATACTACACAGGTTTTTCAGTTTCCCTGCACCCCCGTGCAAATGCCATAAGTCGGTGCATTGAAAAATGCGTGGCCGTCGGCAACACTCTGCGGGACTCTAAGGAAGCGGAAATATCGCAGGTGTACAAGTGTGGTATAAAAGCTAAAGACGTGAGATCTTAAAATCTTGCGAGAACATGCCAAAGAACAGCATAGTGGAGTAACTGCAAAACCGCAAGTATATACCAAATGGCGACCGTTTATATTTTCAGCTGAAGTTCACTCTACGATATGTCTACTAAATATCTGGCATATATATATATGCACACATGATATAAAGGATCTATACATAGAAGACATACATATAAAGGATGAAGGAAGAAAGTAGTACAATCTGCGTAGCCTGCCGTGTGGCCGTAACAGATACGACCCCGGAAATAAATGTGTGTATAAGGGAGTTGGCAAGTTCTCCGGACGCGATATCAAGATGCCGCCGGCTAATACAGCCGCCCCGCGGTTGTCCCTCTTTCTCTCCAGTTGTCATTGTTGTCGCAAAGCCCTCTTATTTCGCCGTTGGACGACACCGAGGCAAAAACCAACACCCCTTTCTACGATGTACAAAATATATCTACGAACGAGTATCTTTCATTCTTTTGTGTTCCGGGTATGCGACGTGTATACGCAACCGAACGGAGAACGGAGGCGAAAAGTGCCAAAGAGGAAAGGATATCGTGTGCGGAAAGATCGAGATGTCCATGTGAGCAAAACTATCATGTACTCCCCCTCCTCGCTCTCGCGGTCTTCCAGTGTGTGGGGAGGGGGGCGTGTGTGTGGAGGTGTGCGTGTGGGGATGTGTGTGTGTGTGTGTGTGTGTACTGGACGATTCCCGAACGATATCAAAAGAGACGCCCCGCTATATACCACCAACGCTTTTATCTCTCTGCACTTTTATCCACCGAGGGAGAATGGGAACTTGTATCCAATAAAGTCAAGTTATTTCCGTATAAGCGCGCTCTCCTATGCGTCCCTCTAGGACCGGCCCGGTTACTTCGAAGGACCCCGCGGCTGGCTTTATCGCAAGTGAATATGGCGAGCAAAAGGGGAGGAACCGCAACCACAGCTATCTTTACTGCGCTCTCATAGCAGCGACGACCGCCCGGCAACCCCTTAACCTTTCTCTCTTCCAGGCTCTTTAACACCGCCGAGAAATCGTTATACCATTTTCTGCGTATATCCTTTGCGGAGCCCCGCGCTCGTGAAAGCATGTCTTTTGGGAAAGCACTAAACGCATGGTCTGCAATAATTATGCAGTAACAATGCAGCAAATAACAATGTATATGCATTGCTCGATCTTGTGATTCTCCATGACTAAACATCAATACTTCTTTATCAAAGATCAGTAGTCTATGTTTGCCACAAAAAATGGCGCGTAATTTGAAAAGTCATTTTGAGACACCCGTTAAAAATATTACTCTGAAATGCCAACCCTGTAGATTCAACCATGTCTCTCAATTCAATTTTAATATTTGTCACAATATTCTTCCTCTCATGCGATTTTTCCATTTATCAACGTTACGAATAAAAATTTAAAAAGTTCCCGTAAAGTTGCCCAAGCCTCCCCTTAATCAACCAATGTGTTTGCTCCACGAAAGCAAACGCTGATAATCGATTTCTCGGACCGTTGGTTGACTCTCCATCGCGCATCATTATGCGCCAAATCATTGCAGCCAAAGAAGGATCAAAGCTCCTTTCTGCGATGATTGGCGAGTCTCGAACTGGGCAATTTTCCGCGAAATTCCGGGCACGGTAACGCGCCAACGAGGATCTTCATAGCTCGCGAACATCGTCTACGATACGCACAGTCCGTAAAGAAGAAAATGCATAAAGTTCGGGCGTACACAGATGGTGTACGCTATGAGCGGAGAAAGGGAGGGCTTGGACCGAGTGAGCGCGAGCAGAAAAAGTAAAATTCATACGTGTATTTACGACGATCGCGTGAACTGCTGTTCGGGGTGTTCGGGGTGTGCGGTGCGGAAAACTTTCCAAAGTCTCCCGCGATACTCCCCTGAATAATTTTTCCACGACTTTGGTCTCTCGGCTGCCTGCTGGGCTCCTCACGAATTTATATGAGAATCTCCTCGCCCGCTCTCGCCAACCCGAAGAACACACTCTTTTTCTTTACGACCCTTCGGTAGTGGCGCGCACACTTGTGCACACACTCACGCCTCCCTTAAAGCTCGTGAGAGGAGCGTACACAAGCGACCCGCGTATATTTTCGCGTTTCTTAATGTTCTCCCGCAGCATCTTCCTCACAAAAGGGTCTTTTGTTCGGGCGTATGGCGGTCTGGATGCGCGGCAGTGGAGCACATCGCGAGCCCCGTGTGTAACCTATGAAGTTTGTGTTCTTTCCCTGACGCGAGCTGTGGGCATTTATTATAAAATAATACATTATATAATGACATATATATTATACTGGATGAAATTATATTGTAGCGTGTTATGGTAACGACCTGCGTATGCTTGGAGCCCAATAAACAAAACCGTGATTTCACGTGATGGCGTAACCAAGGTAATTTTTAAAACATATGATCAATAACTCGCAATTGACACACGTAAACTGTGTTGCTTTTTCCCGTGTTATTTTTGCTCGTGTGTTGCTACGAACGTGTATTGTTTAGTTCAATGTGTGTAAATATGTGTCTTGTATGTTGATTCTACACACTTTATGTGTGTTCCAATAAGCGTGTTGTTTATGGGGACAGCTACGGAGGTGTGTAATAGTCTAATGCGTAAAAATTGCACATTCACGTGTGTAATTTTAACGCATTCAGTGTGTAATGTTAATGCATTAAGTGTTACCAAATGCACAAGTGTGTAGAATCAATATGGCAACGCGTGTCTCGCCTTCATGTTCTCTTACTATTACATACTTTGAACACACGTCGAATACGCCTAGTCTTTGCAGTGTTGGGATGACGAGCTGAGGATTTTACACACAATCAATACGTACACTGCAAAAACAAGTGTGTTGTTTTTATACATTTTAGGTGTGTAAATGGCTGTATACACTTTTTACACTTTTTAACGTGTGTGAAAAATAAACGTGTAAAAATACCACGAATAGATGCGTTCAAACAACACATTGACGTGTGTTGTTTTTATACACTTTAGGTGTGTAAATGGCTGTAAACACTTTTTGCACTTTTTAACGTTTGTGAAAAATAAACGTGTAAAAATACCACGAATAGATGCGTTCAAACAACACATTTACGTTACGTTCAAACAACACATTTCCGTTTGCTGTTTTCTCACACATGTTGAAACGTGTAACAAGTGACTATAGCCATTTAAACACTGAGAGTGTCCAAAATCAACACACTTATTTTTGCAGTACTGTACGAGTATATACCTAGATGGGATGTGTCGGAATAATAAATTCAGTAACAAAAGCATTTTATCGTCAAAATGTGTGTATTTCTTGAACTGAACTCAACGGTACTTATATATTACTCTGTATTAATTATATAAAAGTATACAGTTTTCTTGCATAAATACATTATGATAACATCAATAGATAAAAATCTAGAGACGCTTCACCGTCTATATTAGTTTAATAGATACTAGTCTCCCAGTTGATGTTTCATTTTTTTGTAGAAATCTGTGGACTGTGTGGTTCTTTATCACAGTTCCTAGTACTTAATGGTCCTTAATGGTACTTAATGGAAAAACAATTAAATTTATTTTTTATCGACATTTTATACTAAATCTTAATCAACCGTTTTGAAATTCGATGTGTGAACTTATGCTCAGTTCGTTGATAAACTTCTGTAAAACAAATAGTAGGCGCATTTAAAAAAATGGAGGTGACCTGGTATCTCCGAAGTGCCTCCACCTGGATGAATCTCGTAGCCACCACTCGATAATCCCTTTGAAACTATGCAGCCATTGTGGAAAACATCTTTTCCTCAGTTTGATAGGTTAGAAAATATTTTTGCTGGCAACAGTTGTTGCCTCGACCGGTATAGACCGGTCGAATTATACAGCGTGCATTAAAGTAGTTCGCGTGTGCGAAGTATGCCTACTTTAATGCACGCTGTCGCAAAGTCGAGGCTTCCTGAGCCGAGCTCGCCCGGAATAAAAGCCCGAGCACGGTAAGTATATCGTCGGAACAATAAAGCCCTGTAGATAGCGTATCCGCAAGAGTGGTGGCCAGCCCCGCGAGACCGCTTATGAGAACGAAACTTCGATTGGGTTTTAGACCCGAGAGGAATAAGCGAGGAAGATGGGAGGGTCAAATATAAACGGAGGGTACGATTTCTTACAAAATTTGTGGGTCCACGTGGAATACGGTTCAACGGGTGTTTGCGCTTGAGTTTGCAGAAATGGACTCTGTCCACTATACGCGATGATGTTGCACCTCTACACATTTCATAATATCGTTGTAGCGCAGTGTCATACGCATCGTCGTTAAGGGGCTACATCCACCTAGAGGCCCGAAAAAAATGGCCAAATTCCGGAAGAATTTTCTGGGCAAACGGTTGGTGAAAGAGAAACGCATTTTTTTACACACAGCGGTAAATATATTTCGAGCCTTTAAAAAATTCACCAAAAAATACAGAAAACCAATAAAAACATGACCGCTGGCAGATGATACTATTTTCAAAGTCGGTGGACATGATACCGCGAGAACCAGTTGGTGGATTGTTTCGAAATTTACAGGAGGTACGACGAGAAACATTCAATCGTCGTTGACGATCTCACTTTTTCGAAATCGATCATCATTTTTAAACAGTTACGTAAAAAAGACGACTTTTTTCATAGATTTTGTCTGTTCAAGTTCCAATTCGTTGCCACATCGTTAGAAAAAAATATTTTGAAAGTCGACGATCGTCAACGACTCGTATTTATTGTTAGCTTATATAACCCATTTAGTTTATGGATTTTAGACGGACCGTTTGAGCTGGAGAATGTCCACCGTCAAACGTCGCAAAAAAATGTCATCATCTATCGCCACATTTGTGTTGTTTCTCTGTATTTCTTGCTGATTTTTTTTAGTTCTCTATATACGTACCTTTGTGTTTAAAAAAATGGATTTTTTTCACCAACCGTTTCACAGAAGAAAAAATCGTCATTCGTCGCATCCTTTATTCTCATGACCAAAAAATCGCGGGACCAGAAATCGCCCGCCAATTTTTCCGCACACAAACTCTTGAGAACCAGCCGTTTTTTTTTTTTCAAAGAAACGTTTGCTCGAAGGCCTCTTTGCGCTCTAATGTTAATCTCTTTAATTTCTTCACCACGTGGATCCGGCGCGGTTCAGCTCGAAGCAACAACGTGACAGGCGTGTCAAATGCTCCAAAGACGCAACAAGCGCGTTGCGAGCACTCCATTTGTTCTCCCCTGCATTGAGAGTATCCGTGAACCGTTGAATACGAACTGCCAAGCCGAGCGCCAGGTACATCAATAATACGCCGCAGTTCTGTCCATTCCGTATCCGCGAATGAACGTTAGCATAACAACGTGAGGATGACGAGAAGAAAATCGAGTGGAATTATACGCGGAGAGCGATAATACTGCGCGATTTGAAAGACCCGTATCAGTGACGGGCCTAAGTGTGCCGTATAAATATATCTATATACATATGAATCTCCCTGTACGATGTATCGCGTATATGTCGGGTGGGATTAGCATGTAAATGAGCTACGAGTATTCCCTTCACAATGGCAAGGGAAGGGGGATACCTAATCTCGTTACGGGGCCGTAAAATATGACGTGAACGACGTCCCGCGCGGACAGAAAAGAGACACGAATGTGTCCATGTATACAGGGTGTCCTGTTATGAATGGATAATCCTGCAACTGTCGATAGGTCAGATCATGTCCTACGATATGCTGGAATTTCAGTTTAGCAAAAGTCTCACGGTTTCCGAGATAAAAACCATCTCCTTTTGTTTTTTCGCATGCCATTTTTACAAAAGATGACTTTTTTTACCCTGTTATAAGAAATACTCTTGGCTAATTGGATTATCTAGAAAAGTCTTCTTTTTAACCTTAAATGTTCAGGCCTTAGGCCACTCTAGAGGCCAAAAAATAGGCTTTTTGAGAATTTTTTTTCAGAAAAACTACAAAATAAATCGAGATTACAAAAAAGGTGTTCATCATACATATCAGTGACTGCATACAATAATTTTTTTTAAACCATTAATTTCAAAATGGCGGCTGTGCAGCGTTTTTGCGATGACGTTTCCGTTTGACGTGGGCCGGAAACATAACTCAGACAATTTTCTACCTATTCACTTGAAACGTTGAATGTATCTTGAAAAATACATTGTCTATGGAAGTACGTAGGATTGTTATTTCATATTGCATAGTTCATTTGTTATTAACAATTATCTGACGATTTTTTAGGCAAATTTTTCACTTTCCACTATAGAAGTGCGCCATTTGGCCAAAAATAAATATATCCAAAAAATCCTACGTACTTCTATAACAGTTATTGTGTATAAACGAAAAAAACCATTGGCTCATTATAATTAAAGAATTACAGGAGCTGTTTGTCCGGCCGTGGACCCTGGAAAAACGGAGACATCATCGCAAAAACGTTGGCAGCCGCCATTTTGAAATTAATCGCTTCAAAAAAATGATTGTATATAGTCACTGCTATGTATGATAAACACCCCTTTTTGTAATCTCGATTTATTTTTTAATTTTTGTGAAAAAAAAACCCCAAAAAGGCTATTTTTTCGGCCTCTAAAGTGGCCTAAGGCCTTAAGGAAACCTTATGAAAATAGATCTTGTGCAGAACTTCCATACAAACCAATTCAAACATCTGACTTTGATAACCTGCGGTGTAATAAAAATATACTACGCATATCGTGCCAATTGCTTTAAAAAGTTGCTTAGTCATTGTCGATTCATATCATTTGTAGAAATGGCATGCGAAAAACCAAAAGCAGATGATTTTTGTTTTTCAATAACATAAAGCCCAACATCTCGGAAACCGTGGGACATTTACTAAACTGAAATTCCAACATATAGTAGGACACAATCTGACCTATCGACAGTTGCAGGATTATGCATTCATAACAAGACACCCTGTATATATATATATATATATATATATATATATATATATATATATATATATATATATATATATATATATACGGATAATCTTCGTATATCATATATACATTATGTAGACGTCCACGGAGAAGAGGCATCAGGAGATGGAGCAACACAGGAGCAGGCACATCGCGTCGTTGTCACTCTTCTTCTCGGGTGGCAAAGAATGACGACGCCCCATCGCGGTTAGGGAGTGCCATGACTGAATGGGGACTCTTGAATATATATTGTATGGACGACGAGAGAAGAGACATCGTTATTTATGCTGCACGCGTGTACGTCTATCACTGTATGTGACTAAATATAACTATGGATTAGTATGTATGGGGGAAGGCGATTCTGAAGACATTCCCGTCGCGGATCGTCTTCATAGTAACCAAAACCCGCTGTAGCCGTTAGGTACGGTTCGAAGTAACGTCTTCAAAATCAGCTTCAGTTGAATGTGAGCTTTCTCGTGTGAAGGTCGATTCAAGGATCTGTGGCCAAAATTTGGGATTTGTTTTTGCAAAAATTAAGGACCGTCGTCAAAGCAGTAAATTATCGCGAGGAAAGTACATGCCCATAAGGGGGAAGAAAAGAAAAAGTTACGCTAGAGGAAAATTCAAAATAACATGTTAAAATGTGGTTTTAATGTTTTGTTAAATGCTGTTTGTTGAACAGCATGTTAAATGCTTAAATTGAATGTTAAACAAAAAATTTCAAAAAGTTAAATGTTAAACAAAACATGTTGAATGCTTTTTTTTCTTGAAAACTAAAAAATATTGTGGAACATGTATGGGGTCATTCGAATATGATACCAGATCAGGTATAATATTGATGCCAGGCATCTAGATTTTCCTTTTGGACGTCACTTTTCGGGCCACCCTGTATAACCGCATGTGTATATGAGGAAGCGCCTCTCCTTGTGTCTATATATGTATACGTGTATACATATGATATATACAAATACACCTTATATAACCATATATTAATAAGCAAACGTCAGTCTGTGTGTATTCAGGAACCGTCTTTCTCCATCTTTCCATTAATGCGCACGTACTGAAACGTTTCCACGTGACAGATGAAAAGCGTATGAGGTATCCATTGATAACGAAAAGAGCATCCATTTGTGCTACACGAACTTGATATATTAACGCCAAAGCCTCAGCCCCGTAGCTTCAATGTCTCTCTCGCGCGACAGGATGCACGGAGAATAGATGAAATATCTGTGCCCCGCGATCCCTTTGATGGAGCTTCTTAGGATAACAAACGCGAACGACATGCCTTCATCCGTCACTACATTGATCCGCTCATTTATATCGAAGATACCGGGAAACGCCAAATATGATGTCGTCATCCTGGTTTGTCGTAAATTCGGAATTGTTTTTGTTACAATATATTGGGGTGTTTTTGTCATTGACAGCAGAGAGAGGCAATGAGATAACTACAATCAGCACGTACATTGAATGTACGAACAGTTCCTGATGCACCTTGAATTCAGTTTATGTTGCGGCTTCCAGCGGAAAGTCGCATTTGGCAATACAACTGAATATGTAAGTGTCAAATGTGACGTAGAATATACTAAGTGACGTAAAATAACTGAGTAACATGATATTCTCATTGTTTTTTTTCCGATGTTGATCCCGTCCCTTTTACTTTCCGGTTTAAGGGGGGATATACCTTAAAGCGAGGAACACATTTGGAGATTTTCATGTTTATTTAAAGGGAACATTTATGTATGTTTTTTAAGACGTGGGATATATGTTATTACTACTTTTAGCTGCTACATGGGATTTTTTAAATTATTAGTCTTTAAAAACGGCGGAGGTATGGCACGGTCTTTTAAACTGCATTTTCAAAACTCGCGTGACGTATAGCTAAAAAACTTTTTGAAAAATCCACCGATTCTGATAAATTTTTGTGAAAATCTTTGTAACCTTCTAGTTGGCCGATAGTTGGCCAATAGAAGTATAGTGTGGTCAATTATTGTGTCGCCATGTCTCCAACTCTTGTGCATTGTCGCATTCATTGAGTTTCACCCATACAATTCGACATAAAGTTTCGCTGTTTGTTCTGAAAAGTTTTCCAATTTTTTTATTAGTTTAAGACTTTGTGGAGTGATTTTCGAGTCATCTTTATCGGCGTCGCTGGAGATTCTGAAAAAAAAACAACCAAGTATTGCTTTTTACAAAAAAAACCTGATTATCCCTTATTGGTTCGATAAAACAAAATAAAAAATGGCGGGTACATGCAGGGCTTTTATATTCAAAAACATTATCAAGAATAACTATATTTTACTTTACATACAAAATCATAAGTTAACTAGGCTTAAGGCCTTAAGCCACAGTAACGGGTATAAAATAATGTGCGAATTTAACAATTTTCTTTCGTATGAAAAAGTTATTCACTCATAAAATTAGCTCCACATCTATTTAGTATGAATATCAAGCTGTTAGAAAACATTTTTTTGTTTCGATGTACAAAATCGCCGACTACTCGAAACTTCTCGAAACAGCTTCTTCCAATTGGCGTGACAAATAACTTCAACAATTTTCACTCGATTTACCTCAAATTGAAAAGTGATGTTCCTAATTGCATTTCGCAGAAAAGTACGTACGGAATTTCTGATTAATCAAAAACTTTTCATTTCATGAGCAGTTTATGAGCAGTTATAACGAAATGTTTCACTAAAAATTCATTTCTTAAGGGGTTACCCCCACTTGCGATTTTGAAATTTTTTTTTATTGCATTTTTTTGAAGTATAAGTATCTGAAAATATGTCCTGAAAGTTTCAAGTCAATCCGAACAAGGTGACTGAGATATGAGCATTGAAAGAGAAGAATCCGTTCTTCGTGTAAACTGAAATTGAAACTTTAAACGCGTTTTTCTCAAAATGGCAGTTTTGAAGTCGGTGACCAAGATTACTCGAACACTAATGAACCGATCTTCTTGAAATTTTGCAGGCTTATTTAATACACAAAAATGATGTCTTTAATCGTTCGATTTTTTTTTCGAAAAAAATGGCCGTTTTGTAGCCAATAAACGGCCGTTTTTTTTCGTTAAAATCGAACCATAACTTTGACTATCCGCCATTTTGTGAAAAATGAATATTTTGTAAAATCCTTTGATTAAAGACTAGTTTATACTGATGATCCACTTCGCCGCAATGTTGGTCACCGCAAACCGTGTATATAAAAACATTATTTCATTGACGGCCATTTGCCACTAAACAATGTAATATTTTTCAATAAAAAAATTACTGAAAGTTCTTCAAGATGTGTTCTTTAAGATGGTATATTGATCGATTAGAAAAGTTTTGTAGTTTTCTTTAAAAAAATTCATGAAAAAGGCCTTTCTTTGCGCTACAAGTGGGGGTAACGCCTTAAGTTCAAATACCTACAACTTTTGAAGAAAACAATATTTTTCACATTCCGTACGTACTTCTCTAGGTATCCTAATGTAGATTGACAAGAATTTTTGTTTTTCGTTCTAGGCAAAAAATTGTGGATGGTAAATGTCACACCGCGGAGCGCCTAAAAAAAGATAAAAAAAAATATTAGTAGTCGGCCATTTAGTACATCGAAAAAAAAATTCTAACAGCTTGATATTCATGCTAAATAGATGTGCAATTAATTTTGTGAGTGAAACACTTTTTCATACGACAAAAAAATTGTTAAATTGTTTACAAAGAAAAACGTTACATTTTAAGTCTGGAATGTATATGAGAAACGTCACTTTATCACGTACAATGGGAAAAATAAATATTCTTTATTTGAGTACGTACTTTCTTCTTGAATATCCATGATGGTTATTATAAAATTTCACCGTACAGAAACTCACAAAACGTTTGACAATTTTACGTTTAACAGTTTGACGTTTTAACAGGAGCGCCGAGAACAAAGCAATTCACCCACTGACAGGGTTCCAACTGCTGTCGCGGTTGAAGGCAGGGCGAGGCGTTACCGAAATGACCCGTTTTATTGCGGAATTTCACATAATTCTTGTAATCGACTTTCGATCGTTTTTTTGTTCTTGTTAGTAATAGGGGAGACCGGGGCAAAATGGTATAGCGGGGCATAATGGGACCGGGGCAAAATGGGATCGGGGCAAGACGGGTTTGGGGCAAAATGGAATAGTGAAAATCAACACTGCTGGAAAATACGTCATTGGGGCAAAATGGGACAGGAAAAATCGGAGACCACTAATTTCACGAGATTGGGGCAAAATGGGACAGTGGAATACTTCGATGCAGAAACGAAAGAAATGCAGGAGTAAAAAACGAGGGGTAATAAATGAGTGAAAACAGGTTTTCACTCACTAAAACTTCAATTGACTTTTTGATATTCATTGTTTGACCAAATATAATGATTGGACATGCGGTTAAGGCAATGTTTCAAGGTCGACTCGTTCGATTTCGTTGAAATTTGATTAATCGTAGTAATTTAACATTAAAGAAGACGACAATTTTTATTTGTTAACTCAATCGCTTAAACAATTATTATTATTTTTTACTTTACAGCAACAGTTCGTGCTCGGCTCGTCAGGATTCGTTGAATCTGAACCAAAGTTGAACTGTACCAAACTTGACGTAAATTGTTATTTGAGCCTTCTTATTCGATTGGTATAATTTCTTTGTCGTTATTAATTATTTAAATAATCAAGTAATTTTTATAATCTGACGCGTGCAATTTTTTGTTTTTTTTTTTGTTCTTATCTTTCTTTGTTTTTTTTTAATTTATTTTCTGCCAACTGCACGTTACTGATACTGATTTTCAAGCCATTGATGAAAATCTAACTCTTGTCAATTTTTATGTAAATTCTTTTATGAAACTAGGACCGCCGCTCCCCATGAAATCGACGGATATGTGTCGACAAATATATCGGTCAGTCCGTATTATCTGCGTATATGTGGACTGAAACGAACCACAAGCACCATTTAGATTAGATTATGTTTCAACAGCTCTTTCATAGAGCCAAAGCATGAATTTTCCTGTCATCCCATTTTGCCCCAAATTCAGCGGGCTGCGACACTTCATTTGTGTGTCCTATTTTGCCCCAATTTGATATTCCACTCCTCTCTGTCCCATTTTGCCCCGATCCCATTATGCCCCAGTGCCGTTTTGCCCCGGTACCGTTTTGCCCCGCTATACCATTTTGCCCCGGTCTCCCCTACTCTTCCATGCGTTAGTTCTCGCGCATACCTGCTTTTGTTTTCACCAGAAATTATTCGAAATGTTAAGAGTACTTGACTATGAAACGACGATTCCTTGGTGATGAATGGAGGCCAGTGAGATGCGGATTAATCACAATTTCTAATGGAATTCCCGCGTCAATGTGAATCAACGTCATTCACAAGTCACAGCGGTCCTTCGTGAAGTTCGCTTCATTCCAATGAATCGCGCGTAGACGGATATAACAGTTATGCAAATTTGACGAATTCGTTTTGTCAGGTGTATGGTTCTCCGGATAATGTTACGCAGCAATCGCGTCTCGTTCGCAAGCACCTCGCCGCGTACATATTTAAAAATACGAACGTGACTTAGCGCGACTTTGCGCCCGGAGAACGAAACTCACTCGACGAGACCACCGTGCATTTTAAACATACGTACGTATATATATATATATATATATATATATCATTTTTTCCGCCTGTTTCATTGTATTCTTTGTCCCCGGGCACATTGACTCGAACGCGAGCTCCGAGACTATAATACGAGTCGAGCAATAAGCGTATTATTGTTCCTCCCTCCCTGGGCCTGAAGAAACTTTGAAAGTTGTATTCTTGAGCACCACCGTTCGCGCCATGTTGTTCAACGGTATTTGAGAAGTTTCCGCGAGTTTAGAGGCTTCTGAAGCAATAATATTAGCTCATTGGTTGCTCGTTTCGTTTTTGTATCGTCTCGACTGAGATCCCGAGAGCCTTTCGACTTTCAAGCGGTAAAGGGATCTCGAAAAATGGCCGGGTCTCCTCGATGTTCCTGAACCGATGTCATCCACGCTTTTGGGATTCTTGTGGATTATCAAATATCCACAGACGCGGATATTTCACTGCGAATTGCTCTGATTGAAGCATCCATGCGATACATACGCATCCCTGTCAAGTTTTACCTCACAGTAGTCACTGCACTATCCCCAGTTTCTTAGGAATCCCCAGTGTTGCCCACAGGCGCTCGTTTCCTATCGCAGCACTTTATCGCGTTTGCAGGAGGGCACAGGGAAACTGAGGGAAGCCGGAAACCGATCACACGTCTATCGAATTCCTTGCACTACGTCCCTAATTTCACGCTTTATCCTCGGTAACTAATTGGTAAAAAGTAGCACATGAAAAGTGCTGTAAAAAAGTCGTGCAGCTGTACTGAAACCTTCGGGTCCCACATTTTACCTCACACTAGTCACTCCACTATATATCTCTACTTCCTTAGAGAACCTCAGAGTGTTGCCCACAGTCGTTCGTTTCGTAACGCTTCACTGTATCGGGTTTGCAGGAGGGCACAGGGAAACTGCGAAAAGCCTTATCCCGATCACGTGTCCTATACTTCCAATTCCATTGCTCTTACCCCTAAGTACACGCTTTATTCTTTCTTGGAAAGTGATTGGAAAAATCTACCGCATAAAAGGTGCGGCAAAAAAAGTCCTGGAGCTAAAAACTTCCAGTCTGCAGTGTAGCACGCACGCGCACCTAAGAATCACACCTCGAGCAACGCATCCAAGCAGAAAGCCCCACGTATCCTGAGAAGACATTCACGATGGTTGGTCATTGTATACAAGCACAATATGCGTCCCAAGACGTTTCGACATCCGGTCCGAGATAACTTCCGGCAGGGTGCTTATAGAAAGTATACAGAAGCGTTGAGTAGTGTGAGTCTAGGTGGGTGTCAAGGATCCGATTTCCGTGTCGCAACGAGAGAGGGCGTTGCGCCGGATTTTGTGCCGCTCCACGGTGGCCGGGTGTTTCACCTGTGTGTGTGTGTGTGTGTGTGTGTGCGTGCGTGCGTGCGTCAACGTGTGTAAAATGACATTGCCGCCAGAATGAAAAGGAACGCAGCTTTGATGGAAGGCTAAATGGCGTCGCGCGCGTCCCGTGACACGGCACAGTGACCAGCAACGAAAGCGACACCGGTGGAAGCGTCTACGCAACGCGACGCCGAGTGCGGCCGCACGAGGGCACCACAAGGGCCCCCTTGCTTCGCTCTGTCCTAAGTGACAGCGCAACGACAAGTTGACATGTTTGTACAGAAGCCGCACAATGGACGTATATAAAAGCATTAACGAATCCGCACTACCGTATACACACACACCAAGGGCCCAAGGGTCTCTACTATTTCTATACACGCTCGCACGAGTGTGCGCATGTGTATATGCCATGTGCACGGGGAACAAGTCTTCGTTTTGTCCGAGCTCGAAAGTAACATCAACCACTCTCGAACGACGACGACGACGAGGGGAATCCGAGTCTACACGTGGAGGACAGGTGGTCGAGGAACTCTTATATTTCTCGTTACTCGTCGGTGGCTCCCTTTGAGTCTACTCGATTTTCACTTTGCTCGCTATTCTTCGCTTTTTTCGATTATATGCTCGCTGGCTTTTTTCCTGTCTCGCGTCGCGAATGGGTTTTTGGAAATTCGGTGAATTTTTCGATGGAACGGCCTACCACGTGCCCTATGACGTAGATATGCATGAGACACGTACCGTATAGTTATAGTGATAATTAGGTATCATCGTGAATTAATATGTAATATTCTTCTATTCTTTTTTCATCATTCTATGATTATTATTTAAATTTTCATTATCTACCGGACAAAAATAAATTGAAAAACGATATTTTTCGGCCGACTTATAGAAATTATGAAGGGCACCCCCGGGGAGGGCGGTCGAGACGCAGCAACTTTAAACGCTTTTTCGAAAATCAAAACTGTGCTTTTCAAATAAAAAACCACGATATCTCGATTACCAAATAGCCGATTCACGTTAAATTTAGCATACATCTCCGATAGATTGTTTCTCGACGTTGTCAGCAGAATCGCGTCGAAATAATTTATTTCTCTTTTTACATAACTCGAGTTATATAAAAAGAGAAATGAATGATCGTTAGAATCGTTAGAAAAATAGGAAAAATTGATAATCGTAGTTTAGAATGCCGCCATTGCACCATTAAAAACAAAAATTCACTGCCGAAATCGGTATCAAACATCAAGACACTCACGCCGATTAAAAACATGTCTGTTTTTTTTTTGGAATTCATACACCGTCGTAAAAGTAGATGATAAGGAATTTCATTTTGTTACTTTGTAAATATTCTTGATGGATCAATAAACATGTGTACATACTTTCTAAGTTATTGCATCGTAAAAATCACCTCCGAAACAACGCTTTAAACAACAATATTACTTCAAGAGCGTGAAACTGTTCTACAATATATATATGACAGCTGCGTATATATGACACATCGGAAAGCTCCGAGTGAGCCACGAGATAAATCGTGCGATGCGGGGATGGGAAAGCCAAAGGGAAATATATCACTGAGATCGATGGTCAGCCGTTTGGCACACGGTGGATATAAGTTCCGGCTGAATTTTCCTCTTATTCTTGCAGCCTCTGTATATGCGGCATCATCATACCGTGTGTGCGGAGCGAAGAAGAGGAGAGGAGAGAGAGAGAGAGTGAAAGAGAGGATGATGGCCTCGTCACTGACACTGACGAATGGCCGCAGCCTCACCTCGTTCGTCTTTATATTTTTCCTGTCGCTGAATCTACACGTATATATTTTTGGTCCTGCACAAATATATACCTTTCCGCAATCTACATGACAATCGAGCTCCGTGTGAACGACAGTCTCTCAAATAGTCATTCTCGAAGTCGCAGGTACGAAACGCGAGCACGCAGAAAATGGGAGTCGATTAAAGGAAGGCTGGAAAAAGTCTCCAAAGAAGCGTCAGCGTCAGCGGCGTTCGCCTGGGCCAATACTTGGATGGGTGACCGCTCGGCCGCGAACTGGCTCCCGCACTGACTACCTGAGCATGACAGCAGTTTTACCGAGTTTCCGATGGTAAACACACCGAGAAATCAGTGAAAATATAGCGATCTTTATCGGCACGGGTTTTTCTTCGTTTCCCTGTGCCCCCGTGCGGCACAGTAGTGGGTTGGGAAACGAGTTGGCAGGGGGCAACAATCTGAACGGTTTCTAGGGAACCGGAAATAGTGAAGTGACGAGTTTAAAGTGAAACGTCAAAGGGCTGGGGTCGGAAAAACTAGAAAAGGGCATACGCTGGAACGTTAACTCACTTGAAATATTAAGGTGGGAGATCCTTTGAGGCAAACGGAAATAAGCGAATTTTCAATTTTTTTTTGTATTGGAACTATTTATCTGACGTAATCGAAATTTGATATACATATCATTACATCTTCTAAATGATTTTTTTTTCTTTCTATATTCAAAAATGGCAACTGTACGATACATGCTTTAGAGACGAGTGCCGCCTGCGTTGTTCCATTGTGTACGATCTCGTGCCTGGTGCATTGATCTGAAACATCGGCACCAAAAAATGTTAGATTTCTAATACTCACACGCCCTATGTGAACCTAAAAAATAAAAGTGGAAGTGAGAATTCGAAAAATAGTATGCCTTTGAAAAAATACATTCTTCATAAAATGTTTATTATAGTATTTGTTAATTTAAAAAAATTCGTTTTTCAAATAACCTTCCAACAATGTTAGGTTCACATAGACGGTAATTATGTATTGTAAAAGTGTGCAAAATTTTTGGATGATCTAGCAGATAGGTTTTGCGTTTTCTTATGCGAGGCTTACAAAAAAGTAGGTTCCAGGAAAAGGCGTTTAACCCTTCATTGACACACTTATATTTGGCCACGATCTTGACCCACTGGGTCAATTTGATTTGGATAGAACTTCATTCACCTGCGATTAACAAACCTCCGTTCGGTTCTTTTTATCAGGGATACTTTTTTAAAATTCTCAATATGTCTGCATAATGTAAATTCGGAAAGTATAAAATTGAATTGTTGTAAATAAATTATTGAAAACTTTCAATTTTGAAAAAGTAAGCATTTCATTTCAATTCGTCCGGGTCAAAATGACCCAGTCTATCAACGTAGGATTGAAGTTTCAAGACTCAACATTTTTGTGACCGAATGTCTTACCGATAAATTTTCCATTCTGCAGCCATAACAGCCCTCAGCCTCTTCATTAATTTTCAGCCATAAGCTCTTCTTTACGTTATAAAGGGATCAAGCCCTTAATATAGTACAAAATAGCTTTGAATATTTCGGAATTCAACTAAAAACATCCCCAACCATAATCACAGCTTCGAGAGATATGAGCTAAATAAGATATCGTGTGAATTATTTGGACGGAAATTATTGTCGATAGCTGCACCTAGAGTGTATCCGCCCTCACGTTTGTCGCACATGAGTTGACGTTTCTACGAACAAAAATATATTGAAATTTATGATGCCGTTACGAGGCCGCTTATAATGTTTGTACAAAGTGCATTTCTCACCTCCATGACGAGCTCAGCCTCGGAATGATGTAGAGCGGGTGATATATTAACCGCGGCAAAATCAGGTTTGTTGTATTCTCAAACGTATAATTATCACATTCGTCTTCCAGCTAGAGAGGGAGAGAGGAAGAGAGAGAGCGAGAGAGAGAGAGAGAGAGCGAGGCAGAGAGAGAGGGAGAGAGAGAGAGGGAGAGAAATGAAGAAAGGAAGACATAGAAAGATAGCGAGCCAATAGAAGTGTGGGCAATCTAATATCCAAGTTGGCAATCATCATTACTCATCATCTCGCGAAGACAGTAATTATCTTGTTCCCGTGCGCGAAGCACTGCGTGCGTAACCGTTTCGCCATTCTACTCGTAACTAATGTGAATCCATCATAAACCAGTCTTCAGCATTTTCATCCCAAACTCACGTCAGCACCACACAAATGCAAACAAACGCCGATGTCCACATCTGGAGTGTTGTATAAAAGATTCGCGATAAATTTCCCATGGATTTTCCATCGGAGCGCCCATTAGAAAGCAGTTTTATTCATTTATTTTTCTCATACAGGGTATCCCGTCTTTTTCTCATACAGGGTGTCCCCATACTGATGGTCGTTCTTGAAATAGGGGTTTGGGGGTGAAATTCTGAGTCGATTGATATAAGTATGTATGGGTCTCGGATCAATCCCTGAATTATTATTAATTTTTTAAGGCGGGCCAATCAGGTGCGTCCGATAAGGTACGTCGTTGAACGATACGCTGGCTTATCGGGCGCACCTGATTGGCCCGCCTTTAAAAATTATTAATAATTCAGGGAATGATCTGAGACCCAGACATACTTATATCAATCTACTCAGAATTTCATTCTAAACTCCCCACTACCATCAACCATCCCCAGACTTGCATCAGTTCTGGGTCACCTTGTATATCGTGGGCTCAAAATGGAACAATTGCTGGCACACCCATTTTGTATACTCATTCAGAAAGATATATTCAGACAGGTGAGGAAATGTCACATATGCAATTTATGGCTTGGCTATTGACTCTGGCACAAAGCTCGTAAACTCAAAATAAAATGGAGTCTACTTGACATGACGATACGATTATTTTTCGATTGTACTGATACGATTGTATTGTAAGCTTACTGGTATATAAGTTTACAGAACATTTTTTTCTTGAGGGGCCTGCAGAAGCTTTGAATTAAAAAAAAAACACGTTTTTTCATTGTACAGTTTTATAGCCTAGGGTCTTGAGGGAGGACACCACTGTGACGGGCCGAAAAAAGGTTGCTTTTTGTAAATTTTTTGTCTATTCGATTATTTATTTGGAATTTGGAAAAAAAAATGTGTTATTAAGCATACATTGAACCTACTTTGTGTAAATATGTATTCAAACAAATAAAAAATGAACTACGTTAATGAAGTATAATAGAGACTGTATAAAAAATGTAGTCCAACAGTCGAATCGATAACTTGACAATGATTGGTCTAAAAAATAAAAATAAAAAGTTTGATAATCTATATGAATGGAGTTGTCGTTATACGTAGCCATTTTTAGAACGAAAAAATGGTTTTACAAAATGGCGGGTGTTAAAAAAACGTGTCATTTTGGTGACATTTTTACTTAAATTTCACGTATAGTTTGAGACTATACTTACTATACTTTACGTATAGTTTGGGACTATACTTACTATACTTTACGTATACTTTGAGACTCTACTCACTATACGTTCCGTATATTTTGAGAAAAGGCCAAAAAGATCGACTTTGCCGGTCATGGTAGTGTTCCGCCATTTGCAACAACGATTGTGTAAAAACTCCGACAATTTACCAAGTTATGACTTTATTGTGGAGGGTGAGATCACTCACAGGGCTAGAGCGAATCACCTGGATGCGATTTATCCTTTTTTCTTTTAGATTTTTCTGAAAACTATTCTTTTCGAAACGGCGTAAGTTGTATCCCAAAATCGATTCGCCCAATCGACTTCAAATTCGGACAGAGCATAGCTTATAATCTATTCCATCATGTAGCCGGATGATTTTTTCATCTGTTTAACCATTTGTTGATAACAAATAATTATAACTGTTCTCGTCGTTCAAAATAGAACCTTTTTCCACAGTTTGCCAGTTTTGTAGTTTGAAAAAAAACATTTTGTAACTTTTCAAACTCCTCCCTCGTTGACGTTTTGTTGTGAAGCAAGCCATTGCTCAACTTATACTCGTTCAAATTAATTGCAACGTCACCATAACCTTTGTGGCATTTTGAGCTATACAACAGAGAAAACGATACTCCATTCGGTTCCGTAGTTTCCAAGTGATGCGAGAAGATACAGACAGACTGACACACTTTACAGCTGTATTAAAAGTATACATTATAAGCATAAATATAACCTTAGTTGTGAGAACCACGAACACCGATTAGACATGCAACTACGGCGGCACTGTGTTTAAATAATAATAATAATAATAATAATTTCATTGTTAATCAATATTTTCCACTAACAAAAAAACACTAACTTGATAAGACGAGTTCCGAAAAACTGTCAAATAATTCAAAACACATGACAATTTCGTCATCAGTGTCATGATTTAGTGAGTAATTTGACAGTTTTTCATAACATTTTTTCCCTCTATTTCGTGCGTAAAACTGCCATTGGGCGATGAGCGTAGGAATCTACCTACGTCGAAATGTAGTTTTTTTTCTAAATTTTATACAAATGGTGTAGACGACCAATTTAAAATTCGGCGAGTGCATTTATCATGCGACCAACAATTTATTGTATAAATTTGAATCGAATGGTCGCTTTTGGCCAATGGTTCCGAAAGTCTTTGAGCAACTCGCTGCCCTTGACCGAGGTGCGATCGCAGAAACGGCTACTTCCGCGTTCTCCAACTAATAAGGAAGATTGTGTCTACTCGCGAGGGTATCTATTCTATTGGGGGGACATTTATATTCGGTCTGATCGAGAGCGTATCGCGGTGTGTCGACATGATTTTCCGGTATCGGCCTCCGCGTGTCTTCGTATGTTGAGGATCGGCAAGGCGTATGCCCGTTCCTCCATGTGTGCCTGTATAGGATTATATCTGCTACCATAATTCTCGAGATCCTCTGACGTTCTTATGCCGTATGTAGATAGACGGGGGTATATGCATGTATGCATAGGTAGATGCATTCACCGGTTAGAATGATTATACGGCCACTCCGGGGCCCCGCTACCTACCGTGTTTCTTGATTGCTATCGGTGCAGCTGCGCCCACAATTTGTGTTTCCCGTCACCCGTGCGTAAGAGAGCCGTCCGTCAACGTCGCGACCGGCCATAACGATGGGCCAGCCTCGCTCTCTCAAGACGACTATTTCTCTCCTACATGTGTGCCTGCTGCATGTACACGAGAGAAAGGGCGAGCGAGAGGGAGAAAGGAGGATCACCGTGAGGGAATTGAGGAAAGATGAGGCAAGAACGAGATCCACGATAAAGATGGCGGACAAGTAGGTGGACAGGGGAGGAAAAGTTATATAGAGCGTTCTCAAAATGACCTGATGTCAGGCCATTTTGAGACACCCTTTATGTAGAAGAATACTTATTGAGGGGATAGTAGCATTAAGGATGTTGAGTCCTTATGAAACATGTTAATGTTAATTGTTCAATAAATAGCTTTTTAATCGTCATGAAATTTTTACACGACCTCCTGGATACTTCATGTAAAAACATACCAAATTTTCAGAATTCTATCATCATTACTTCAACCTCCTTAGGGGTTGAAAGAAAAAATGATAAGAAAATTCTGAAAATTTGGCATGTTTTTGTATGAAGTATTTAAGAGATCGTGTTAAAATTTCACGACGATTAGGAAGCTCGTTATTAAAAAATTAACATTTTGTTGAGAACAATTTTTGAAAGAAATTAAAAAAAATTATGAATAAACTTCGTTTTGTTTCCGTTGCTTTCAGTATATTGTAGATATTACAAAATTGAGAGGTCAAAAAGAAACTTATTGCAAAGTTACATCAGTTTCCATAAGACAACATTTAATTTGTGAATGTTAATTGTTCAATAACGAGCTTCCTTATTGTCGTGCAATTTTTACACAACCTCTGAAATACTTCATACAAAAACGTACCAAATTTTCAGAATTTTATTATCATTTGCGATTTGGGACTCAACATCCTTAAAAAGGGGAGAAGAAATGATGATCGCGCGTAATGTATGTGGATAGATACATATCGTATCCGCGTGTAATTCTTTGGCATCGCGAGATTGAGAGACGTAGGTGCGAGAGACACGAAGAGGGATGTACGATACTAGTTGGACGCGGGATCGGCAGCCTTCTTCTGGAACTCGGATCGTGGACCGACAATGTGAAGTGGAACGTCTGGCTGCTTCGAGAGTGCCAGACACCTTGAGATCTTCGCAGCCATTTCCGGTTGGTCAAATGATGCAAATGGTAATTATGTATTCTTCGTGGGTCTGTATATTGTATCGGTTCCATGCGTTTGCAAGCCGCTATCGCTTTCACGCATCTGGATGGACAGGTGGAACGGACACTTCGAGTTTAGGGGTTTTGCCTAGTTGTGAAAATCCAAAAATTACATTTTTCAAAACCATAATATTTTGACATTATGACGCGTTATAAATGTTCCCTGAAAGTTTCGAGGTGATCGAATCAGAATTGACAGATTTGTAGGCTATGTTGACGTCCGTGGGAACGCTCGGAGCGTCGTTCGAAACTTTAAACGCTTTTTTTCTCGAAATTAAACACTTTTTTGAAGTCGGCGAGCAGAATATCTTGAAAACTACTGTATCGATCTTTCTAAAATATTTAGAACTTTTTCTAGATGCAAATTTGTAGTATTTGATAGAAGGATTTTTTTCCCGATATATCCTTCCGATTTGAGGAAAGAAAATCCGTTTATGCGTGAAGATGATTCTGAAGACATTGCGGTTTACTTAAGGCGTTAGGCTGCTGTTAAAATTTCAAAACTCCCGTTCGTCGCTTGGGGCAACTGAAATTAAAGAGGAAAATCCAGCATGTGGTTCAGGAATCGCAGATTGAAGGTTCTGTTTCCTTGTGACAGCTGGCTAAGATCCCGTCTATGTGGTCCTCTCAAAATGGAGAAGATTCCCGTTGCATACCTTAAGCGTCGAGAAAAATTGTATCATCGCAATAGATTGTTTCCTGCGAGACCGTAAATATTTCGTAAAAAAAGAGCTTGCTGAACAGACTGTATTTTCATGATTTATTTGGTAGTGTGATTAAATTACAATAACAATAGAACCCCCAGCACCTATATATTGATATCAAATCGTCATAATAATAATTTTTTACAGAATAATTTTTTACAAATCATCCGTGGTTACCAATCGAAACTAACAATACATAAAATAACGAGACAAAAAATACACGTAAAAACTGCGACGCCATAAAGGATACACGAACGGTGTTTTTTCGCGAGGCAGAAAATTGTCGAAAATCGCACTCCCCCTCCTTCCGTTTGAGAATGAGACGTTACTTTTCTGTGATAGCAAACGACTTCACGCATGTGAATTTTTCAATTCGATACGAACTTCAACATCATTCTGCTGTTTTATATGGATTAAAAAAATCCAGTCTCCAATATGGAAGGATGCAGCACGCATGCCGAGGTTACACATTTTGAGACCAATCTTTCGAGTTTTCCCCAATCACACTCTTAATGAAAGGCACAAATTCGCGGACGTTTGTGTAGTAGTACCGCAACGTATTCCTACGACTCCTCGCGGAGCTTATTCCTACGACGTTTCCATCATAAACGAGCGGTATTCCGTCTTCATTACTCTGCAATAAAGATCGTATAAATCTAGTTTTACAATTTGATGTACATATATATCGCGCATTTGCTATTCCGTGACACACAGCCACGTAAAAACAATCCGATAATCACCTTCGTCTCCCGATCGGCATGCTTATACGAAGGGGCAGGCAAGCAATAATTTTGCCACAGAGAACATTATGAAAACGAAGACGAAAATAATCACTTCGGTCCTCAAAATTTTTAACTACGGGCGGGCAAGCAAATATTGATATGAAACACGAGAATATTTTATTATTCCGGGTATTTATTGATTCGATAAAGTAATTGATTCTTAAAATGACCAAAAGTTGTATTCCTGTTTTGACAACTAATATACTTATTTTATAGTATACTTTTATTTTATTTTTATTTTATTTTATTTTATTTTATTTTAGGAGACACAAAAGTGGAATATCCGATCATTTAGTCTTTATAGATTTCATCATTGTGGTCTTGACGATACTCGATTTTGTTAATGGGGAGATAAAACAATGAGTTCATATCATATAGATAATACTCGTTAATGTATATAGCCATGAGTGTTACTTATAGTACGAAGTGATAATAGCTTCAATCCGTTCTTCTAAACATTTTGTGCATTCATATCAAGTGTTACGGTGAAAATCATCCCTAAAAGCAGAGGGATAGAGCAGTCGTGCTGTATATTAGAATCGGAAAAAAATAGGAGGCGAGTTTTTGGACAGACGATTTTGCAGATGCCGCGGGTGCTAAATCAAAGCTGGCCTGAAATTTGGCGTGTAGCGTTTTTTCAAAGGTTGAAGGGGGTTGGAAATCGATCAATGCCAAACTACAAGCCCCACGAGGGCGGCGCTGGGAGACAAAATTTTCAGAAAAATCCGGGCTTGATTTTTGTCCACAGCGCCGAAGTCGTAGAAGTTCATTTTGGGGGAGAAAAGGTGGCGTGAAACATTGAAAAATCAGTGTTTATACGATATTTCTTTAGGAAAAATGCATACAATTTTTGTTCAAATGGAAACGTTGTTGCCCTTGAAAAGACGCCTTGATCGAGTATTTGATCATCCCAGTCCGATAATATCTTCACGGCGAAAAAATGATTGAACTATCAACAAAAAATTGTATATTGAATAACTCAAAAACAATCGTTTTTTCGAGGAAGGTTCAAAGGTACGAAATGTAGAAAATATTTTTCTTTATATTTTCGTTTCTATGGATCACCCTCGAATTTTGCTTTTTCCAATCCGTACCGGGGGTTGAAAATTCAAAATGAAATTCTGGGAAAACTATTCACCGAAAATAAAGAGATATGAGTTTGTCGCTGTGAGTAAAAATGTAGCTGAGGGTTCAAGGTACAAGTTGTTCGATGGCAGCGAATTCGTGCGGTCAATAGTTTTCCCGGAATTCCATTTTTAATTTTCAACCCCCGAGAGGGGTTGGAAAATTCCAGGCAAAATTCAAGGGTTCCAGGCAAACTTCAAGGGTGGTCCATGGAAACGGAAATATAGAGAAAATTATTTTCTACATTTCGTACATTTAAACGATACGTGAAAAATCGATTCTTTTTGAGTTATTGAATAAAATATTTTGTTTGGTATTTTCACCATTTTTTTGGGGCCAAAGATATTATCGGAGAGTGATGATTAAATACTCGGCCGACGCCGCTTTTTAAAGGGCCACAACGTTTCCATTTTAACATGAAGTGTAAGCATTTTTCCTGACGAGTTATTTAATTAAAACTGATTTTTCAAACTTTCACCCCACTTTTTCACCTCCAAAATGAATTTTCACGACTCCGGCGCTTCGGACAAAACTGAATGCCGAATTTTTCTGAACATTTTGTCTTACGGCGCCGACCTCGTAGGGGTTGTAGTTCGGCATCAATCCATCCCCATACCTCTGCATTCCCTAAAGAAAACCCCTGTACCACGATGTTTAGGCAAACTTGGATTTAGCACACGGCGGCACCTACAGAATCACCCATCAAAAAACTGACTTCTAATTTGTTTCCGACTACGGGGATTCTTAGCGACAACATGACGACTAGGAATTTCTTCAAGAGATTAATAGGAGACCAGGCTACCCTACGATTGCTTACCGGGAACAGTTTGGTGGCATCGTCGTTGACTGCGCAAAACTTGTTAGAAAAGTCGATATATTCGCAGGATTCGTTCGCGACACAGGAGTCGGCAGACCGAATCACAACATGGATTTCCCGAAGAGAAGCGCCGTCAGGTGGAGTCTTGTGCTCAAATCCGATCACTTTCGCGGACTCGCCGTACTTCAGGTCCGCCCTTGGCAGCCCTATGATTGGTAGAGTTAGGAAGTCTTCGAACCGCACTCTTCGTGACAACTGCAATATATTGGGAGAACATGAAGAAAAAGAAATGTATATGGCTGGGTTAAGTTTGGATGGCGACTTTCATCGAGAGAGTTCCAGCGGGATAGCCACCGAATCCACATAGTTCATTTAAGACGACTTGAATCAGTTGGTTGGTACAGGGTTACTGATCACGTAACCATTCAAACGCTTCAATCAAAGTCGCAGTGTGCTCGGAATATTTTTCGCTCTTTTACGGTTACAACAGCTATGTCGTCGAGCAGATTTCCACTTGTGTATCCGGGTGCGGGAACGACGTCTTCAACCTCATAAGAAGAGCTGCGTTGGCGGAATCTATCCGTACCGCCTTCTACGGTAATGTTGCTATATTTCTGGAGGAGCCCATCCACAACACAGTGAGCCGCGGTAATAATGTGCGCCACGTGTATCAACGCACCACCACATTCAGGTTCCCAGTTTCGGAATATCGTTACGAAAAATGGTGCTCTCGGAATTGGTACCTCCGATGTAGCGGTGTACTTTTTCACAATGGCACTCAATGTTCCTACGACAATACCGACCAGAATAGTTCGTTGCTATTAGAGTACTGGTTATAGATTCGTCGATATTTTGAGGTTGGACATGAAATGATCAGTTTAAAAACAAATCAACGATTGGTAAGCTTTGAGGTCCCGTTGATTAAAACATAAGGCATTTATTAATAATTCTACCAAGTGTATTCTCTTCCGCAGAACTCTCGATACGTGAGATACTATTTCTAATTATATTTACGCTAATTTTTATTCTCCAGGGAAAACAAATGTCCTGCTGCCGAAATGCTATGAGTTTTTTTTATTGTTGACACAGCGAACCTGAACGAGAAATATTCCAACAATCGCTTCATAAAAACTCAACTACCTTAACTCTCTGTAGAGAAACAAAAAATATCTTTCAAGGTGTTCAAGGTGTTGATTAACTAAAATACTGATTTGGTGAACACCAAAGCAAATATTGGAATCTTGGCAGGGCGAACATTCTAGAGCCCTAATGGGAATTTAGTAAGTGATCGCTAACACCAAATTATAATTACACTCTTCCATGATTAAGTCACATTGGAAGTGCAAATTGTGAGAAGAAGAAAAAATAATAAATGCTCGAATCGATTAACGTATGGTAAGTTAATGTTTCATCGAAGCTCAGGTCTTGCAGCCGCTTACGCTTGTTTTACCAACCGTTGCCTATGGAAAAGATCAAAATGCGTGTTCAAGAAGATTTTGATGATAAACTCATGAGACTTTTTCTGAATGTACTCACCACCAATTGCGCAGGAAACGACTAACAGAATAATCTTCATGATAGCGAGCTTTGATAAAATTGAAACCGGAAATGTGTATCTACAACAGATTTTTTATCCGGAAATGTTAGCTTCACGTTTACAGCCCAGCGCATTTTCCAGATGCAATTATTTTAACGTTGTAAATCTACTTTATAGCTGAACACCGTAACATATTTAAATAGTTGACGATATAATAGGTTTTGGTAATAAAGAACAACCCGTGTTACTTATTTTAAAAAAATTACTCAAGGTGGTGGATCCAGAGCAATCAAAGGAGTGCGACAGGCATGGTACATTGAATCACAACATTTCTTTATGATATATGGAATGTGTTAGATAATCTTCCGAAAAGCTGTTACACCTGATTTGGCTGTCATTTTGCACAGATGATCTATTTAATATATAAAGACACTGCCCAAAGGGATTTTTGACGCATTCCAATAGTTCACGAGAAATCGAATTTTAGTGTTTTTTTTTAGCCCGCACGAGTATATCTATATCGCTCGCCACAGCCCATCGATATCCCCACTCCTCCGACTTCACGGGTGGCTAGCGTGCCGCGCTTGCCCCTGCAAATTCGAATATATCTATACTGCAGGTGTAACCCAAACAAACCCAAACAAACCCAAACACACAACCACAAACAAACAAAAAATCCAAACAAAGCCAAACAAATTCGATATCTCGTAAACTATTGGAATGCGCCGAAAATCCCTTTGGGTTTGGGTTATCTTTGACTCGTTGATATGACTTTATATATTAAATGGAACTTCTGTGCAAAATTTCAGCCAGATCGGGGGTAATAGCCTTTCGGAAATTCACCTAATGCTTTGAAGCACTTGTTTTGATTATATTATTTTGGAGCACAAAGCCACGCCACATTTTACACGAAGTTTTTGTCATGGTTATATTTTTTATCGATTTTAGCAAACTTTACACTCAAATCTTGCAATCTCGCGATAAGTGAACTTTCACTAAATTTTGATCCACCTAATCTATCCAGTTTCCATGAATTGCACTAAAAAAGACACAAAACCAGGTGATGTAAAGGGTTTAATGTGATTACCGAAACTATATTAAGATCAGTAAGTTATGGATAATGCTATTGTTTTTATAGGTGTTAATTCACTTACAGTCAAACTGTACACTTGCAATGAAAACTCTTTGAATTCAGATGAAAAAGATAATCTGAGCAATACTTTATGAATTTGAATTTGGGCAAAATATCGTCTATGACGTTCAACTGATGTATATACAATTACACTTCGATAAGTGGTTCTGAGACGACTGGCTTTGAGTGGAAGGTTACCAAGATTTAAATAGGCAAAATTAAATAAGTCACGGGGCGTTGAAGAAAACTTTTCCTCTATTTCCATGTTGCGCTGCATTTTTCACTCCTTTATCCAATTGTCGCACTCTAACAATAGTCGCTGCATTCGTCGATAGTCACGTCGCCCCCACGTGTCTTCGGACGGAGTCGTGAAGGCCGCTGATAAACGCAACTACCGACACTAATATTCCCATTGGTGCTCCTCGGATACAACCTCTGATGGTCCTATTCAAAATAACGAAGTTTTCCGCGGTATTTTTTAGTCGCGTCCTCACGAAAAATAATATCGCCATCGATTGTTTATTTTTGTTGTTGGTATTTTTCTTATTTTTTTTCAATTTCGATTTATTCGAAAGTGTATTGATTAAGTATAACAACTTTTATATCAATATCTACAACATAAACCTATTCAAACAAATCATGAAAATAGCGTTTTTCATCGTCCAAAGTGAGAAGACCCCTTAAACGTGATCGTTGATGCGCCTTCTCCTCCTATCACGACTGCTCTCGACGAGCTCAGGCCTCTTTATCGTTCGATCCAAGCAAGCCCTTTGTACTTTATAACCCGGTAATTTGAATTATTAGGATCGGCGTGTAATTATTATGAATTATATATTGAGGAAGCATACAGGCGGATGCTGAATAACTCTTTGCTACGATTACCATCTGCGATGAACGTGAGCTACGATTTCTTTCCCACACTCGCGCATTCCCTCGTTTTCCTCCGCACGCACTTTGACGCGTTGTTTGTACACAAGAACGAACTCAGCGGCGATCATTCCCGATCGATCGTTATTCGCCCGTGCATGAGCAAGATCACGGGGCGTTTTTTTTCTCGTTTTTTGTTCTTGCAGTCCTCGTTCGAGGATCTTCGCGGTCCGTCGATGATGATCCAATGATGATGAGGAACGACGGCGGGAGATGGAAGAAAGTCCTCGTGTACCGAGGCGGTTGAGGGGATTTAAAAAAATCGAAGGATTCAGGAAGAACGGTTGTTCTCTTACTCAGCAGTTTTGAATAGCGGTGTCCACGCGGACGGTACAGGGATCACATTCAAGCCCCGGGCGTCCGAAGGCAGAGTTGAAAGATGAGTATGTGCATGCTCGGCTGCTGCGCTTCCCGCTGGATATTATGCCTCTTCGGTAGCTTCTGTCAGCTGTTTTTTTCCGAATTCTGTCGATGTTCGTCGGCGTGCCAATGGAGGAGCCCCGAGTGGTTTAGCATAAAAAGGCTGTTATGTTCTTTCACTCAGTCTCGCCTTTCCTTCCTGTCTTTCTATTTCTCTCTGCCCTGTCGGGGGCTCGTATGAGGAGGATCTCGGCTTTCGAAAGCGTTTTGGTCCGTACCTTCCTACAAACGTATCGTATATCAAAGCGTCCGCGTCTTGTCTTTCTATCTCTCTGCTCCCGCATTCTTCTCATCCTCCGATCGATGGGCTTGGTGCTCCGTCAGACGGGTCCTCCCCTCGGCCTCCTGACGACTCGTCAATACGATATATTTGCGCAATTAAATTGTCCCTGCTAAATCGCGTCTCCCTTATTTTTGGCAGCGTTGTCCGAGGTCAATACTCGTATGGGTGGGCGCTTGGGCAGCTAAACGATAGAAAGAAATATAGCTGTCTGGATCGGTACACGTGTTCCACAGTTTCTTGAGGAGTTACGTGGGTTTCGAAGCCAAAAAAGCATAATTTCTCCTTTTTTATAATATCATATGTAAATTATTTTATTCGAAATGTGCACATAAACGAGCAACATTTCAACAGTATTTAAACGAAAATTCATCCAAAAATTTGGGAACTTCAGTCGGTCGGACCTGACTTCCGGGCACCCCTTAAAAAAGTGTCCTCGTGGTGAACAGGATAACTCATTATGGCTTTATATGAAATTGAAAAACCAATTTTTTTCTCTTACAAGGAACATCCCTCAGGTGTCCGCCTCCGATTTTGTTGAAACTCATATATGTGATAGAGCATCAAAAATTTTGAGACACGTATTTTTTTTTATCGGCGGAAAAACGGTTTTGAGGGGTGAAATGCACCCTCGAAAATGGGGATGTTTTTTCGTTTTTCGTCGATAACATTTTAACGATATGAGATATAAAAAAAATTCAAATTGCAACAATGTTTATTTTTTCATGTACTATACATTGGAGATGAGAACGATACCATTATCGACGAAAAACGAAAAAGACCCCTATTTTCGAGGGCGCGTTTCACCCCTTAAAACCGTTTTTCCGCCGATAAAAAAAAATACGTATCGCTTACTTTTCGGTGCTTTATAACATATCCCAATTTCAACAAAATCGAAGGGTGTCACCTGAGGGATGTTCCTTGTTAGTAGATAAGTATAGCTCGTGATAGAACAAAGTTTTTTACATATTGTAAGGTATACTAATATGAAAACTCGTTGAAACTAGGATAAAACTATAATCTCCCATGTTGAACGGAAAACTAAGATTCTCACGTATATATTGAATGTGATATGAGACTGTTCACTTTAACCTCTAAATGAAGGACTCTGCTGAGGCCGCAGCTGGACGTCGTAGCTGAATATATTTGTTTTGATTATTCTTGAATACGTATACTCACGAGTTGGACAATGTCATACAACATAGTAAATACCTCCTGGACACTATTACAACACAGATCTGTACGAACGGCTGATGCTTATCTTAAGATACTCATTCGCTGTGTAAACATGACGATCTCAGAACCCCGACGACTACTGGGCCGACCACCTTAGTAAAAAATTAAAAAATCCCATTTAAGAACTGACAGTCCTCCATATATACACCCCAGCTACCCAAACGACTAATTCATCCAACGGCTACAATTCATCGGGCATTTTTCAGTTGAATATTTCACGAAGGCAAATTCTCTCCGTCGAAAGAAAAGAAAGAAACCCACACACATTCGCGTGGCGCAATGAAACACGCGCGCCATCGTTTCATCCGTTGTATTTCACTCATTTCTCTCGACGCCTTGATAATATTCTCCTTCGACGGGATTCAGAAAATAGAGCTGCTTGCCACCCTATACCCGGGGGCAATCTCCACGTCGCGTCGTGGCCTCGCGCCTCGAGTGATAGCCGTATATTTTCGTGATCGTAAAATGGTCCGTTTAACGTCAAAAATAGAAATATATTATAACGTTACGAGGGGAACAAGTATAACGCGGACACATTATCCGTTCTCTACGTCATAAAACCGATATCGTGAGCTTACACTCGTTTATTGCGACTGAGATTCGTGTAATATACGTCCAACCCGAGCAAAGTCGACGTGTATGCATCGACGTACACGTGCACTTTCATATGAGTATGCGTGTATATATATATACACAATATATGTATATACCTACTATACGTCTTTACACGATTCTATAAGGAGCGAAGAGAAGTAAACAATTTCGAAATATACTCTTATAAATCGTTTCGCGTCGCTCACCGCCCGAGCTCCTGGGTTGTAATTAATAATAGTTCTGTTTGCCACTCGTTTCCAAGTGTTTATGGCGGATAAGTATACGGTACACATGCCAACGCGAGATATCGCGAGGTGAGTGCCTCACGTCGAGACAGCCTGTTCTCTTCGATGCGATGAACAGCACACACATTCATATATGCAAATATAGATTTGTGTGTGTGTGGGGGGGATATTTTGCACTTGTGATATCTACAGAATGTTGGATATCAGCCCAGCTGTCTGCTTTGAGAACTGCCCTCAACATTGTTTCAACCAAAACGTTGATTTTAGGGACAAAATGGTCCTTGAAATGGCCTTTGTATAAAAATATGCTTAGATATTTTTAAGAGTGATTTTGACGACATTGGGATTTGGAAAATATTCAGTATGGAGGGAATATGCTACTATGAGGACCGTACTCGAAGGTGAATGCCTTCAAAGTCACATTTCCCTATATGTATACACATATGTGTGTGTGTCTGTATGGGTGTGGGTTTATGCATATGTATAATACATGGCGATTCACTAGAAGTTAGTGATTCGACACTCCTAACAATATCGATTTTAGATGATAAAGTCAGAGACAGAAATCGAAGGGTTTATCTATGTCCACATTTTGGTAGTTTAAAATTTTTATTCCAAGTAGAGTTATCACCCTGATTTCAGGGTCACCTTCACTTTTCAAGATGGAAACCCCTTTTTTATTGGCCACAAATGGAGAGCCCAATAAAAACGAAACCAATAATCTACAGTATCATGACCTTGCGATGACCTAGAATACCAAAACATTTGAAAGACGATAGTTAAAGCAAGGCGAGCAAGAAAGGCAGTGATTTCAGGCGCAGATGGTGTTTTTTTTGCACGTTTGAAAATTTGTCCATCAATCGCGATACATATGACAAAACAATGTTTGAATGACGCGTGAAGTCTTTGCAGCTAGAAATCGTTCAAAACGCGTGATTTAGTCTTTTCTTCATATCTTTCCGAGTAATTGGTGCATCTCTGTAGACTTCGCTTTTCAATGCTCTCCACGAAGAATAGCCTAATGCTGTTCAACCGGGCGATAGAGAAGGCCAGGCAATCGAACCATTTTCATCAAACCACCGACTCGAAATTTTTTTTATAATCCTCGGTCATCCCAAGGTCATGCTATTGTAGGTCATTGGTTTTATTTTTCTTTCCTCTATATATGTGGCCGACAAAAAAGAAAAACACTTTTGAAAAAGTCAAGGTGACGTTGCAATCAGATTGATACCTCTACTTGAAAAAAATCGAAGGCTACCAAAATGATAGACACTGACGAACCGTTCAAACTTTTTCTTTGACTTTTTCGTCTAAAATTAATATTTTATAGGTGCTTTGGAGTAACTGAGTTCTAGCGAATCGCCCTGTATACATACACGCAGTCTTTCAAAGTGCCAAGATACGAATTTACCACTCTTGAGCTCTCCGAGAAACGTTTCTCGATTATATACTAGGCAGATCTCTCCTCGAACTAGAATAATTCCACACAGAAATGCATCGGAATAGATTGCTGTGTGTGTGTGTGTGTGTGTGTGTGTGTGCGCGCGCGCGCGCGCGTGTGTGTGTGTGTGTGTGTGTGTGCGGACACTTTCCTCGAGTGTTCGCGAGCGGCGCACCCACACATATATACCTAGTCGTTTAGGTAAGTATGCATGTGTATACCGGAGGCAGCACCCAGCGAAGTGCATTTAAAGTATGCAAGTTACGAGCGTAAAACATGCAAACGTCCATCTCGAGCGCTCCGCGATTACGCTAAAGCTGCAAAGACCTCTCCGAGATGATAACGGCGCGCGATGCAAATTTGCAACATTATCGTAATGAACAGGTTTATAAAGGCCGATAGCAGACTCGTCGACGTTGAGATCACGCGGTCGTGGCGGCCCGCGATGTATTTCAGGTGATAATGATCGCGTATGTGCGATGCGGTACGGAAAGATCATATCAAGCGAAGACTGTATCGCGCCTCACGGTGTCGCAACTCTTGGAATGGCTTCATACAGCGCTGTTCCGTCTTCGCGTGACTGATGTCCGTCGATGTCGAAAGGCATACGAGGCAGGGTTCTCGCGCCGTCCGAAGACGGGTACAATTGTGAAATTTTACAATCGGTCACTCAGAATCTTTGATTAAGGGGTCGTCACGGTGTGTTTTTTTTTTCAAAACATAGTACATTTCAAACATTCTTTATCTTGCTATGGAAGCTTCATTTTTTAAAAAAACTTCATGTTTTTATAACGAAAAATTGTCGAAAAAAATAGGCTACGTTAGATACTATTTTTTTGTTCAAACCATCGCCATTCAGTTAATTTTGATTAAATAAAAACCTCCATAGCAAAGTAGCGGCTTTCATACCGATTAATAATATTTTAAAAATTTTGTTCCAGATAATATTTCCGGCCACAACCATGTGCACCGTGGGGACTCCTTTTTTCGATTCGCTTTTTTTACAATTGTTGAAAAAATGAAAATAAACGTTAAAAGAAACATTTCCGTTCTTCATGAGAGCTTTGATATGACATTTAAAAAATCATACTGATTAGCGTATTCTAACCATTGAAAAAATCGCGAAAATCAGTTCTTTTTCGACCCCTTACACTGTGGTAATCCCTTAAATATAAATACATGCGCAAAAAGGCGATTTCGAGAACATTCGAATTGGCGATCCGGCACCGTAGGCTATTGTAACTATATAGTCGATGCTGCATTAAGGGGTTGGAGTAAATATGAGGAACGCTCGTTCGTCGCTTAAGGCAACTCAAATTGAAGAGGAAGGTCCAACATACGGTGCAGGAGTCGAAGATTGAAGGTAAACTTATGATTACAACGATAGAACTTTAGTCTTGACCGGAGCTTTTCTTCTTAACATGTTTTAAATAGTTGTTGACAATATCGATGTTATTTCTACTCGAAAAACCGAAAAATGCAACATTTTTTTTACGATTGGAACACCATTCAAAAGAAGCTTGGCCAGGTATTAGCCAATAATATCTATTTTCAGGAAAAACTCGTTAATTTTTGTTTCAGATGATCTGGGTGGCGAAATCAAGTATACGATTGAACTCGTCATGTCCAATGGTTTTTTACGAGATTACTTATAACTTCATCAATTATTAATATTTTACTACGAAATTTTGTACACAACTTTGTTAACGTACATCCACATAAATGTCCGAACGATTCGTTAATCGTCTTACATATTCTTTCAAAATTAATTTGTTTTAATGATCCTGATTTTCGGGTCATCATAGTAGCCTAGCCCTTTAATTTAACGGGTTAAAAATATTCTTTTTCTATACATACAGGGTGAGAATTATAAGGTGGCCGTCTGTTTTTTAAAGATATTGCGTAGAGATTTTGGCCCTGAGAAAAATATGATAATTTATGGGTTTTCAAGGCCTCTTCGGCAAAAACAAATATAGTTCGTTTTCCTATGCGTAGTTAGTACTTGGCCAAAAAAATTGAGCATTCTGGAAATACATCGAAATTCGATTTTCAGTTCAGCGGAATAAAGATATTCAAACTCCGAATAGGGAACCGTTCTAAAAGACTTCTTTTTAATGGAACTAAATCCGATGTATGCACTTTAAAATGCGTCTGGGATCATATTTTTTCTCGCTGACGGGATGCACAAAAATTGTTGCTGCAGAGGGGTCCGTAAGCTAATTGAAAAATCGTCATTCTGCTGTACTGAAAGTGAAATTTTGTTTTCTTCCCGAAACGCTCGATCCTTTCTAGCAAATACTATTCATGACGAAAGTACGCTTTTTTTCGAAGTTGACTTGAAGAACTATTGAAAATCATATTTTTTAAGTCGCAAAATCTCTGCGCAAGACCCACAAAAATACATGGCTATCTTAACCCTGTATATACGTGGAACCTCAGAATCTGACTAACATAGTTTAACGGCAATCTCGCTGGAACAGATGAGTACGTGAAACAATTTTCAAAACTGTTTTATATACGTGATGAGCGGATGACAGCCAAGTTGCAACTCTGCAATAATGAAAAAAACGTGCACAAAGAACGACATCGACTACTTATCGCGATAAACCATGTGAAGCAATTGACTTACGCGGAACAGCCATTGGATAATTATGCCAATAAATAACGAGTTTAGAATAGGCAATGCTAAGTTATCGACTTCCATTAAATGCAAATTTCTTCGTGGCAATAACTTTTTGCTTGTCATATTAATCGGTCTGGCACAGGGAACGTTGATATCGTAAAGAAAAATAAATGCTGCGTTGCGACGAGATAATTGCTCCAGATTATGCTCGATTGTTAGGGAAGAATTTTTTTTTCGTGATAATTACTCGAAATCGTTTCATCGCAACATCGGTCCGATTTTTTTTTCGATCGTGAAGTTGCTCGCTGCGTGTACGTGTGTGCATGTTGTGCCCATTTGCGTCTCGAAGCCACGGGAACCTTTATTAAGAATGTTAACGTATGCTCGTGACGGCCTGTCACAAGGAGGCCCCCCAGCCCCCTTGCTCCTTTATCCTCGGACCCGAAGAGGGCGGGAACACATTCGCGCCCGAGCGAAGCCAGATATAAATATGCAATAACGCTTGTCACGCGCAGCACCTAATAATTGAATGTATAATACAGAGGGCGTCGCACATTGTCACGCTGACAGACAGCTAGACAGATGAACAGATAGAAAACACCCTGAGCAGTTAGCGACTATACACACACGTGTGTGTGTGTGTGTGTGTGTGTGTGTGTGTGTGTGTGTGTGTGTGTGTGTGTGTGTGTGTGCGCGCGCGCGCGTGCGCGTGTGCGTGTGTGTGTGTGTGTGCGTGTGTGTGTGTGTGTGTGTGTGTGTGTGTGTGTGTATAATGGACATGGACATATTTCGTAAATATACAGGGTCCCCCATTTAAATTGTATATTCCAATGAATCATGAAAATAAAGACGAATAAAAAAAAATACAATTGGAGAGGGAGGTATTAGAAAAATCGCTGTGGTAACACACATTCCTAAATTCAGTTCACAAAAATCATGGTTTATTAAAATAAGGATTTCCTTCGGGTTTTTCGTCGGAACAATTTCACACTATTTCGCATGTGGTTATTACATTTCAATATAGGTACGTCAAACTCGTTCTGCGATTTTATTTGAATCGAAAATTCATTTCCCAAAACCGAAACGTGGAAACGAAGTTCTAAACGTAGATTTGTAGGATTTCATCACTCTCCTAATGAAAGTCACGAAGGCGTAGACGTCTGTGTGGTAGTTGATATGGGAACCGGTAGTGTCACGCGCCGTAGCTATTCCTATAACTTCGAAATTACGAATCAGCGGTCCACCGGCATCGGTCTGCAATAAAAACCGTATGAATCGAGGATCGAGGGGAACTCGAGGCAAGACGAATACACGGGGTAAGATGAATCTTAAGCCTAGCCACTAAGCAGCATGTGTGAGCACAGTGCTCCCACTGGAGTTTGGTGGGGTTGAGGCGAATGAGTGTGAAAGTATCAACCGTGGCGGAAGCACGCGTCTCGAGTGAGAAAACAATATCGATTTCATGACAATACGAGATAATTTTTTGGTAAAGTTTAACATCGTTACAGTTTATTTGAGTTGCTGATATTGATTAGAGACAAGTAGGCCAACACAATGAAAGTACTAATCATTAATATAATGAGAACGATTTGTCAGAAATGTTCAAGATTATTGCGTGATTTTTTGTTAATTCGTTAACCGTCTAATGGGGCAAGGTGGATACAAGCGATCGCAAGCCCGGAATATTTCACAACGTACCACTATTTACGTTAGAAAAGGTAAACTGAAAATAGTAAATCATTTGGTTCTTCAACCGGTGTTTCTACCAAGGGAAGAAAAAGAACTTGCAAATTATCAAATTCATATGGAAGCAAGATTATTGGGACTAATCCTACAAAACTTAGACGATTGACTTATCAAATTGATGGTATTGAGAATGAAGCCACCTTCATATGCGAAAGATGCCAATAATTCGTGTCCCATCATTATCCCAGCACTGTTTCATCTTGCCCCGCATACGGGGTAAGATGGGAAAAATAAAGGTTTGATTAAAAATATATATTGTACGGTACAAATCAGAAAGACTTATTCTTTGCTTCTAAAATTAAAAGATTAACAAATGTTGATTAGTTTAAGAAGTAATTAAAGTTGACTGACTCATTTATGTATTGTTTTATTTGAACATGACCTTAGCGTTATCATCTTGCCCCGAATTCTCCTACATATATATGACTTGTAGAATATATATACATATATATATATATATGACAGATGTACATTTATATGACTTATGCAGTACCCCTCAACACACAAAGAATCTGAAAACCCTGTTCTCATCCGGATCAGAGTCTTCAAAAGGAGGAAGAGACAGGACAATTGATACCGAAAACATGACAAGCACACAAAAGTGATTCGGTTTGACATAATTGTTGATCAACGGCGGCCAATGAACATTCATATCAAAAACCAAAATATTTAATTATTCCGAGTATCCGTGAATTCGATAGAATAGCAGATTCTTGAAATAATCTAAAATGCCATTCCTATTTTCAACAAATTATTCGTTGGCATCCCGCAAGGGTGTATTGAGTTGGGCAATCATATGAAAAACAAAATCTAAAGCTAGTATTGTACGAAAGTTTATGGAAAATCTTTCAAGCTTTGATTATCATAATCAAACATTGTATTTAGAAAAAGTTGTATTCCGAATTGCAGCTACTTTCTATAGAGTCTAATATGATGCTGTTTTTAGAAGTGAGCGCTTCGATCACCTACTCTGAACAGACTTTATTATTGCCATGTTTGACGTACTTGATCATGACTATCGAGAGGTAAAACAGTGAGTTCCTCTCATCTACTTATGGAAAACACTTGTCGGTACCCCCCTTCAGTCTAGTCGGTAACAATTGTTTGTAACCATGTATGTTGAGGTACAAAACGGTAATATATTTGTTCCGTTCTTCAGGTGGTTGTGCATTTAACCATTTCGATGGGAACATCCCCCCCCCCCCCCAAAAGCAGGAAAAGTTTACACAAGTCGTCAAACAAAGATCTCACTACCTAACGTCAATGCTTACTTTGTACGATATTTGTTTAGGTTCGTTCACAGTGCATAACTTGTTAGAAGAATCGACATCGGAAGTCTCAGTCAGGATACAAGTCGTGAAAGGAATTATCTTGGTCCTTATTAGCTCAAGAGAAGTGTCCTTAGGTAGCTTCGAGTTTGAGAACGCGATGAATAGGGCGGCCGCGCCGGGCTTTGGTTTCGCAGTTGACAATTGTATCGGTACTGCCTTGACGCGGTTCAACCGCACGCTCGTTGATAGCTACAACATATTGGGTGAGAACGAATGAATGTTTTTTCAGCGTTTAAATTTAGGTTCAGACGACGAACTCGATTTAGAGAGCAAGCATAATCGTCGGTTCCACCCTGTTCATTCGAGATTATATACATCACTGACCAACGAATCGCCCTCTTAAAGCAAGATCGTAGTATGCTTGAAATAGTTTTCGCTCACTTACAACTACGACAGCTATGTCGTTCCCCAGGTTTTCAGGTTTATATCCAGGTGCGGGAATAACGTCTTCTATCTCATGACAACTACCGCCTTCTGGAAATGTATCCGTACCGCTAACTACGGTAGAATTGGCATATGTTTCCAACGTCTTGTCCACAACACAGTGGGCCGCGGTAAGAACTAATTTCTCAGATATCAGCGCACCACCACATACGCGCTGACAGTTCCGACTTATCATCACATAATATGGTGATTCCGCAATTACTATCGGCGTTCCGCCGGTGGACCGTCCCAGACGAGCAGCATTTATTCCTACGACAATACCGATCAGAATTATTCCCCGGTACCTGCTGAAGTACCGTTGACAAAAAAAAATACGCATTTCACAATAATTGTACCGAGTGAGTTATCTTTCGTTCGGCAAAACTTTCGCTACGTAAGAAGGTGTTCCCTATTCGTTTGTACCGACCCGCCAATCGCGATAATCGATCATTTTTAGTCTCCAAAAGCAGCTAATATCTTACTACCGAAAAACTGTGAGTGGAGTGTTTACCATAAATCAGTTCGAGTCAACTCGAACGAGAAAAATTGTTACAATCACTTTACAAAAATACCCACTATCTTAACACTCATCAAAGAAATAAAATGTATTTTCTAAATTAGAATTTGATTGATTGAGTGAGCCTGTAAGTTTTCATATGATAATTTTTTTTTCTTCAAACGATAGTAATGTATATGTAGTATATTTTCAAAAAACTTCAATACTTCCAGTTCAGACGGGTTTTTCTTAAAACTGCATTTTCAAAATTGGCGTGCAGGATGACTCAAAAACTATTGAGCCGATTGAATCGAAACCTGGCAGAAATCTTGATAATATTGCTACCTTCTACTTGACGAGAAATAATTTTGAAAAATTAGACAAAACAACTACTTTTTCAATGCTAATTTTACAGAAATTATGCGTAAAATGTTGTTTTTTGTAAATACCTGCCGTTCTCTCAAATTTGCTTTTTTTCCATTTCAATTGACTGTTAAATAGAAACCATACTTGTTTTAACTGAAAACATTTCTGATTTTTTTCGCACATGAAAGGCTACGGGAAGCTAAACTGCACGCCGATTCGGAAATGCCGCGGTAAGCTTGCTGTAAAGCTCTGCCAGAGCTCCGCCGTTGTGGTGATAAATGAATTTCAAAAAATGGTTTTGTTCACTCAAATATATTATTAACGAGTAAGGCCACTGTAACGGCCCAAAAAAAAAGGTTTTTTCACTAATTTTTTGCTCCCGAAATTGAAGGTATTTGAAAAAAAACTTTTAATGGTGTTATCGGGCATACATTAAACTTTATTATACATTTTTTTTACAGTAAAAAAAAAACAAAATGGCGGTTCCACAGCTATCTTCCCGGGACATGTTTTGCTTCCAGGGCTCCGCGGCACGCAGCACCACTGGTGCACTTTTGAATCTAGAACGAAAAAAAAAAACCATTAATCTAGAGGGCTATAGCTAGAGAATGTCGATCGGATTTTAAAAAGTATCAATTTTTGTGGATTTGGCGTGCGTTTGAAAAAAAAATTGATTTTTGACGAAAAAAACGGCAAGTTTTTTGTTAATAAAAAATCAATAAATAGAGTTCTTGAAAATTCCGATCGACATTCTCAAGATAATGTAAATGTTTACATCTGGTTAAAATTTCAAGTAGAAAAAATGAAAATTGTTCGAGTTATGCTGCGTGCCATTTTGAAAAACCATGTTTCGAGAAAAACGCGTTTAAAGTTTTGCGAATAGTTTTTTATTGGAAAAAATTAAAAAAAGAAGTTAAAAAAAAATTTTACCGTTAGTCTGCAATCCCAGCACCATACATTTGTCCTTCGATAGCCAAATTTTCGTCTTCTTCGTCTTTCCTGGTTGATTTTTGGAGCGCGCGCGCACTTTTGGCCGCGTCGCTCAGAGATGTCTCCGCGTGCGTGATGCGTTTGGCGTCGGCTTCGATGCAGAAATTATATAACTGTACACCAATTTCCACCTCCAACATCTTGAATATCTGCAAGACGTTGGTAAGGCCGCCATTGAATATGCAAACAGCGATATCCGTCGCAATATCGAGTACAGTTTTTCCGCTTGAGGATTATTTGGGGGCCAAACTCCAAACGGTAGCGTTGAAACTTTCATTATTGTTTTGAGTATAGGCCCCCAAGCAACGCTCCAGCAACTCGTCCCGGCTCAATTCCATGTAGATGGGTTTGATGGCTTGATAAACCTCCTGACTCATTGGCTGATTGTGATGATACGCATCCAAGGCATTTTCTGCTTTCGCTTTCTTCCAACTGCACCAATTCTCCGAACATTTTTCGTGCTGAGGCTTTTCATCCGTTGACATTTTGTGAAAAAGGGTTGCCCAGATCTCATTTTTCATATTTTTGATGGAATCGGAATTTCGACGGATTGCTAAGCCGTAATAAATGCTTAGTTCGTCAATCAATTTGGCAGTGAGTTTTCCTCTTCCCCCGAGACCTTTTGTTCCTTTTTTTAAGTTTCTCAATCGAGTGCCCATTCTTTTTTGCACGTGATCTATGCACTCTTTTTTTTTAACATCAACATTTTCATAAGGCTTCGAATCCACGATGCCTTTGAAAGTTTTGGAATCGCCATCTCCGATATAATTGCAGTCGTTTCGGAGCAAGTTTTGACACGCTTGGCGGCGACCTTCATTTCCTAAGGACAACAAATTTTTTTTCGCACAGGACCTTTTTTTTCTTATTCTAGAGGGTTTAAACTATTTTTTAAGCCAATAAGAAAAAAATCGATTTTTCAAAAAATTTACAGTGGCCTTACCCCTTAAAGTATACCTACAGTTTGATAAATGTAGAATAATTAGTTCTTCGCTTAAAAATCATATCTGATACTATATCTGACGGCCCTTTTGAATGGTTGGGAAATTACAGTGGCGCTTAATAAAAATAAGAAACAATCAATTATTGTACCCACGAAAAAACTGGAATAAAACATTTCGCGCAAATTTAGTAGATTTCGAAATTTGTACATTTTCTTTGAAAATTCGCAGCTACGAAAATTCTTCTGCTAGTCACATCTTTCCAAGTTTTATCATTATTATTTTCTTTAAACGTTCAGTGACCCGTTGCTTTTATTATCGTTGCTGAATCTTAAGATTTGTTTACACGCGTGCCTAGTTTTTATCCGGCATCTGGAGTTATTTAATGTTTAAATTATTAGATAGTGCTCTAAAAAGTGCCGTAGGTATAAGACGTTTTTTGAAGCAATAATCTTTCGTTCTAAGTTCGGTAACTTGCCTTGAACTTTCTACCAGTATACGGGGCGATGAATTTATACTACATTTGAGATGAAAATCAGTTGATTGTTCAATGTTCGGAGTCGCGAAAGGAATACTTTAAGCCTTTGATTCATTTCAATTACCGTAAAACGGGGCTACTTTGAACAGGTTTTGGAAGTTTTTTGTTGGTGACTTTTTTCACTAACCTAAGATCCAACTTTTTTTGCTCCATACACCAATGTGCCCTTTGGCTACCAAATGTTCGAGAAAGTCAGGCCCCCCCGTCCCCGCCCCCCCCCCCCACAATTTTATATATATATTTTTTAAAGTGTCAAAGTAACCCCGAGTGTGGGGTTTCTTTGACGGGACATTGAAATGCAACTTATGTCAAACATTAAGGGTTAGTTTGACATCATTTTGATAAAAAAAATCAATATTTTATGTATTATATATATGGAATTAAATGGAAGACAACGATTTTGTACAATCAAATTGTTATCTTTATTAAGGTAGGACACCACTGTGACAGGCCGAAAAAAGGTCGTTTTACCGATTTCTTTTCTACTGAATTATTTATTTGGGGTTTTGAAAAAACGTATGTTATTAAGCATACATTTGACTTATTAATCCGAAAATTAAAAAAAATGGTTTTTTCAGCACCATCTTTTTAAAGTCGGCGCGTGGCTGAACTAGAACGATTTTCGTCCAATCGATTTGAAATTTTAATTCTAGCTTTTTAGCTTGCTTCAACAGTCAAATACGAACGCTTTTTTCAAATAATAAGAAATTGCAGAAAATATATGACTTTTGGTTGGCTGAAAACCAGTAGTGCTATAGGGACTCGTGCGCCGCCGTTTCTTTTGACAAATAATTGTTTTATTTACATACTTCAACATATACCTCATAAGACCTAAAAGTTCTTTCAGCCGTGTATTTTATTTCTTTCTTTAAAAAAATCTAAAGAAAACGGTCGAGAATGAGCAGGTGTAGTGGTGTCCTCCCTTAAGGAAACATTTTACATAAGAATATCAAGCACCTAGGGTACTATTATAGGTACTAAATCAGTCTTATTATTATCATTGAGATGAAAGTCAACTTGAGCAACACTAGAATCAACTTTAGCAACATTATAATAAGCTTGATCAACATATTGGTGTGCAATTTTATTCACCGCACCCACCACCCGCCACAGAAGGTCACGCGGGGTCGCTGCGCAGACATTCAAACCATATTTTGACGCTCGGTCAAAGTGACACCGAAAACTTTCAAAGTTACCCTGAATGTCAAAGTAGCCCCATTTGACGGGACCCTTCATGAAGTTTATTAAAAAGGGTGGGGGTCAAAAGTTTGAACAATCAATGTTCAGAACGGCCGAAATTTCGAATGCAGTAGTGGCGAACGTAAATATGACGAAAGTTTCCAGTTTCGAATTCATTTAAACCGAAGGGCCAAAACGACGATCGGTTAAAACAACGATGGGCAAAAATATCGAACGGTCCGGATAACGAACACAGCTTCCCTCTAAAGCGCACGCAACGTATTACTCGATCCCAAGTGTTCGTTATCCGGACCGTTCGATATTTTTGCCCATCGTTGTTTTAACCGATCGTCGTTTTGGCCCTTCGGTTTAAATGAATTCGAAACTGGAAACTTTCGTCATATTTACGTTCGCCACTACTGCATTCGAAATTTCGGCCGTTCTGAACATTGATTGTTCAAACTTTTGACCCCCACCCATTAAAAAATATTTGTATACGGTACACAACAGAGCAAATATTTATTGCAATTAATTCTAAATGTACTCACCGCCAATTGCAATAAAAACGATTATCAGGATGATCTTCATTACAGCGATATTTCGTGAAATTCGATGGAACCGGGAATGCGTATCTACGAGAGATTTTTCGTTCAATAATTTTTTGCCACACTTATATCCCAGGGAAAAATTTTTGTGCCACATTTATATGAGGGATTCTCCGTCAATTCGGCCACTTTTTCTTCGACCATCTCAGATCTGCCCCATAATTGGTTATATCAAAGTACTACTAAAAGGCATTCTATGTGAATTTTTTCAGATTTTTTGATTCAACATTGTAGAAAATGCCGTTTTTTTCAAATGAATATATCTCGGAAACTAGAAGTAACTGAAAAAAATGTCTGTACATAGGAGTTGTAGTTTTGTGTTAGCTTTCGAGCGGACGACTTGAAATAATTTTCACGTTCCGGTAACGCTGATTTTTTGCCAAAAAAGAGGGAAATTATTTTTTTATTAAAAAACGGCCATTTTTTTGGCTGAACAAATTACAGTCTTCCAGTATGTCTGACGATATCGCAAAAAAATCGCCAGAGTGGCACGGATCGAGGTTCTAGGGTAAAGACAATGAAACCACACAAATTAATTTTTTTATACCGGAACCTCACTCCGAGCTGTTTTTTCCACGTTAACATATCTCAGAAACCTGAAGTTACTGAAGAAAAATGTATGGACATAACAGTTGTAGTTTTGTGTTAGCTTTCGAGCGGAATATTTGATATAATTTTCACGTTCCTGTAACGCTGAGTTTTTACCAAAAAAGGGGGAAATAATTTTTTCATTCAAAAACAGCCTTTGTTGGCTGAAAAAATTACAGAGTCTTCCAGTATGTCTGACGATATCGCAAAAAAATCGCCAGATTGGCACGGAGCGAGGTTCCGGTATAAAAAAATTAATTTGTGTGGTTTCATTTTTTGTACCCTAGAACCTCGATCCGTGCCACTCTGACGATTTTTTTGCGATATCGTCAGACGTACTGGAAGATTGTAATTTTTTTGGATAAAAATTGATTTTTTGAATAAAAAGATAATTTGCCCCTTTTTTGTAAAAAATCAGCGTTACGGAACGTCAAAATTATTTCAAGTCGTCCGCTCGAAAGCTTACACAAAACTACAAGTTTTATGTACAGACATTTTTTTCAGTTACTTCTAGTTTCCGAGATATATTCATTTGGAAAAAAGGCATGTTCTAAACTGTTGAATTAAAAAATCTGAAAAAATTCACATAGAATGCCTTTTAGTAGTGCTTTGATGTAACCAATTATCAGACAGATCTGAGATGGTCGAAAAAAGTGGCTGAATTGACGGAGAATCCCTCATATGCCAAATGCAAAACAGAAATATAAAAAGTACTTTAAGCAGTCAATCATTATACGCTCGGATATGGGTAGGTTCACCACAATGCGATGGTAAAACGACCATGGAAAAAGACAAATGTCACGAGCCACTTTATATTTAACTGACTCTATTAGGCTTTGATATCGATTATATAAAATGTCAAAAAGTTCACGCTTTTATCCAACAAGCGTCCATGGTGAAAGATGGATAAAAAAATAACTGACATATCTTACGGGCGAGGCATATTGAATACGGTTGGAGGACCTATATTAAGACTGTTCTGCTAGTAAGCTATGGTTTTATATGAGTAGTCTTATAAGTGGAAGTCTACTTACATTCAATTGTGCACTTGTAATGAAAAACACTTTTAACCCAGATGAAAAAATCTGAGAAACACTTTGTCAATTAGAATTAGGGAAGAAACGTACGACGTTCAACTGATGTATATGTATAATTGCACTTGGGTAAGTGGATCTGGTACGACTGGCTCCGGGAGGAACCTGAGCAAGATTTAAATAGGCAATATAATATAAGCCACGAGGCATTCTATACTAATTTCCATCCACTTCCATTTTGCGCTGCATTTTTCACTCCTTTGTCCACCTATCGCACTCTAACAATGGTCACTGGGTTTGTCTAATATCACGTAGCCCCCACGTGCATTCGGACGGAGTCGTGAAGGCCACTGATAAACACTCTTATTATTATGCAAACTTTATCCAGCTACAAACACTTATTCTGTTTCCTTGTGACCGAAAAATAAGCTGGCTAAGATCCCGGCTGTGTGGTCCTCTCAAAATGAAGATGGTTCCCGTTGCATATCTTAAGCGTCGAGAAAAATGATACGATCGCCATAGATTGTTTCCTGCGAGACCGTAAATAGTTCGTAAAAAAAGCTTTGTGATCCAACTTTATTTTCATAATTTATTTGGTAGTGCGTTTAAATTACAATTGCAATAGAACCCCCAGCACCTATGTATTGATATCAAATCGTCAGCTGATTATTTCGCAGTGGAAGAATATTTTTTTACAGATTATCCGTGGTTATCAATCGGAACTAACAATACATAAAATAACGAGACAAAAATTCGCGTAAAAACTGCGATGCCATGAAGGATAAACGAACGGTGTTTTTTTCGCGACGTAGAAAATTGTTGAAAGACGCACTCCTCCTCCTTCCCTTTCAGAATGAGACGTTACTTTTGTATGATAGCAAACGACCTCACGTATGTGATTTTTTCATTTCGATACGAACTTCAACTGCATTCTGCTGTTTTATATGGATTCAAAATCTAGTCTCCAATATGGAAGAATGCAAGACGCATGCCGAGATTACACATTTGTAGGCCAATCATTGGAGCTTTCCCCTATTATACTCTTAATGAAAGGCACGAATTTGCGGACATTTGTGTAGTAGTGCGTACGGAGATTTCCAAAACTCGCTGCAGAGGCTATTCCTACGACGTTTCCATAATAAACGAGCGGTGTTCCGTCGCCATTATTCTGCAATAAAGATCGTATAAATCAAGTTTTACAATTTGATGTACATATCTATGGCTCATTTGGTATTCCGTGTCACACAAACACGTAAAAACAATCCGATAGTCTCTTTTGTGTCCCGGTCGGTATGCTTACACGAAGGTGCACGCAAGCAATAATTGTGCCACCGAAAAGATTATGAAAACGAAGAAGAAAATAATCACTTCGATCCTCAAAATTGTTAACTACGGGCGGACAAGGAAATATTGATATGCAACACCAGAATTTTTTATTATTCCGAGTATTTGTTGATTCGATAGAGTAATTGATTCTTAACGTGAACGAAAATTACGTTCCTGTGTTCATAACTAAAAATAGTACTGTACGAAAGTTCACGAAACTCCTTCCAAATGTTGTTTGCGGTAATCCAAAATGATACTTTTATTTTAGGAGACACAAAAGTGGAATATCCGATCACTTAGTCTATACAGATTTCATCATTGTGGTCTTGACGATACTCGAGCTTGTTAATGGGGGGATAAAACAATGAGTTCGTCTCATCTAAATAATACTCGTTGATGTAGCCATGAGTGTTATAGTACGAAGCGGTAATACTAAGTCTATCCGTTCTTCTAAACATTTTGTGCATTCAAGTGTTTCGGTGAAAATCATCCCCAAAAGCAAAGGGATAGTACAGTCGGGCTGCATATTGGAATCGGAAAAAATTAGAAGGAGGCTAGTTTTTTGACGGATGATTTTGTAGGTGCCGCATGTGCTAAATCCAAGTTTGCCTAAAATTTGGTGTGTAGGGCTTTTTTTAGGGGTTGAAGGGGTGGAGGTCGATTAATGCCAAACTACAACCCCCACGAGGTCGGCGCCGGGGGACAAAATGTTCAGAGAAATCCGGGCTTCATTTTTATTCACAGCGCCGAAGTCGTGGAAGATCATTTTGGGGGTGAAAAGGTGGCGTGAAACATTGAAAAATCAGTTTTTATACGATAACTCTTTAGGAAAAATGCATACAATTTTTGTTCAAATGGAAACGTTGTAGCCCTTGAAAAGATGCGTTGATCGAGTATTTGATGATAGCTTTCCGATAATATATTCACCCCAAAAAATTGTTGAAGTATCAACAAAAAATTGTATATTGAATAACTCAAAAACAATCGTTTTTTCGAGGAAGGTATGAAGGTACGAAATGTGGAGAATAATTTTCTCTATATTTTCGTTTGTATGGGCCGCCCTCGAATTTTGCTTTTTATAATCCCTCTCGGGGGTTGAAAATTCAAAATGAAATGCTGGGCAAACTATTGACCGAAAATAAAGAGATATGAATTTGGCGCTGTGAATAAAAATGTAGCTGAGAGTTCAAGCTACAAATTGTTCCATGGCGGCGAATTCGTGCGGTCAACTCAATCAAAATTCAAGGGTTGTCCATGGAAACGAAAATATTGAAAACATTGTTCTATACACTTCGTACATTCAAACTATACGCGAAAAATCGATTGTTTTTGAGTTATTCGATAAAAATGTTTATTTGGTATTGCAACAATATTTTTGGGGCTGTAGATATTATCGGAGAGTGATGATTAAATACTCGGTCGACGCAGTTTTTAAAGGGCCACAACGTTTCCATTTTAACATGAAGTGTACGATTTTGTTCTAGAGAGTTATTGAATCGAAACTGATTTTTCAAAATTTCACCCCACTTTTTCACCACCCAAATGAACTTTCACGACTTCAGCGCTGCCGACAAAACTGAAGCTCGGACTTTTCTGAACATTTGGTCTCACGGCGCCAACTCCGTAGGGGTTGTATATAGTTTGGCATCAATCCACCCCCGTACCCCTTCATCCACTAGAGAAAAACCCTGCATCCCTATTTTTAGGCGAACTTGAATTTAGTACCCGGCGGCACTACAGAATCACCTGTCGAAAAATTGACCTTCTTTTTTTGTGATTACGGGGTGTTTCGGCGACAGCACTACTGTAGTAGGAATTGCTTCAAGAGATCAATAGGAGACTAGGCTACCCTGCGGTTCCTTACCGGGAACAGTTCGATGCCAACGTCGTTGATTGCGCAAAACTTGTTAGAAAAGTCTATATATTCGAAGGGTTCGTTCACGGCACAGAAGTCGGCAGACCAAATCACGGCATGAATTTCCCGAAGAGGAGCACCTTCAGGTGGAATCTTGTGCTCAAATCCGATCACTATTGCGGACTCGCCGTACTTCAGGTCTGCACTTGGCAGCCCTATGATTGGTAGAGTTAGGAAGTCTTCGAAACGCACTCTTCGTGACAACTGTAATATATTGGGAGAAAATGAAGAAAAATAAATGTAACCAGGTCAGTTAAGTTTGGATGGCGACTTTGATCAAGAGAGTTTCAACGCAATAGCCACCGAATCCACATAGTTCATTTAAGATTTCTTAAATCAGTTGGTTGATACAGGGCTACTGATCACGTAACAATTCAAACGCGTGAATCAAAGTCGCAGGGTGCTCGGAATATTTTTCGCTCTTTTACGGTTACAACAGCTATGTCGTTGAGCAGATTTCGACTTGTGTATCCGGGTGCGGTAACGACGTCTTCAACCTCATGACAAGAGCCGCCTTGGCGGAATCTATCCGTGCCGCTTTCTACGGTAATATTACTATATTTCTGGAGCAGCCCGTCCACAACACAATGAGCCGCGGTAATAATGTGCGCCACGTGTATCAACGCACCACCACATGTAGGTTCGCAGTTTCGGAATATCGTTACGAAAAATGGTGCTCTGTCAATTGGTATCTCCGACGTAGCCATGTAATTTTTCGCAATGGCACTCAATGTTCCTACGAAAAAATCGACCAGAATGGTTCGTTACTATTAAATTACTTTAATAGTAACGGTTATAGATTCGTCAGTATTTTGAGGTTGGTCATGAAATTATCAGTTCGAAAACAAATCAACGATTGGTAAGCTTTCAGGTCCCGTTGACTAAAACATAACGCATTTATTAATAATTCTACCATGTGAAGTCTGTTTTTTCCGCAAAACTCTCGATACGTGAGATACTGTTTATAATTATATTTACGCTAATTTTTATTCTCCCGGGGAATCAAATGTCCTGCTGCCGAAATTCTATGAATTGTTTATTGTTGAGACAGCGAACCCGAACGAGAAATATTTAAACAATCGCTTCATAAAAACCCAACTATCTTAACTTTTAATAGAGAAACGAAAAATATCACTTAATTGGGGTTATTATATTCAAGGTGTTGATTAACTAAAATATTGATTGGGTGAACTCCAAAGGGAATACTGGAATCTTGGCAGGGAAAACATTCTAGAGCCCTAATGGGAACTAAGTAGGTGATCGCTAACACCAAATTATAATTACAGATTATTCGAGAGGATCTGCTCTTCCATAATTAAGTCACATTGGAAGTGCGAATTGCTGGATGTAAAAAATGGATCAATGCTTGAATCGATTATCGTATGGTACGTTAATGTTTCATTGGAGCTCAGGTCTTGCAGACTCTTACGTTTGTTTGACCAATCGTTGCCTATGGAAAAGATGAAAATGCTTGTTCAAGAAGATTTTGGCCATAACCTCGTGAGACTCTTTCTGAATGTACTCACCGCCAATTGCGCAGGAAACGACTAACAGAATAATCTTCATGATACCGAGCTTTGATAAAATTGAATCCGGAAATGTGTATCTACAACAGATTTTTCATCCGGAAATATTAGATTCACGTTTACAGCCCAGCGCAGAGTACAGATGCAATTTTTTCAAAGTTGGAAATGTACTTTAACTAGTTAAACAACATTCGCTCTGATTAATTAGTTCATGATGATCCAATATAAAAATTAATATGGAAAAATATAACGTTTACGAGCTAAGTTATATTTATTAAGCAAACTCCTATTGGGCAGCGGTAAAATTTTCGAAAAATCGTTTTTTTTTTGCAAAACTTTTGAAGAATCGTTCGGCCCATAAAAAAATTATGCATATTCGTTTATAGCTGAAAAAGTGGTTTTAAAGTGATTTTTAGCTGTTTTTGAGGGGTCTCCGAGTACTAAAAAGCGCCTTCGGCGATGCGACGCCGGTAGAAGTTCTCGACTCTTGTAAGCATATTATCTTTGAGAAAAAAGGTACCGACTAAAAATAGTTTCATTTTTCTACCAATAGGTAACATTAGATTGCGGAAAAAAATAATCAGCTGTAGCGTCTATAAAACTGTTGACGTCATACATGTTTTTTTCAAAACCATTCTTTTGAAATCGGCCCGCCGCAGAACTCGAACAATTTTCGTCGAATCGACATGAAATAAAAGCTGTAGCTTCCTAGATGGCTTTGACAGTCAAATACGAGCGTTTTTTTTCGATTAATTAATTGTTAGTGGTAAAATTTACTAATAATTCAATGTAAAATTGCTAATTGCAAAATTAACTAAAGTGAAATGAATTAAATGTAAAATTTGATTATTTGAAAATTATGAAGAATAAATCACTTTTTATATGAAAATGATGGTCGCAAAAACGAACTTTTTCACATACTCGTCTCTATATTTTTTATTTTCCATTATTTTTTAATTTTCCCCCCTACTTGACTGCTTAAACTAATGTCATTAACGAAAATATTTCACTCTCAGTTCCAAGATTACGGGGGAGGCATTTTAACCCTTCATAGTTCAACAACGTAAAATTTTTAAAATAGTTGACATAGTAGGTTTTGATAATAAAGAAAAACCCGTGTTACGTATTGTTAGTTTAAAAAATGAATCTGGGGCTAGTTATAAAGCAATCAAGGGAGTACGAAAGGTATGGTACATCGTGTGATAACATTCCTTTATGATGTATGGAATGCTTTGGATAAACTACCGAAAAGCTGTTACACCCGATTTGGCTGAAATTTTGCACCGATGTTCCATTTAATATATAAAGACATCCCCCAAAGGGATTTCTGGCGCATTCCAATAGTTCACGAGAAATGGAATTTTAAGGCATTAGGCCACAGTAACGTGTATTAAAATCATGTCTGAATTTAACAATTGTTTTTCGTATGAAAAAGTGATTTACTCATAAAATGAATTGGCGATCTATTTAGTATGAATATCAAGCTGCTAGAAATTTTTTTTCCCTGTACAAAATGACCGACTACTAATATTTTCTTTTGTTATCTTTTTTCCAATCGGCGTGACAAATAACTTCAACAATTTTCACTCGATTTACTTCGAATTCAAAAGTTATGTTCCTAATTGTATTTCGCAGCGAAGTACGTACGGAATTTCTGATTAATTGAAAACTTTTTATTTTATGAGCAGTTCTATACGAAATTTATCACTGACAACTCATTTCTTAAGTTCAAATACCTACAGCTATTGAATGAAACAATATTTTTTAAATTCCATACGTACTTCTCTAGGTATTCTAACGTAGGTTAACGAGAATTTTTCTTTTTTGTTCTAGGTAAAAACTTGTGGATGCTAAATGTCTCGCCGCGGGGCGCCTATAAAAAGATAACAAAAGAAATTATAAGTAGCCGGCCATTTTTGTATATCGAAAAAACAAATGTTCTAACAGCTTGATATTCATACTACATAGATGTGTAATTAATTTTACGAGTGAATCACTTTTTCATACGAAAAAAAAAATTGTTGAATTCGCACATGATTTTATACCCGGTACTGTGGCCGAACGCCTTTATTTATTTTTATATATAACATATCATAAACGCCGAAGTTTATTTTTTTAGCCCGCACGAGTATATCTATATCGATTGTCACGGCCGATCGATATCCCCACTTCTCCGACTTCACTGGCAGCTATCGTGCCGCGCTTTCCCTGCAAGTATATCTATACTTCAGGGGTAACTCAAACAAACCCGAACAAATAAAAAAAAAAAAACAAGAAAACCCAAAAAAATATTCAAAAACCAAACAAGCCCAAACAAATTCGATATCTCGTAAACTATTGGAATGCGCCAAAAATTCTTTTGGGGGATAACTTTATATAATAAATGGAACGTCTGCGCGAAATTTCAGACAGATCGGGGTAACAGTTTTTCAAAAGTTTACCCAATGCTTTGAAGCACTTTTTTTGATTATATTGTAGCACAAAACCACGCCACATTTTACACGTAGTTTTTGTTATCGTAATATTTTTTCTCGATTTTCGCAAACTTACACTCAAATCTTGCAGTTCCACGATAAGTGAACTTCCACCACGTTTCCATAAATTGCACTTAAAAAACCACAGAACCAGGTGATGTAAAAGGTTTAATGTGATTGCCGAAACTATATTAAGATTGTCCTCCCAGTAAGCTATGGCTAATGCTATATTGTTTTTATAAGTGTTAATTCACTTACAGTCAAACTGTACACTTCAATGAGCACTTTAATGAGCAATACTTTTTCAATTTGAATTTGGGAAGAATGTTATCTGTGACGTTTAACTGATGTATATATAATTACACTTCGATAAGTGGTTCTGAGACGACTGGCTTCGAGTGGAAGCTTACCATGATTTAAATAGGCAAATTTAAATGAGGCACGAGGCGTTGAAGAAAACTTTTCCTCCATTTCCATTTTGGGCTGCATTTTTCACTCCTTTATCCAATTGTTGAACTCTAACAATAGTCGCTGCATTCGTCGATAGTCACGTCGCCCCCACGTGTCTTCGGACGGAGTCGTGAAGGCCGCTGATAAACGCAACTACCAACACTAATATTCCCATTAGTGATCCTAGAGTTCAACCTCTCATAGTCCTATTCAGATTAACGAAGTTTTCCCTGGTATATCTTAGACGTGTCGTCACGAAAAATGATAATATCGCCTCCGATTGTTTCCTTCGAGACTGTATATATTTTGTAGAAACAATTTTGTTTGGGTTCTTGATATTCATATAAAAGTTCTTACATTTAATAAATACACTGTAGAAATACATAGAATTGTTTGTATGTATTTGTGTAACTCAAACTTCAAACGCCTTTTTTTCGAAACAACGATTTTCGACGGCTTGTTGATAAAATCTTCGAAACTACTGAACCAATCTTTATGAAATTTTAACCATATATTCTTTGCAACTATAACTATAGCCTATACCACGGATTTGTTAAATTCTGATATTTACTGTTTTTTGCCAAAAACGGTGAGAAAGAACACGTTTTTTTGTTTCTTCGAAAAACGTCCGCCATTTTGTTATTTTTGCATATATAAAAAAATGCATGATATGCGCTATAGCCATTAACATACTAAATCTGAAACCCTTTGAGTTTTTTTGTTTCGGATGATTCATCTACGAGATTTCATCAACAGCGCACACCTACCATTTTTTAGGACATTTTTTTAAGTAACATTTTCGTCTATAAATAGTGATTTAATTAAATAAATCTTTTTAAAAATGTATTTCGAAAATACTTATTAAGTGTAACAACTTTCATACCAATATTTATAATATAAACCTATTAATAAAATTCATGCAAATAACCTTTCTTTAGCGTCTAAAGTGAGAAGACCCCTTAATGAAAGGTACGAATTGGTGGACGTTTGTGGGCCACCGGATGAGAGAAATTGTTACACCTTGCGCAGAGGTTATTCCTATGACTGTCCCATCTCGAACGAATGGTGTTCCATCACCATATGACTACAATGAAAATCGTAGAAATCAAGCTTCGCAGTTTGATGTATGTATCCATCGCTTATTTAGTATTCCTTGACACACAAACACGTAAAAAGAATCCGATAATCCCGTTCGTATTCCAATCGGCGTGCTTATAGAGAGGGAGAGACAAGCTATAATATTGACACCGGAAATATTACGAAAACGAAGAAAAAAAATCACCTGGATCCTCAAAGATATTAAGAACGGGTGGGCGAGGAAATATTGATAAGCAACACGGGTATATTTTATTACTCTGAGTATTTGTTGATTCGATGGAGTAATTGATTCTCAAAATAACCAAACATGCCGTTTCTATTTTCAAACCGAAAAATAGCGCAAAAACTTTCCGAACTAAGTTATGTTTAGCTAACTCTATTAAGCCTTCATATCCACTACACACAGTAGGAGAAAAGTTCATTGTATTTACAACAAGCGGTCACCGTAAAGAGTAGATAAAAATATATTTGACATAGCTTACGGGAAAGCCATTTTAACCCTTTATAACTGAACAACGCAAACATTAGAAAATAGTTGACTTCAATGGTAGGTTTTAATAATGAAGAAGAACCGGTATAAGATAGTTTTGAAAAATTACTCCGGGGCTAGTTATAAAGCAAAAAGGCAGTGTGACAGACATGTGGTCTTGTGCCGTTATTAATTCCTTTATGATACCGTTATTAATTCTTTTGTGATACCGTTATTAATTCCTTTATGGTGTATGGTATGCTTCCAAGCACAAGTTTTCATTGTTGTAGCCCAATATGACGCCACATTGTACACGTAGTCTTTGACAATATTATATTTTTTTTCAATTTTTAATAACTTTACGCTCGAACATTGCATTCCTGACGTACGCGAAATCGAAAAAATCTTGATCCAACTGAGCCATTAGTTTACACTAATTACACTTTTAAAAACTATAGAACGGCTTGTAGCCGTCGTGTTACTTTGATATCAAAAACGATTACATGTCAATGTGGAATTTTGTGGGGACTTAGATGGTTTGTTACAGAACTGTCACACGGTGATATAAAAGGTTAAATATGGTTGAAGGAGCTATATTAAAATTGTCCTGCCAGTAATCTGTGGTTGATGTAAGTAGTTTTATAAATGTAAGTGTCCTTACACCGAAATTATGCACTTGTAATGAAAACTCTTTTAACTCAAATGTAAAAGATAATAAGATAAATATTCATTTAACTCAAACTTGGGTATTATTTTACATATAACGTTCAACTGATTTATAGATGCAGGTGAAGTCGGGCACGATGATAATGCTAAGGTCATGTTCAAATAAAACAATACATATACGAGTCAGTCAACTTTAATTATTTTTTGAACTAATCAACATTTATTAATCTTTTAATTTTGGGAGCAAAAAAGATCAGTCTTTCTGATTTGTACCATACAATATATAATTTCAATTAAACCTTTATTTCCCCCATCTTCCACCAAGATCGTGCGATTTGACACCATTGGACTTCTTTCTTTGGGGTTTTCTGAAAGGAAAAGTGTATGCCAATGATCCGCAGATCATTCCGGAGGTCAAAGAAGCAATCGGACGCACTATCAATGAAATTGTTTCTCAATTATGCCAAAATGTTATTGAAAATTTCGTCAAAAGAGGGAACGTTTGCAAACAAGAACGAGGCGGCCTTTTATCGGATATTGTGTGTCACACATAAAAAATTCCAACCGTGCAGTGAAATTTCTTTTTCATCGATTTTTTTATACAGTCGAACCCCCCAATACGCTTCTCCTATTTCTCGCTCAAGCGCTTCCCCCACTCCGACTCGAACCCCGAGGTCGAGGCATTTCGCGTGCGGGTTTCTGAACAAGAACACCCAGCCTAGAAGAGCTTAGAAGAGTAAAATGAGATAAATATTGTAATGTACATTTTCATGTTTAACCATTCTCGTTATACTATGAAGACATTTTACTATACAATACGATATCAACACTTTTTTTAAATTGAACGCATGCATTTTTCGAATCAATTATAAACATTTTATTTCCATTTATAGCAAGTAATATCTGTATATTTGAAGATTGTCGTACAAAATAGCCTACGATTCAGATAAATTATTAGCATTATTATCGTTGTGTTGAGAGTCATTTTGATCCATGGGGCATTCAACTGGCGGTTGAAGATTTTCAAGGGAGCCGAATTCCTCCATTGAATATGAAGCCTCAGGGAAATGGAGTTTTTCGAGGTCTTCTTTTTCGGTAGAATTAATACTTCTTTGCGGTACAGACATTGTTTGGGTTTACAAAAAACAATTTTTCAAAAACAACAATCTATTTTTCGTTTCTCCTGTGACATCTTATATCGTTCGTGATCATCCACTATTATTCAATTATTAATATGGTATGAATAATATTGAAAAAAAACTATTCATTAAGTAGAATGAATGCGACAGAGAACGTCTAGCGCATGGGCTAGAAGTTGTAACTCGTTCGAGCGGCCGTTCTTATCCAGAACCTCGCATACCGAAAAGAAAGAGAGAGACAGAAAGAGTCTGCGAGCGCCAAGCGCGCCTGGTGGGGGTATTCTAAGACTCTTCCCCTTAGGGGCTTTTGCGTTCTTATTGGGGGGTCGGACTGTACTAAACCGCGACCAATCATCTTAACATTCGATGGTAAACCTATTTTTAGTTCCTTGATCAAATACTGAAAAAAATAGTGGTCCTACTAAAGAAAATGGAGGCGACCTTGAAATTTCGAAATTGCCTCTACCCGGATGAAACCTAGCCGCTACTCGTTACCCCCCCCCCAAGCCGTGCAACTTTTGTAGCAAAATATCACTTCTAAGTCCGATAGGTTGGAAAATATTTTTACTGCTGATAGTTGTTGCCGCACCTAGTACAATATGTACAGCCGCGAGCTGCGGCTCTGGGTGAAACTTTGTCGCGTTTCAAATGGTCACACTCGCAAAAGTTACGACGCTTTGCATAAGAATTGCCATTCGTTTCCGCTACATTGTTCACTTTCTTATGCAATCTTCGTGCAGGCACAATGCAATGGTATGGAATGTCACGAAGTCCCCACGTGCCTACGCATGTGTTCCCGTGAGAGCCACTGATAAACGCTTTGACTTGTACACACACACTTGACGCGACCAAAAGATCTTTCGTTGCGATGTAACCGAAAAATAAGATCCCGTGCTACCTATTTCAGGGATACTCTGACATGAGACAGTGTCCAGGTACGAGATGTACCGCATTTTCAAAGTGAATGCCAACTAGCAACCCGATTCGAATCCTTCAGCGACTATTGACAGGATCCCATCGTTTAGTATCAATAAGTACGTACTTGTTGATGGTGTAATAAATCTTTCTATTATTCACAAATAAATCTACGGTTTAAGCGCGCAGGCAAGGGTAAGAGAACAAAGTGAGTTTGTTTCGGTCGGCTGTCGAAAGTCTAGACTAAGCGCAATGAATGAATTAGATATTTAAATTCTAGCATACGTCGAGCAAACATAGTATACTTTCGTCTGTATTGGAACAGATCGTCAAGACACGAGACGCTGTGGGCAACACGCTCGGTCGTCTCTACGAACCCGGAATCAGCAAAACTAGTGGGTGGCACTGGTGAGAGTCACTGTAAAAGTACGGGCATACGAAGGACCATGAACAACGAAAATGAAAATAAAACAACTCAAAAGAGTAATATTCGTACATGTAAATTATGGTATAAATGTCGTTTACTTTGTAAACAGTAGATTAATACGATGTTGAAATTTGCTACGGTACATTGAAATTCAACGAAAATCAATTCTTTTTTATCGACCACATTTCTTACCCTGATTTTTAGCCTTTGTTAATAACAAACGTATTTTTATTGAATATTTACGAGCGTACTTAAAAAATACGATATACATAATAATAAGAATGAAGAGTTGAAAAATTAACAACAAAAAAAAGTCGTCCCATTCCAACGATGCTGACTTCACCGTCGTTGATTATTCCAAGACGCTTTAAACTGATACGATGACACTTTTGGACAGTCCTTTCGTGTGCCTTCCGCAATGGTCCACTCGGTGGAATATTTAATCGAATGTACAATGAACCAGGAAAATCAAAACACAGAATTGAAAACTTAATTGATCCTTCGAATTTCTTCCATTTGGTTCGACGGTATGAGAAAAAACATATCGTGTCGACCGTCCGGACCTTTTATAGAATTGCTCATCCGATGATCGCGGTGCGCACGATATTTTTTTGTGCCCGCCGGTGACATGAACTTGTTTCGCGTGCGGATCCAGAATTGATTTACCCATCTGTCTCTCACTCTACCCCATGTATCGAATCTCGTCTCCATACGTAAACAATTTGCTCGTTAATTTGACGAAACGCCGTCGGCAATAATATATATATATATATATATATATATATATATATATATATATATATATATATATATATATATATATATATATATATATATATATACATATATATTTCAAACGTCGTCACGTTGATCGACAACCTAATGAAAAAAGATTCTCGCGACGTCATTCAGCCTTATACGAGCGGTGTAAATTTGTGACCAAACGATCTCGTCGTCAGAGACGGCAAATCACATGTATATGCTTCTTCAGCGTCGTACATTATTAGCCCGATTCACATTGAAATAAATGTCTTCCTGGAGATCAATAACGTCAATGCTCTCGAAATGCTTATCAAATCGCCACGTTCGAGTGAAAAAAACCGAAATAAAAAAAACCGAAATAAAAAAAGGGAAAAAGAAGCGACGTAAGTGGCAGAAACAGAGGATCCCTTTGTGTGCGTACAGGGCAGAAAAAACGGAACCCGGGGCTGTTGCGACGTCGCTGTTGTTTCTATTAGCTTGGAAATATACGGGAGCGATAAAAACATTATTATTCTAATACACCCGTGGCTGGAATAATGCCTTCGGGGCGTGGGCGGGTGCGGACTGAGTAGAGAGACGACCGACGACCGATTCAATATCCATTCTGTGTGTTCTCCCTGTCTCTCTCTCTCTCTCTCTCTCTCTCTCTCTCTCTCTCTCTTTCTCTCTTTACCCCTCTGTGCTCAAGTGGACTGTATGTCAATGTACGTGCCGGATAAAGCAAAGGAGATCGATGGAGTGAGAAGCACACACACACACACACACACACACACACACACACACACACACACACACACACACACACACACACACACACACACACACATATATATATAAATCGGACTCTGATGCGACTACTAGCTGCCCTCCCCTTGACAGCTAGGCAAACACTGATCTGACGTTTCAAATAGCTTTTATTTATTCTAGCCTGTTTATTTAGGTTGCTGGCTGCTGCCATGGGATCGCGTTACCTGAGGGGATATATATATATATAACTACCACCATTCGAGTGGCGTGGAGAGCAAAGGATACCAAAGGATAGCTACCGGTCTCGATAGTGTGCTTTATATATATACATATGTATAATGTATATATATAACATATGTTATATATATACATAATATATATATATATGTTATATATATATATATATATATATAACATATATATTTTATATAACATATTTTATATAACATATATATATATATATATATATATATATATATATATATATATATATATATATATATATATATATATATATATATATATATATTATATATATATGTATATATATGTATATATATACATATGTTATATATATACATATATATACATATGTTATATATATACATAAGTATATGGGGAAAGGTAATTTTGAAGACATTCGACTTCGAGGAGCGTCCTCACAGTCGCCCATTGTCCCCATACGGAGCATCATGTAGCCCTGGAAAGTGTGTCTTCAAAATCACCGTTGGCCATAGAATATCGATACGATAGTCATCTCGAGAACCGTGTCGTTTCTAAAATCGACGAATCGTCAAAAAATATTCAAGACCGTACTCAAAAGAGCCAAGTGTGCTGATAGCCAATATCACATAGGTATAACGCACTCGAAATATCCTCTCTCCATATATACACAAGTGTATACATCCCGTATATATATGGGGATCGATGTGTGGGTATCGCTATCGTCCACGCTCACCTTAAAGACACCACTGTGACGGGTAAAAAGATCGATTGTTTGCATTTTCTCAAAGAATGCATATTCAAGAATAAGTGAAAAGAATTTCAAATTAAATATTGAAAATTGACCGAGTTAGCAACGAGTTAGTGAGAGCAGGTAGTGCAACGGTGTACGTATATTCAATTTGTAAGTACGATTTTCAATTTGAAAAGATCAAAATTTCCGTCACGGCAGTAGCTACCGTTGTATGTAGCCGTTTGTTTTATTTAGTATTTTTCAAGCCCGCGAATATAAGTTAAAAGTTCACCAAAATTCACTTCATTCATTTTTTACACCCGCCATTTTATCAATTTTATTATCTTTTGGAAAAATGACTACGTGTTACGAGAAATACATTTATGAGGATGATAATACTTTTATTTTTATTTTTCAGGCCAATCATTGTGAAAATATCGATCCGACCGGTGGACAACATTTTTTATACAGAGGCTCTATTATAGGGTAGAGCCACCGAAGAGTGCGCGCTACCGAAGAGTAGGCAGTGTTTTCAATTGTTTTATTTTTTCTTGTGATGGCAACACCACCCAACCTGTCAGTGGTACATGTCATGTCAAGGTGTTGGACAACAACTCGCTTCGTTAAGGGATATGCATAACCTTGAAGTTAGAAAAACAGATCGATTTTGAATATTTTTTTCGTCTCAGGTATTGAAATGATAAGATGGATCTGTCGCACACCGATAGTACATAGTCTTCACATATCACCGTTTTTTAATGCAAAATATATAGAAACGTAATCATTGTTATTTAATCTCAGAGCTGTAGCCTCCGCACGGATCGGTCATGTACATGATTCCGGTAAGTGAATTCATCTAAAGTCAAAAATGGATAAATATACTTTTAGTATAAAGGTAAAGCTACTGACTCACCGGATCCCTTTTCGAAATTTAAAAAATTGCATGAATTGCACTGTTTTTAAAGAAAAGGTCGATTTTCGAAAAAAAATAGCGACTTTAAACGTTTATTATTAACAAACGGAGGAACATATGAAAAAATCATCCGGTCAGTTGATTGAATATGTTATAAAATATGTCCAATCCAAATTTAAACTAAATCGGACGATTAGATTTTGAGATATGACGTACGCCAAACTGCAAAGTATACTTTCGAGATAAACGCAAGCGAAGAAAACGTACTAAATCCACTTTTTCCGTATACAATTTTCGCAAAAATGTTTAGGTCTGCTCAATATCTTCGGTGGTGCTTTATCGTTTCGGATACGGGCAATACGAATAGGACATTTATTCCCTTCCAGAATCGTTTTTTCGTTATAAACAATTTAATTGTTGTAATGACGATTGTGGCGAAAAAGTGTATTTTGTAAAAAAAAGTTTGGAAGAAAAGATGTTGTTTTTTTTAATTGACAATAAAAAATATCTCTTTCATTTTTTTTACTAGCTCTATTAGTGATGGAGATATAAACAAGGAACATTTTTATAGGAGAGACAGAACGATGAGTGAAAGGGACAAAAAGATTAGTGAGAGGTGATGCGATTAATTTTCGCCGCTTATATCTCCATTATTAATAGAGCTAGTAAAAAAATTAAACATCTTTTATTTAAAAGCTCCATCTATAAAATTCACTCTTCCGTCTCAATAGTTATTGGAAAAATTTTATCGTACGAAAATGCCTTGGTGTATGAACCACTCGCTTGAGATAAAATCACAATTTTTTTTCGTACCTTCAATCTGCGATTCCTGCACCGTATAACAATCAATCAGCCTGGTTGGACAAAGTCATATCAATGCCCTTAGAAACCATGCAATGCACCGCGCAGCGCTAAAGTCGTAACGCAACGGGACGTTCTGACCTGCTTTACTAAAATCGCCTAAACTCGGTCGATTATTGGAATTTTTACAATATCTTTGAACCAAATCAAAGTCAAGACTCTTCGCAATAAGAAAATAAAATAAACCAAAGGTCGATTTTTTTGGTTTGCGATTAATTTGCACCCAACGAATGGTATTATACTTGAAATATGCTATCCAAATTTTATTTTTATTGAGAGGTTATGTGCCCGTTTTGCTTGCGTACGAAAATTATAGTGACCACAGACTAAAAGCACGTATTTGGTAAGAGTACGCATCCAAATAGTGCGCACTCTCACCACTATTCCTTGCCACTGATCCGCTCTCGTGCGCACTCTTAGCTTCTACGAAAGGTTCTAAGGTCTAAGTTTAAGCCTTTGTTTATATTTTTCAAGATTCTTACTTAAGATTTATATTTAAAATAATGTTCCTAAATGACCAAATCTTAAGGAAGCTTTCCAGTGTGACAGCCCGAAAAATCGCTGTTTTTCGCGATTTTTTTTTTTAAAGAAAAAATAATCTAATCGGTCTGGTTTTTTTTTGTATATTAATTGGGTATTGAAGAATACAAAACAATTTTTTAAAGATCGATTTATTTATTAATTAATATCTATAAAAATGATGAAACAATTGTTGCAGAAAATGCACTTGGATGTGGTGTCCACGTTGGGGGTCACAATTTTGATCTGAAACAAAAAACACGAAAAAGATTATTGATCGGTATATAATTGGCTTTCGTGCTATGGAGGCTTTTTTTTTTTTTTTTTTTGCAAAAATGGCGCCGGTTTGAACAAAAAGTATCGATTTTAGCATTTTTTTTGGCAGTTTTTTTTACAAAAAAATAGGAAGATGTCAAAAAAAAAAAGCTTCCATAGCACGATAAACAATGACGTTAAGAATATTGTGTAAAAAATTCAACTCGATAGCTTTAAAACTCTGCCCTCCAAGTTGGACACCGTTTTGAAAAATGCTGTTTCGAGAAAAACGCGTTCAAAGTTTCGCTGTAGCTGTAGCGCTCCGTTGCCTTCTTCCAAGAAATGCTGTACAGTAACCGAAA
>OX632362.1:21042468-21090526 GCA_951751655.1 Ophion costatus | reverse complement strand
AAATGTATAGATAGCTGAATGTAGCCGACAGCAGACAAACGAGGACTAAAAAGATCGTATGGATATACGATTCGTTCGATATACACATGCACATAACTGTCGTGTCTCATTTTTACCGGTCGCGAAAAACATCAATGCTCGACGTGAAATCTTCGATGAATTTAGTGAAAAAGCGTTTTTTTTCTTCATTTATTGATGAATCGCCAACCCAGCTAAATTTGAGCTAGGTGCAAAAACGAAGTAACCGACGTACTCGCGTTGAAATATTATTGAGCTAAGTGAATTGTTGAACAAGTTGTGGGAGTATCGAGTCTCAACGAATGAATACCATATTCTCACGAACCATTTTTACGTCTGGTACGCTTTTTTTCTGGTTGCGTATCATATTCTGGTAGAGTATTCAGGATTGTTTTTAGATTATGAAAACAATGTTCATGATAAGAATCCACCATTGTTAATTCAATATTATAAAATATATTTTTAATATGATATAACTCAATGTGATAATATATATTTAATTATTATTGTTATAATAATTTAATATCATAACTTATGAGATACAAATATAATTATTATTGTAATAGATAGATATTATAACATTTACATATAAGTTTTCCGACATTTGCATTTTACAATTAGCCGGATCGCAAGCATAAGGGAGTAAACCGCCCCTTACTTCAAGTTCCTTATCGCGGTTGCTTTTTTCTATATTTGAAATGGTAATGCCTATTCAAGAGCCTCCAAATTGATGTTTAGAATATGGAAAAATTCGCCCCAATAGAGAGTACAACTTTGAAATTCCGCCGAAAATCGAAGGATCATTGTAGCTTGACGAATCAAGCGGCAGTTTTTCGAGCAAACGATTGCGGAAATTTCTTATCGAATAGACCATTATAATCGTTGAAAAGCCAAAGAAAAAATGGCCATTTTTGGACGCTTTTCCAAAATCGTCAAAAACCCAAAATTTCGAATTGCCGTAGCGTCGGTCCTATTCAAGTGAGATAAAATTAAGGGGGAAGAGGCGTTAGACAGTATTTTGGTAAAAGTAGAGAATGCCGCTTGATTCATTTCGATATTTCGATTAGTTTGCCCAGAAAGTCCACTTAAGAAATGGCCGAAGCAGAGGCAACGAGGTATGTATGGAACAATTGGGAAATATCGATATTTCGTTTTGTTAAATTCTGCCAAAAATAGAACAATCGGATTTGGAGTTTCAAATCAAAACAAAAACAAAATGATGGACGATTCAGTGAGGCTAACTCATATTTTTAGAATTAGATTTTAAATAATTTTTTTTACAAGCCCACATCAATGTATCTTCACCTTCTGAATATTAATTTACCATTAATGTCCCCCAAAACCCTCAGTTTTCATTAAACATCGTCGAAAATATGTAGAATGTGATTTACTCCCTTAAGCTTGCTATCCGGCGAATATCCAAAAATAAGTATACTTTTATTTTGTCCTTAACATAACACAACACTGTGAAGGCAAAGGGTTATGTACCTCTTTTAATTGTGGGGTGAGAAAAAGAAAAAGAAAAGGGCGGTTCATCCGGTAATTGTTGTTCTTTACAGTCTACCCATAGTGAATTCCTGATCATTTTGCATTAGACCAATTTTGATTTCTGTTTCACTGGAAACGGTAAATTTTATGGGGGTGAAACGGAAAAATCAACCCTCCACATGCTAAATACCGAATAGTTCTCAATGCTCTACCGTATACATGAGCTTTAAGGGGGGAGATACCTTTAGGCGACGAAAAAATGGCTGAAATTCATGTTTTTTTAACAGAACGATTTCTTCACCATGTTTGGGACTTAAGGTATGTTTTATTACTACTTTTGGCTGTTACATGGTACTTTTTTTATTTATCAATCTTCAATAATTGCGGAGGTGTGGCAGGGTCTTCTAAACGGGTTGCGGTGGATGTTGTCAGACGGCGTGACACGTAGCGTCGGCAGGATTAAGCTGAAAAAAGCAACGAAGATTTTTCTTTCATTAACACTCATACTCAGAATATGAACTAAGAAAAAGTGAGAAATGTAGAAAATCGATGAAATGGTTCGCTTTAAAGCAAACAGGCTGAATTTTCTGAAAAAATGGATACATTTTGCAATCAAAAATACTTTTGTTCCTCATCTTCAAAAACTTTTGGGGTTATGTTTGAGACAATGAAGGTAGAAAAATTTGTACCAAGCTTCATCAGAATCGGTCGATTAGTTTTTTTACCTATGCGTTACGCCAGTTTTGAGAATGCAGTTTGGAAGACCGTGCCATACCTCCGTCATTTTCAAAGATTAATAAAAAACCATCTAACAGTCAAAAATTTAATAAAACATACTCTAAGTCTAAAAAACTCGGCTGAGTATTAGTCGGGCCTCGCTCTATTAGGGTTCCGTACATATGACCAATCAACTTTTTTTTATAACTAGATATTTTATTATGTAATGCTTGTTTCTGTGTTAGTTCTTAGGTAGTACTAAACTGAAACCATATGAGGTGATACTAAAAAAAGCTTTGTATACTCCTGCTGTAAGCTAATAATGAAAATATATAAAGCTATTGCTATTTAAATATTAACAATACTAAATGACTTTTTTTAAGTCGGAACCAACCAATTGCCAATATTGTCACATTTTTCGCAGAAAAAGAGGAGACGAAAAAGAATAAATGAACTATGCGATCTACAGTTCTTTTTAAATTTGCAATCTCGTTAACCCTAAAAATAGCGAATAAATATTTGCTTTAAAAAAAATAACGAAAATCGGCGAATTTGTTTCTTGCCTAAAGCTATTTCCCCCTTAACAAAATCGAAGGTGAACGCTAAAGTGGCGTTCCTTGTTAGTTGAGCTGTACCAACGATTTTTTCAGCCCTGGACTGACGTGAGATAAAAATACGGCGCACGTTTCTTTCCTAACTGCCGTTATTATTTATCGACTATCCTCCACCCGGATATTCATCTCGCGAATAGCTTTTCCGCTGGTACATATTTCTTCCCGCGGCTTGTAAAAATTCTGTGCCCTTTACCAACAAAAACGGGGGCAACTAAATCACCAATGCTTCGTGGATGGAGAAAGAGAGAGGGAAAAAGAGAGAGAGAGAGAGAGAGAGAGAGAGAGAGAGAGAGAGAGAGAGAGAGAGAGAGAGAGAGAGAGAGAGAGAGAGAGAGAGAGAGAGAGTACATAACCATGGGGTCGAGTTCGGCGTGATCCACAGCGGCGTTCGGAGCCTTAGTCCTGTCGAGTGTTCTGGCAGGATTAATGGTACGTCTGCACGAGGAGCAATATCACTCACGCGCCGCGTTTCCGCAAAGTTTGGAAAAGTCGAGGTATCCACATGTCCCGATATCTCCTCCCTCTGGCGTTCAAGGACAAAACGTCGTCCGGCCAGGGAACGGTGCCTTTTTCCTCAATGCTTGTGCCCTCCGTCGTGTAAATGGTAAACTTCGAGTGACCAAGGTGACGAATAAGTCAACGTCTGCAAAGGGACTAGTCGTGGGGTCTGATGTAAGGTCCTGTGTGGCAGTGAAAGATGCGCTTGCTCCGCTCCTTTATACCGGAGAAGCCGTGACGATACACGATAAATGCTCCGTGCACCCATGCTCCGTTAAAAAGACAAGGCGAGAATTCAATGCACACAAAAAAATATTCTATTCGAAGTGAAAGCTCGTCGGAAAGAAAAAAGTGCTGGTTTGCTTCAGCAAATCATCCGAGGCCTCAAAAACTGCAGAATTACAGAACTCGAGTGTCCGCGGTCGATTTTTTAAAAACTCATAAAGGGGATAAAGCATTCAAAACTATTAGACACGTATTTTTTCATATGTGTAGAAAACGGTTTTTCGGGGGGAAACCACCCCTCAAAGATAGGTGTGTCGGGGGTCGTTTTGCAGGTTCAAGCAGTCCACCAATCTGAATGAAGCAAAAACCAACATTCCGTTAATGTCAAGCGATGAAAAATCTACTATAGAATAATTGAACAAAAATTAAATTAAGGGCTGACACGTCTTTCTTTGAGGGATCGTTCGCCCCCTCTAAAACGTTTTTCTGCAGATAAGGAAAATACGTGTGTAATAATTTGCAATGCTTTATCACATATATGAGTTGCAACAAAATCGAAGGCGGACAGTTAAGTGATGTTCCGTGTCAGAAAAATCGGAGAATCCTGTGCTATTTATTTTCGGAAGATAGCCATCGTCCCCAAGCCGTGAATCGTTCCATTCAAACGTTGCTTTCCATTGAAGTACACGCTCCTCGCGCACGAATGAAATTTATGTAAATCAAATGAGATCATTTTTCTCTCTGAATAGGAATCGTATTAGAAAAGGTTTCGTTTTTCGAGCTTGAGGGGTGTTCGTTTCAGGAACGGGACTTAACCCCATTTCTACACGCGGTTCGTCTCGATGGATATTCAAGTCCGTCACCCATGGGACTCACGTACTCACGCGCACATGTATCCCGACCGCCAACAATGTCCCATGGCAATCGCACACTTTTCACACCGTGAACTCTGACAAGTCGGCATGACAAAGTACACGGTAGGCCATGAACGACATGACGTTGCACCGGCTTTTCCTTTCACGCAAAATCGTTTTCGTCCTACATCCCATTGGCATGACCGGCATAGAGCTTTCGCTCGATCGAGCATATCCTTCGCCTATTCTTCCTCCCTCTCTGTCTCTCTCTCTCTCTCTCTCTCTCCCTCTATGTACACGAAGGAATAAAGTGAACAAAAAGCAGAAAAGACGTCGGATTTTTTCAGTGGGCGTATTGGCTGCCGCGAAAATATTTTACGAAATACACATTGCCACTTTTGTTCCCATTCAACGCGTTGTTTGGGTGCATCGTGAATTCTGGGTTTCGTGACGCGCGTACCTTCCGGAACGCGTCACAATAATGGACCGAATAATTTAAACGCACAGCATGTTTATGTGCCTTTTACACTTATGTATAGTAATTTTTTACACAGATTTTTGTATTTTCTCGAAGATCCATGGTACGAAGGAATTTGCGGTCTTTTTGGGGCTCCGTGGCCAATACGCTCATACTTTCGTCATGGCTGTCCGTTTGTCACTGCGGAGCGCCCTTATTCGCGTACCCGTTGGTTTGAAAATCCGATATAATTCACGAAAACATACTTCAGTGAGTACTTTCACGCAAAATCATTGTGGATGAAGAAAAATAATTAGTGACTGAGAAAAAGAAGAACTCTTCAATTGGGCGCGGTTCCCTACCATAATGTAATCATTTAACGGTTCATGCCTAGTCGGTGCGATCGCAAACAGCTCGTTTTTGAGATTTTTTTTCGAAAACACTGATGATAGATTACTAAAAAAAATTAGGTATGTGACAAAGTTCATCCGAAGAACACTGTGATTTTTTGTGTAAAAATATTTATTTATTATCGATTTATAGCCGATGTCCGGCAAGCATGTCCGGCGAGAAAACTAATAAAACAGATTTCGTGAGTATATTAGTTTATCATATGATTAATCGAAGGCATTTCCGAAATATCAAATTTGAAAGAAAAACGGTGCGTGTTCAAAGTGAGAGCCTTGATTTTTGTGAAAAAAATAGGCATTTTTCGTTCATCAAATCGAAAGTATACATTGGAAAAAATCTTTCGATCGAATACTATATGCTTGTTATATACGAATACACAAATTACGTTAAAATACTAATGGGTGTCACAAAATGACCTGACATTTTTATTTATTAATAGAAGGTATTATCTATTTGAAAAGAACAATTATATTTATTTCAATATAACGTACAAACATGGAGGTTGTATTTGGGACACAATATCCGATAAATGGCATAAACGGCATGGACTTGGGAGACATATTCTTCCAACAAGATGGCGCAATATGTCGTCCAAGTCCATGCCGTTTATGCCATTTATCGTATATTGTGTTCCACACATAACATCCATGTTTGTACCTTATATAAATATAAAAATATTCGTACTTTTCAAATAAATAATACGTTTTATAGACAATGAAAAATGTGAGGCCATTTTGAGATACCCTATATATTTTTACAAAGCGTGTTCAAAATGAGTCTTGACTTTTATCGAAAAAATAGGCATTTTTCGTTCATCAAATCGAAAGTGAACATCGGAAAAAAATCCGTCGATCGAATAGTTTTAACATAAAATATTTTTACATCGAGAAATGCCGTAAAAATTGCAGAAAAATCGTTGCGGTAGTTTTTGACATATGTTCCTCACCGACTTAGAACGCCTGCTTCCGCGAAAAAAGCGTTCGAAGTTTCGAACGACGCTACCAGCGCCCCAAGCGTCAACAAAACAGCCTGTAAATCTGTCAATTGACAGCCGAACACCTGGAAATTTTGAGGGAATATTTATGAGAGGATATACCGTCAAAATATATTAGTTTTGAAAAAAGCGATTTTCCTGCAACTAGGCATAGCACCTCGAAGGAAATCATTGGTGTGTCATAATTACAATTGTCGGTATTTATAAAATACTGTAGCTGAATCGACGACGCATTAATTTGCGAGTAATTTGAAAGTAATTGAGTTTCAATTTCTTTTTAGCTCTCAAAGTTCTTTTGATGCGCGCTTTTTATTCGATGCGACATAAATTCTATTCAAATCGGAGTAAGCCCGAGCGGTTCCCACGAATAGTTATTCCTTGCCTGCGAGGAGGATGGATGGGATGTAGGATAGTCGCTGACTTCATAGACACGCGTTTCCGGAGCACCTGGCGTATGGAACGCGAATCAAAGGCTTACAATGCATTGCTCACCGAGATGGAGGTACATTACGAAGAGATGGAGTCAGAGAAGCAGGGGGGTGGGAGAAGAGAGAGAGAGTGAAGCGACGTTCGTGGTAGCTGGATGTCCTGGCAAGGCAAGCGATGGCACACCAGGCAGTGTTATATATTGCCCTCGTACGTCCCACAGCCTCGCTCACTCATGATTGATGACAAGTCGTTGGCTGTTATGAATATAATATCGATCAATCACGCTATTTACCGGACGAACGCATAGGCCACTCTATCATCCCCGCTTATACCTCGCCTGTCTACGTACACCTCGGTCCTCATTCTCGGAGCTCCTTCACCTCTTTCGCCTCCTTCGCTCTTCGTATATATATACGCCAAGCATTATTACTTCCATCCCGTATTCCGTCCATATATAAGTATACACTTGTACGTTCCTATATCATGACGCGCTCGGATCGAAAAGTTTCGGCTCCATTTTTCATTTTTTCTTGCCCCACCCCCCTCTACTCTTTCGCTCTTGGTTGACAAATGACGTTCCACCTTTCAAGAAGATCTTGACTTTTCGATCTTCCCTCTATTCGCCCTAGTCGGTTCACCAGGAGAGCCATAAAGTGGATATGATTCTTCAACGATGGACCAACGCCTGTGAAACTTGAAAAACATGAAGCAACTTCCGGCTGGACGAAATGGACAGGTCATTAGAAAAACAGTATCGGACGTCTTCATATGGTACGATCATATCGCTTTCACTTTTTACCATACCCGTGTCTTATAACTGGGCTTCAGTAGTGGCGCGATCGGAAACTCCATAAAACTGCGTCCCGGAACCCACCGCACCAGCATACGTCTAAACGGTCATCCATTCAAGTACTGATCCAGGCCAACGCCGATTGGCATGGGCAATCAACGTCTTATTGTAGAAGGCCGTATTCTAGCCGGCTTGGTTACATTTTTTTTCATATTTTTAGAATTTGAGGTCTTGAGGGGGGAATTTATGGGAGGAAAACATTTGCTTATTTTGATGATTATTTTTTTAAGGAAATATTTCTTCACCATTGTTGAGACTTAGGATACGTTTTATTACTACATTGAAACTGGGGTGACGTATAGCTAAAAAACTAATCGACCGATTCTGATGAAATTTGGTATAAATCTTTCGAACCTTATTGCCTAATACATGACCCTGAATGTTCTTGAAAATAAAAATAGAATATATTTTTTACTGCAGAATGTAGCCATTTTTTCGGAAAATTCAATCCCTTAATTTCAAAGCGTACTATTTCGTCGATTTTCGACATTTCTCACTTTTTCGTGGTTCAGATACTGCGTACGAGTATTAATGGAAGAAAAATGTTCGTTGGTTTTTTTCAAACTAATCCCGCCGCCGCTGCGTGTCAAGCCGTCTGACAACATCCGCCGCAGCCCGTTTAGAAGATCGTGCCATACCTCCGCCATTTTTAAAGATTAATAAAAAAAATACCACGTAACCGCCAAAAGTAGTGATAAAACATACGCTAAGTCTCAAAAATGGCGAAAAAATATTTCCTTGGAAAAAAATTTGACACTAGAATATGGCCTTAAGGAGGTACGATCACTTCCAAGGGATCAAAAAAGAGTCTACATTTATTTTACCCACAGCTGCTCTGATTGATGTTTACTTACGTTCATTATTCGTATTATCGATTATAGTGTGCCAAATGTTATGGTAAATGATGAATTTATTGCACGTGAACAAATAAAAACTTAAAAATTAGATTGTCAACGACTCGGTAGCAATCTTCGTAATAATAATATTAACATATCCACCATAAAAATGGACTGAAAAGACAACAAAAATCAGCCGGAAACCTATTAAAAATAGGCTTAAAATACCTCAACGGTATTAACACGATAGGCAGGATATAATTATACATATTATTGATACGTGATAAATGATAAAACTCCATAAATTGTTGTTTGCATATTTTGTGGCGGCTTCCATTCAAATTAATTTCAAAACAAAGCTGGGTTATGTTCGCCAAACGCATCAGCTGTTACTCGCGACGTTGCTAAGTCTGTAGGTGCTATTTCGTCGTTCTGACCATTTTCAACCGGAAATTGAAACTTTCTTGTAATGTAGTGTTTTAACTACACGGTGAAGATTGATTTTCTTATTTTTTACAATATTCATTATATGTCTAATCTATCGAATTTCAGTTTTCCAACGGGTAGTTGGATACGTGAGCAGGAAAACACGATCACCGCACTTCCGGTTGACCGTCTCCATAAGACGACGTGCTTCGGTAACTCAGAGTGCTCGACTTTGCAGTTTTATTGCCAAAAAAATAAACGGTCAAAATAGCTCAAATTTTGGCAATAGGCGCATAAAGTATTCGTCAAAATCATATAAAAATGTCTAATCCTAAAGTTGGATTCGTAGTAATGATCGTACCTCCTAAATAACGATACAAAATAAACCTCGCTGAAGAGGTCAGTGGGCTGTATACAATGATCCCTGATCTGATGATGATAGCTGCTGAATATTCGATGTCGATCGAACACCGAGTATTGCCTTCGAACGATCTCGAAGTAAATCATCAACGAATACAAGCTTGACGACTATGCCCAACCTAGTGCAAACTCCATTAAATTCGATTCGTATGCTGAGATTATTTTCATCCAAATCGGCTGCATTCAATGAAATATGTTGATGGCCCGTCGTTAGTGCAGGCGCGTTGTATGCCGTCCACGTAATTTGGCGGACCGACGAAACGACGAGACTCGTTAAAGAAGATCGTCGATACGGAGTTATTGGAAATACCGAAGGGCTAATGAACTCAGCAACCAAGTGTATCATCATTAGACTCCGTTGTGCCGTATATTTGTCTTTCTCTTTTACGGAACGCTGCTCCCCCGGATGGTGGTCCACCAATTCTTGGCAATTTTACGTCGCGAATAAATTCAATCATTCCTGGGATCTCTCACGTTCCCCCCGAGCTGCGGGGCTGGCACGAGCAAAGAGATGTATGGCTGAACGAAAAGAACCAGCGAGAGAAAGAGATCGCGATGCAATCGTGAATGCGCACAATATAAGTGAGTTTCGATGTGAACGTGGTCATCCCGGTTTTTGGACGACTCCCGACGAGTATATACGCGATTGGCACTCCAAACGAGCGATGAGACATTCAGCATCCATGGTACATAAAGCCGCATCCCCCCCCCCCCCCCCCCCCTCCCAACCGTCCTGCCTGACAACGATGCAGCTACACCAACTTGATTGTCGCGACATTGGGAAGCGTTGATCTCCATTTAGCTCGCACCTCGTGAATCGTTAATTAAGACCGTGTTAAGGTTCGGTCATTGAGAAAAAGCGCCGGGCACATGCTTGGGCCCTCCTTGTCCTCCCTTCCCACGCTGCGCCGGGTAGCTCTGATGAACGATGCTTCTACTTCTTTTTTACTCTCTTTGTAGTCCTTCTTCACCGACGACCAAAGTTGCTTCCGAGCATATTCGACTTCCAGGACCATCCTTGTAGCGAATTTTCTCCGTGCTCAACATTACGCGAATCCCAATACTCTTCTTATTCATCTTTACATACATATAAGTATATTTGGTGTACAACGATCATTTCGAGGACCAGACGTTCCCAAAAAATGTACTGATACCCTGATGTTACGTACACAAAGGGTTCACAATGACATTTCACCTTTCCATATATGGGGTAAAAGCTGGACCAACATATTCATTTTTTCAGCTCCTTGTTCTCACGCTGGGGTCACGGCGACACCACTCGCATTTTTTTGTAGCCACTGCCCGAGATTGATGTTTTTGTCTTTTTTAACTCCCGATTGGAAATCAGCCAAGAAACAGGCCCGTTCTTTCGAAAAGTCGGTAGATTTGAGGGGCTCCGAGATAAACAGGTTTAACATGAAAAGCACAGATGGACAACATAATCTCGATTTTGGATCTTGCACTGGAAATTTCGGGAGACCAGTATGTAAAACTAGGGATTTATATATGCACATACGAATATATATAAATACAGAGTGACCTGGAAAGTGACGTTCAAAAGGGTAATCTAGATGCCTCGTATGAACACCTATTTGCATCAACCCCATGTAGGTTCCACGATCGTTTTAGTTTTCGAGAAAAAAAACTGAACGTTCCTTTGAACTTCCTTTCAATATTTTAGTTTTTTTAAATTGACTTTCCTTTTCGAAGTTTTTATAAGCAATGAAGAGTCATTTAGACCAGTATAAGTATTTTTTTTCATTCGAACTGATCGTCCCCGACCTATTTTTTATATTTTATCAAAATCCAAGGCATCTACGTTAGTGTTCCGTCGGTAATTTATTTATTGCTTATCAGTGCACTTCCCGGCGAAAATACAAGTGGAAAAATCGCGGGGGCAGCTCAGACACAAAAGAGGATAAAAAAAATGTTTTTTTCTAAAAACTAAATAAAACTGAAAAATATCGTAGAACATGGATGGACGTGATTCGGATAGGCTTTGATACGAGGCATCTACATTTTCCTATGGACGTCACTTTTCGGACCATTCTGCATATATATGTGCGGTATTCCACGTGAGTCCGATGGACTTTTTACCGGACCCCTGCCAATTCGATTTTTTTAAATCTGATTCCATTGACTCTAAAAGACACCATGATTTTTTTTTACATTTCTCGAAACAACCCTTAGTCAAAAAAAATGTTCTTTTCCGAAAAAAACGATCCAGATTAAAAAATCTGACAAAATTCCCAAAATGCATGATTATATGTAAAAATTTCCAAGCTATCACCAGCAGTGGAAGTATGATTTTCTCGTTAGCAGTCAAAAAGTTCTGGTATAAATTTCAATTGAAGTCGTCTTCAGCACAGAAAGAATCATACTTCCACTGCTGGTGATAGCTTGAAAATTTGTACATATAACACGCATTTTTAGGAATTTTGCAGATTTTTTAATCGGGGCGTTTTTATCGGAAAATTCTTCTTCTTTGACTAAGGGTTGTTTCGAAAAATGTAAAAAAAATTCAGGGTGTCTTTCAGAGTCAATATATTCAGATTTAAAAAATTAATCGAATTGGCAGGGGTCAGGGAAAAAGTCCACGGGATTCACGTGGAATACCTCATATCTATATATTCAATATCGTTGAGAAACACGCTTGGAGATAAACAACGCTCACTAACAAGCGTTGCCCTCGTTAAACCAATGGTTACGGGGTGATTATTCCTTCCTGGCTCTTTCCACTCTCCCTCTGTCTATCTTACTCGATCAGGTGGCTCACCGCGTTCCCTCCTCTCCTCCGTCTTCATCTGCATCATCCCGTGATCGTTGACGATGTCGTCGTCGATGTCCTAACAGCAGTGCCTCTAGTATCTTCCCCGGGACCTCTTCTTGCGAGGGTACTTCGCTTCATTCGACGGGGGTGTGGTCGTCATCCGCGTTAACGAGCCTCTTGGATTCCTCATTTAGGAATAAGGCGCGTTTGAGCAGAGGTTCTTCATTGCGTTCGCGGACAGTCCCCCCCAAGAGACGGAGAGACGGCGGAAGGCGGAAAAGTTTGGCTCGAACGAGACGACTAGCACAAGCCTGCATACACATGGCAGCGAGTAAGAGACGAGAAGTGGCACCTGAAAAAAGCACCTTCGAAGGTGCGGAAGATGCAATAATGAGTCGAGTTTCGCAACTTGCCACGTCATACAAAACCGGGTGCAACGTGTGGCTGACGTGCGCAAGTACGGAAAGAGAGAGAGAGAGAGAGAGAGAGAGAGAGAGAGAGAGAGAGAGGGGGGGAACGCGGCACCGGGAACTGCCGCGATAAGCAGCTGCTACAAGAACAACGAAACGACAAGAAGAAAAAAGCGAAGAACCGACAGCGTGACTCTGCAACCGCACATTAACAGGAACGCTACTTCGCCTCGCATCTCTCCGGTGATTTATGACCACCCAACAATACCAAGCAACGCACGCTTGCTTTCACGACAAAGATTTCCTATTCTAGAGCAAGGAGGATAACCACCGACGACACGGGGTCGCAAATGTTGACAGCAGAGAGAAAAAAGAGGCTAGAGAAAAATACGGTTTTCTTTGGCGGTAATCTTGATGTTGCTCGTCCATTTGCCAAAAGGATCACTGCCGCATGGAAGAAACAACAATCGCTTGAGCTGATCGCACCTTTCAGTCTCGAAAGTACAATCAGCTCACGCGCATACGTCGAGACAAAGAGAATCGTCGACCACACTCGTGCACGCTCGTCCTTCTTCCTGTCCTTGGTCCTTCCACCAAAACCGCCATTTTTCGAGCAAACGAGTCGGTGCAAAGGTGAGTCTGGGACATTCGTGCGTATCTGTCATAACCCAAGATTCATTCACCTGCTCACGATATTTTCTATGGAAGAAACCGTTGTCAACTCACGACAAATGTGGAGGACAATTGACGCGATTGAAGACGATAGAGGAATCGAGCAAGAGAAGGACGTAACAGGGGCGACTGGGGATTCCATGGGGGTTGCGTTTGCCTGTTTTGATATTCTAGCAATCGATAGAAAATGCCATACATCGTTGTTAGGAGGGTCACCCTTTGTCACCCGCTTCCTCTCGGCCCGCCTCTTTGCCGACATTCCCACCCAGGTATTTACTAATCAGTGGCAGGTTTATTTTCTTTCCGCCAACAAAAGATCGTTAAAAATCCGTTAGATTAGGGCTGTCAGATACGGGATGAGAGCTCAGCGTTCTCTGCGGACACGTGTTCTTGAAGTGTACACTCCGGCTTACATATAGGTATACCTATTCGTCCTCCTGTCTGCGTTGGACACTGAAGGCTCGAAACAGGCTGGCTCTCTCTCTCTCTCTCTCTTTCTCTCTCTTTCGCTCGGTCGTATATATAGCCGAAGCTCTTTGTGCGTGATTTGAATGCAATCGGTGGGCTAATCTCCGATCAGTGTCGAGAGCGTAACGCGATCCGACGCGACGTGACGTGATCCGGACTCGATAGCCCCGACCGGCAAATCCGACCCACCATCAGCAGCACCACCGTCAGGGCCCAGGAGCGAAGACGAAAAGAGCGGGAGAGAGAGAGAGAAGAAGAAGAACTCGAACGTCAATGGTACAAAGCTGGTATACCGATGTATGCCATATACTTGAGGCGAGAGAAAGACCACTTTGAGAATTTATTACGTACCGATAGGTATCGCGAACTACAGACCAGAAATAAGCCTATCCCGTGAATGAGAATTCTCAAGCAATTGGCAACGACAAAAGCACTGCTACCAAAATCTAAACATCAGGCCTAAGAAGTCGGACAAGAGTTCCTTTACCATCCCGGTAACGGATTCTTCGTTGCTTCAATTTCAGACTCCTCATATTCGTTTGGGTTGGCGGACCAATTGGTACTACCAGGTCCTGGTGGTCATTGGATCACTGTATGGTCTCGGTGATCATCGGAGTATCTCCCAGTCTTGGTGATCATCGTCACGCCATCCGTACGATCGACGATCGGCAACTGACGTTCCTAGACCACGTACATTTCGTCAACGGAATACAACAATCGAATCAACGTCTCGTTATCTCTGCTACGTTCGCCAATTACTATTCTCGAACAACAGTGCCGCAACAAAAAAGCATCTCGTGTGGTTATTGCACACGAGTGTGCACGCGGAGCGTCAAGAGTCGCGCCACCGTGTATACGTATACACATAATAATCACGACCGCGGGGCAGCACACCGCGAACATGAACCCATTCATATCCACCCTTGCGAGCAGCCAAGCGCTTGTAATACAAACTCGAATGGGTCGGTAGAGGGCCATAGAGATCGAGTGCCAGTACGTATATATATGGTGTGTCAGTACCCACACGATCATGTCACAAGTGCTCACACGTCATTGTGACATTGTGAGCGACCACGGGAGTGTTATGAGAGAGCGACAAAGAGAGAGAGGGGGTGAACTAGTTGTCGAGGGGGACAACAGCTGCTCGACCCGTAACCCACATACATCACCGCACGTCATTGTTCCTCCCTGTGCGCATTATTCTGAGGCATCACCAGGTATACCTATATACCCGTTCCCCCACACACATAGACACGCACGCGCGCACACACACACACACACTCACACTGACACACACACACACACTCACACTGACACACTGTATTACGTATTATGTGCGAGAGTTGCACCTCTCGACACGCGGAGGCGTCCCGTGTCATCGTCTCGTGACTGTGGGGCCATTCCGAAACGTGTGCCAGAGCCGGAGACGGGCGTAATGCTATACACGCCGACGTATAGGTGCGACAGCGATGTGTCAGCACGACAAGAGGTACGCAGCGAGAAATAAGTCGCGACGATGAGATACAGCTCTGTCTTCCGCTCACTCCGACAGGGCTGAACAATCCTTCGAATACAAGGAAGAGCTTTGCTCCTCCGTTTTTCGGTTGCCCATGATTGGATCTTTATCGGCTAGTGGTCTGGGTCTTCGTTGAAATCAGGAGCCTATCGAGTTTTGTTTTTTTTTTAAATTGGAGTGGGTGTACTGGAGCAAAAAAAGTTATTTTCAACACATGTGTGTATGGGTGTGTTAATAAATATGGAATTACAGTTTTTTACTTTTAATTACTTATTTTCAAGACTCCATAGAGTCTCTTCACATACCGGCCGAGGCAACAACTATTGGCAGTAGGAATATTTTTTAATCTACCAGACTTGGTAGAAAACTTTTCCCGCAGAAGTTGAATAGTTCACAACGTGTCACCGAGTGGTGGGTACAAGATTCATCGATATGGAGGCGCTTGGGAGATTTCAACGTCACTCCGATTTTTTCAAACGGGACCACTGTTTTTTTTAATAAATTTTATCAAGGAAATAAAAATAAGTTTATACACCAAATTTCAAGCCGATCAAGCAAGAAGTCGTATAAAAAATAGTTAACGCGTTAGCCCCACTTGTAGCGCAAAAAAAGGCATTTTTCATGATTTTTTTTAAAGAAAACTACAAAACTTTTTCAATCGATCAATATACCATCTTAAAGAACACATCTTGAAGAACTTTCAGTAATTTTTTTATTGAAAAATATTACATTGTTTAGTGGCAAATGGCCGTCAATGAAATAATGTTTTTATATACGCGGCTTGCGGTGACCAACATTGCGGCGAAGTGGATCATCTGAAAAAAAAAATGCGGATGGATTTAGTCAAATATAAGTATAAACTAGTCTTTAATCGAAGGGTTTTAAAAAATATTCATTTTTCACATAATGGCGGACAGTCAAATTTAATGGTTCGATTTTAATGAAAAAAACGGCCATTTCTTGGCTATAAAACGGCCAGTTTTTTTCGAAAAAAAAATCGAACGTTTAAAGACTACATTTTTTGGTATTAAATAAGCCTGCAAAATAACAAGAAGATCGGTTCATTAGTGTTCGAGTAATCTTGGTCACCGACTTCAGAAATGCCATTTTGAGAAAAACGCGTTTAAAGTTTCAATTTCAGTTCTTCAATTCACGGATTCTTCTCTTTCAACGCTCATATCTCAGTCAATTTTGTTCGGATCGACTTTAAATTTTCAGGACATATTCTCAGATACTTATACTTCAAAAAAATGCAATAAAAAAAATCGATTTTTTCAAAATCGCAAGTGGGGGTAATCCCTTAAAAGAGAATTGTAAATGCGTTCTACTTACAATTCATATTCAGACCGATTCAAACCTTCACTTCTCAAAGTGTGCTTAAAGGTACTCAAAGTGATGGCCACCGCATTTAATGCACACTTGCAATCTCATTAGCATTAATTGTGTTGTATTAATCACGTATGTCTTTCTTGCAAGCTATGTGAGCCCGAATGATTAGAGCCTGTGCGTTAATGCAGACAGCCGTCATCAATAAGACAGCACAATCAATGTGAATCAGGTCGCAAACGTGTATTGGAAGATGTGGTCATCACTTTCAGCACCTTTCATAGGAGTAAGTAGGCTGCGCCTTATTTAATCGATTCTAGGCTCAGAACATTGACATTTCTTTTTTATCGTTTTCGCATACGCAATCTTGATCGATCATCGTGAAATTCGGTGCGGGTACTTATTTTCAGTTACTTGATTAAATTCTAAAAGGAATGGTCCTTCCATTTAAAAAATGGAGGCAACCATGAAATTTCTGAAGTGCCTCTACCAGCATGTACCTCGTAGCCACTCGATGACCCGCTTCGAAGTATGCAACTTATGGACGAAAAGTTTTCTCTTGAGTCTGATAGTTTAGAAAATATTTATACTGCTAATAAATGTTGCCTTATCCGGCATGTATACATCGATTGCGTTATAAAGAAGCCGAAAAAGAAGATTGAGTTTTGAAGCGAAAGAGGGGGAAATAATAACAGTGAAGAAAAAATATCTTAACAACCAAAGTCGGCGCTGGAACATAAAAAACGAACCCAATAATATCAAATCTTGTTCCAGATGAATAATACCTCTGAATTTTGATATTTTACCTACTAATATATACAGAATTATTTGTGAAGCTGATGAACATATGATAACATCGAAAATAATTGCTACCCATCCGTTTCTTTGAATTCCTCCATGGCACGTAAGCACCGTTTCTTATCTATGATGAATGCCGAATTCCCGTATAATACATATGAACATCTGACGAATTTCCGGTGTATTTCTGGAACTATCTGCGCTAGGGTAAGTCTTTTTTTGTCTTTATTCTGAGTCGATCGGAGGGCGGACTTGGTCCCTCGCGCGTCTCGCAACGGAAGGCTGACACCCCGACGAGGGCCTTCTGTCGGCTACTCGGGAGCACATTCGAAGTGCAGGCTTACGTACAGGCGGCTGGTCTCGTGAAAATTTCTGTTGTCGAAGGAGTGCGAGAATCGCACATTACGGTTGTCGACACTGGCGGCGATAACGTTGGTACGTTACCTTCCTCACGGTTGGCGCGATGACCAGAGTGAATGGAATCACATATATATATATATTAATATATATATATATATATATATATATATATATATATATATATATATATATATATATATATGTGGAGAGGTACAGATGGAGACCGATTGTACATATCGCAGAAGCGATATAAATAAGTTTACAACTGCACTTACAGTTGAATTTGTCCGTTAATTTCATGATGTATACAAAATTAAGGACGTTATTCCAAATTTTTACTTTTATATGTACAACGGTTAAAAGCGGGACCTTGGTCTTACGTATTGGTACATATAAGGACTAGAGGTTAGGCAGAATATACGAATTAGCCGTCTTTCAACTTTACATGATCATAGTAATCTACGTCTTATGATGCTAAAAAACATGTGAATTGTTTTCTCATAGATGTATTCTACACGTTCGTTAAGGTTCGTAGCTGACGTATTCGTATTGACAAATCCCAAATTCTAACTCTGGATAAAAGGTACCAGCAGGAATCGCTTGTTCCGGTTTTATCAAACGTCGGAAATGTTTGATCGAATCTATCAGTCACAAAATTTGGAAAAAAACCCCGTACCCGTACGCACGCCTGTTTATGATACAAAGTAAAAGGTTAAGCCCATTCTTTATTTACTATTTTCTTTATCTTCAAGCTCTTTGTTGAGACCAAAACAATAATATTATATACAACGGTTTTTATTTATTTGATTAGTTTACGGCAATAACCGTTTTGAGTTACGATTAAGCACTATCATAATGCTATAGAACCGCAAACATCATGCTATGAAATATATGCAATTTCCAGTTTTCATTAAAAACCTTTCATAAAAAATTAAGTTTTCATTAAATTCCAGCATTCATTAACATTATACAGTAATTATGGTGCATTCTACGCAAAATTGTAATGAATTAGCGTAGGGTATCGTTCGAAACCTCTTTGTAACCCGTATTCTTCTATACTTTTTTGATGTAGGAATACCGTATATATCGCTATCGATGTAAATCGTGGTGGATAGGCAAAATCGATACGGGTTAGAAAATCGGCATGGTCCGCGGTACAAGTATGTACCTTTACAACCAAAAATGTTTATTGGAACTGATGTACGTTTATAACGTATTGGTGAAAACGAGGACCGAACAGACTTTTGTTTGATTCGTGGACCCAGAATATACCTTTACAAAACGAACCCTTTTTTTCGTAACAGTAAATTCCGGTACCGACGTTGACATACTCTCTCTTCAAGCGTCAAAACGATATTTTCCTTCCGTGCAAATCCTGCCAGTATTCTAATCATATGGGGGCCGGATTACAATGTCGAACTTTGAATGATCAGAACGCTCAAAACTCCGAAAGAATACTGCCCTGAAAGAATTTTACGGGAAAGACCAAAATTCCGAAAATCTGAACGCCGCCAAAATAACTCGGCTATGGAAGTTTTAAAAGTTTCAAAGTTTCAATTAATCAACGAATTATTTCACGCCTTTTTTTTAAATTAAGAAGTGATTTTACGTCAATTTTGAAATTTGTCCAGACAATGTTATACGTTGAGCATCATTTACAGTCAACTGTGTAGACTTTCGCTGGCATGATCTCGACGAACCTTGTAATTTCGGACCATTAGAGGTAGGAATTTTAAACCGTCGGCGGATTCAAATTTCGGAATTTCAATCCGGCCCCCAACCGATCGCTGCGATCTTCCCCGTAAATCTAGACTATCCATTACAGAGGTAAAAACTAGGACCGCGAATGACACCGTCCTCGTATGAAACATATTACATATAGCTAAGCGCGGTCATCGGTACCCGTACGTACCATTACATATAGATGTACGCATCGATATGTAATGGTACGTATGGGTACCGGCGCTTATTCGTAACGTTTCATACGAGGACCGGTACCCATACGTAACATTACATGTAGATGAGTAAATCTATATGGAACGGTACGAATGGGGACCGGTCCTCCTATGAAACGTTACGAATTAGTCGGTACCCATACTTACCATTACATATAGATGCGTACATCTAAATGTAATGGTACGTATGGGTACCAGCGCTAATTCGTAACGTTTCATACGAGGACCGGGACCCATACGTACCATTCCATATGGATGCGTACATTTATATTTAATGGTACGTATGGGTACCGGCGCTAATTCGTAACGTTTCATACAAGGACGGTGTTAATTACGGTCCTAGTTTTTACCTCTGCAATAGATGGTCTAGATTTACGGGGAAGAACCCAGCAATCGGTTGTGCTTTGAAACCGTTGTAACGCTTATCATGTTAAAAACATGTGTATTTTTTCTCATCCATGGATTCTACACGTTCGTTTACCCTTTAGCTGCCATCGTAGCAAATTTGCTATGTTCACTTTGACCCCGTTGGTGAAAAGCGTAAGGACGCTATAGCAGACCAGCTACTTCACAGTTCCATCAATCTATGCTAGATGCAGCTAAAATGCTGGGATAGCTTGAAATCCAAACGTAAACATACGAATTATGTTAATATGGCAACAATGTTGTCGTGACAATTTACGACGCTTGGCCCAGCATTCGATCCGCTGACCGTTTTTTGTCCAAAAATGAAAGTAAATGGACATTCTTGAAATATTTTTTGATAGAATTGTGTAAAGGAAGCTTGACTGGACGAACTAGGCTTTGAAGATTTTTTATTGAATTAAAATAATAGTTGGAACCGAGCGGGTGGAAATGTTAGTAGCAAATTTGCTACAGTCGTAAATACTACCTCCTACTCATAGGAAATGCGTTTCAGCCATCCAGAAATAGGCGTGGCCGTAAAAGCGTTAAGGTTCACAGCTAACGTACTCGTCTTAACAAATTCGTATCGTTTTATACGAGGATCGGTACTCATACGGCCCATTACATATATATGCGCGCATGTATATGCATTGGTACGTACGGGTACCGGTCCTCGTATGAACCGTTACGAATTGGTGCCGGTACCCATACATACCATTACATATAGATGCACATAACTATACGTAATGGTACTTATGGGTACCGGCACCGATTCGTAATGTTTCAAATGGCCCGTGTCATTCATGGTCCTAGTTTTTGCCTCTGCACTAGATAGTCTAGATTTATTTATTTGTACGCAATGTTATGTGCGAGTACCAGTCAACGTGTTATATTGATTCAAATAGGTACTGCGATACCTGGCCTCATTTGTGGTCTCGGCATTAACCGTTGCCACTCACAATCAGTAACGATTTTATGTCGATTGTCTTCCTAAAAATACGCCCCGACATTAAGTCTTCCTTTTCTCATATAGATTGGCTGAGTTCAGGAGGACTTACCAGTACTAATTGGCCTGCTTTATTGATAAAATCCGAAGAAGCATCTCCGACCGATTTCATAACCAAATTGCGTATGAATACAGTCCGACCTCTCAATAAGAACGCCCGCAATAAGCACGCTTCCCCAGTTTTTCGCTCGAGCACTTTCACCTACTTCGACTCGAACTCTGAGCTCGAGTCACGCTCGAGTGAATTAGCGCGCGGACCTCTCAATAAGCACGCCCAACCGAGGAGAGCTCAGATGAGTAAAATGAGATGAATACATAGTTACTTAACGTGAAAAAGTTCACATTCGTTCGAGCGTGCTTATTGGGAGGTTCGCATGCTATAAAGAGCGAGAGACAAAGAGAGCCAGTGAGCGTAGAGCGCGCGCCTGGTGGGGGTACCCGAAGTCTCGGAAATACTCTTCCCCTTGGGGGCTCTTCCGTGCTTATTGAGAGGTCGGACTGTATTAAAGATGTTTGAAAGCCCAGAACTCTTTTCGATTTTGTGTGAGGGAGTTCTAGTGATCGTTTAACATCTTATCACGACCCAAACCTCTCAGTTATACCCCAGCATATCACTTCTGTATCGATATTTTGTTTATACCAACAATTTATAATTATTGAAGATGTTTGAAAGACCAGAACTCTTTTGAATTGTGTGTGAGGGAGTTCTAATGATCGTTTAACATCTTATCACGACCCAAACCTCTCAGTTATACCCCAGCATATCATTTCTTTATCGATATTTCGTTTATACCAATAATTTATAATAACAGTCCGACCTCTCAATAAGCAAGCCCGCAATAAGCACGCTTCCCCAGTTTCTCGCTCGAGCATTTTCCTCTACTCCGACTCGAACTCCGAGCTCGAGTCACGCTCGAGTAAATTTGCGCGCGGACCTCTCAATAAGCACGCCCATCTGAGCTCTCCCAACCGAGGAGAGCTCAGATGAGTAAAATGAGATGAATACATAGTTACTTAACGTGAAAAAGTTCACATTCGTTCGAGCGTGCTTATTGGGAGGTTCGCATGCTGTAAAGAGCGAGAGAGACAGAGTCAGTGAGCGTAGAGCGCGCGCCTGGTGGGGGTACCCGAATTCTCGAAAATTCTCTTCTCCTTGGGGGCTCTTCCGTGCTTATTGAGAGGGCGGACTGTATAACATATGAAATCAAAATTAGGATTTGGAGAACAATGTCGTTGGTATAAAAAAAACGGATGTCAGCGATACCTATAGACGTGGTGCTCTGGATTTATAATGGTTCTACAATTTAGAAATCTGTAAACGGTAATTACATTTTTTCTCGGTTTAAATCTTAATGGTTATGGTTCATTCCGAGATAATTATTTATCTTCCACTATGATCGACTCATAATTGATTCTAGTGCGCAATGTTTGCGAAGTATGCGAGGACTTGCGGATCATAATGCAAATCCCACGTGGGCATCATTTCGAGTCGAGTGCACATTTTCATACACGTCTGTCATATTTTCTGGTCCCCGTAAATACCTTTCAACAAGTAATTCGGATGGTCCTCATTTTAACCGGTCTAACAAATTGGGACCGGTACCACTATTAACCGTTGCATATAAAAAAATACCCGGACCATCCCCGTATGTGCCATATGTCCCCCTATGCATAAACCTCTCCACACACACACACACACATATATATATATATATATATATATATATATATATACTTATCACCTGTACAAGTATATATGAATATATATATATATATATATATATATATATATATATATATATATATATTCATATATACTTGTACAGGTGATAAGTACATATGTACAAGGTGATTCACAACTACTAGGGTTCCCTTGGTCAGCATATACAGGGTGTCTCGAAATTAGCTTACATTTTAATTTATTAATAAAATTTATTTGAAAAGTACGAATATTTTCATTTCAACATAAGGTACAAAACTGGAGGTTATGTGTGGAACACAATATGCGATACATGGCCGCCTCGACCCTGTTTGCGAACGTTCACTCTTTTGACGAATCTTTCAATGAAAATCCTAACGGACGATCGAATATGGTCCGGCCGGACCAAGGATTTGGCTCGCTGTCGAACCATATTCGAACGTCTGTTAGGACTTTAACATTTTGGCATAATTACAGACTAATTTCATTAAGGCCTTAGGCCACAGTAACGGGTATAAAATCATGTGTGAATTTAACCATTTTTGTCGTATGAAAAAGTGATTCACTTATAAAATTAATTACACCTCTATTTAGTACGAATATCAAACTGCTAGAAATTTTTATTTTCGATGTGCAAAATGCCCGACTACTCGAAACTTCTCGGAACAGCTTTTTTCCAATTGGCGTGACAAATAACTTCAACAATTTTCATTCGATTTACTTCAATTTTAAAAACTATGTTCCTAATTGCATTTCGCAGAGAAGTACGTACGAAATTTCTGATTAATCGAAAACTTTTCATTTTATGAGCAGTTTATGAGCAGTATAACGAAATTTATCACTGCAAATTCATTTCTTAAGTTCAAATACCTACAACTTTTGAATAAAACAATATTTTTTTTAATCCCGTATGTACTTCTCTACCTTTTCTAATGAAAATTGACGAAAATTTTTGTTTTTTGTTCTAGGTAAAAAATTGTGAATGCTAAACGTCACGCCGCGAAGCGCCTAAAAAACGATAACAAAAGAAAATAATAGTAATCGGTCATTTTGTAAGTCGCAAAAAAAAATGTTTCTAACAGTTTGATAATCATGCTAAATAGATGCGTAATTAATTTTATGAGTGAATCATTTTTCATACGAAAAAAATGGTTAAATTCGCACGTGATTTTATACCCGTTATTGTGGCCTAAGGCCTTAATGCTGCGTTCAATTGCTTCCTTGAGCTCCAAATTGGTCTGCGGATCGTTGGCATAGACTTTTCCTTTCAGAAAATCCCAAACAAAAAAGTCCAATGGCGTCAAATCGCACGATTTGAACTAAACTTGCGAGGATTCCAAAAATTTGCGAAGCCTTTTGCTCGCAATGACACACCCTGGATGCTGCTAGAGGGAGCCCTGGTAGTTGTGAATCACCCTGTATCTATATATGCCGGAACGCGGAGAGCTCACGTATACCCAACGATGTAAAACCGCGATAAATCGCACGCGTTAAGTTTGAATAATGAGCGGACGTAACGATGATACATGTCGGGATTGCCAGGGGCGAGATGTCGGTGTCGGTGCGGTTGCTGAGCTACGTGATAGGAGTCGAGAAACGTCGTCGTCGCTCGTACTATAGAGAGTCCATTCGTCCGGCGTGTACAGCCAGAACGCACACGGTGTGGCCGAGCTACCAACTCTCGTCGGTCGTCTGTTGGAAAATCGTTGCTACCGGGCAAATATTACACACGAGTGTGCCCCGAGGGCATGCTGGACGGGAAAACTAGGAAGGCAGATTTGCCGCGTCGTCGACGGATAATTCCTCAGTCGAACATTATACGAACGAGTCTGGCCGGCTCGTCAAGCCGTTTTGTCGACCGAGGCCCAATTTATCATTCATAACCTCAGCGTTGAAATACGTCGTCGCGTTTGCCCTACCTCACTTCCTCGTTTCATCTATTAACCCCTTCGTTGGCATTGACGCAATAGTGCGTCAAATAATTCCGTGCCCTGTGTGGCATTGACGCAATAGTGCGTCAACCTTTATTTCCCTATTTAAATTGCTCTGATTTGAAATCGGAGCCTCACTTGGGGGTTTTTTTGACTCGCTGAATCCGAATTCGACGTCAAAATTTGGAAATTCAAAATGGCGGCGCCAATATGGCGGACAAAAATCAATAACTTTACTCGATTTAAATGAAAATCAGTGCTCCGGGATTTTTTAGGTCGCTTATTACGAATCTGAACTTGAAATTTGAAAATTCAAAATGGCGGCGCTAGAATGGCGGACCGAAATGGAAAATTTTACTCGATTTAGACAAAAATTGGTACTCTGAGATTTTCCAGGTCGCTTATTACGAATCTGAACACAAAATTCAAAAAAAATTAGTGGCGGATCTAATATGGCGGACGAAAGTGCAAAAAACAGCTCGATTTGGATAAATCTTGGTACTCGGGGGTTTTCGGGGACGCTGAGTGTGATGTTGAACTTAAAATGAAGGAATTTTTCATGGTGAATTCAATAACATGGAGCATAACGCAATAAATAGGTGGAAATAAATGAAGCTTGAGTACCGAGTTGCATCTAAATCAATCTGTATTATTTGTATTTTCATTCGCCATATTTGTTCGTCATTATGAATTCCTGAATTTTGAGTTGAGATTCGTAATCAGCACCCTCGCAAACCCCACAGTACAAGTTTTCAGGATGAAAAAAATGTTCTGCCATTTTGAGCACTTAGTGTCGAATTCTCTCTGCCAACGAAGGGGTTAAGGGATCATCATTTTTTACAAATTCTGTTTCAGATAATATTTACGGCCACAACCGTGTACACCGTGAGGACTCTCTTTTTTCGAAGACATTTTCAACTCAAAATATATGTAAGAAAAATGAAAATAAACGTTGAAATTTTTGTTTGCCGTTATTCACGAGTGCTTTGATTTGACATTGAAAAATCAGACTGATTAGCGTATTCCAGCCATCGAAAGAAAAAAGCGCGAAAATCAGCTATTTTTCGATGCGTTACACCGTGACGATTCGTTAATCCGTCCTGGTTGGATAGATTCGCCCATGACCGCGCATTCCCGATATACGTGTGCGACACTGTGCAAAAGCGTCCTCGTTAAAAAGCGACGACTACACATTCGAGCCTGTGGCGACGCTTCTCCGACTCTGCAGCGTCGTGAAAATCCTTGAAAAATTGATGAGCCAATGTCTGCAACGCACAGGCGAATGAGAAGCCTGTGCGCTCCGCTTTTGATGTTGCCGCACATAATGCGACATACTCGCGACCCTTCGACGCAGCGACGCATTGATTTTTCATGCCCGCTGATACAGCAGCAGCTTTTTTTCTGATAGAGAATCTACAGTGCGTTGGCTTTTTATTTCCTTAGCGAAGATAGATCAATTCTAGGACAATAAGGAAACAAACTCCATTTCAATCGAAAAGAATACTTCTTCTCTGCTGTATATCGAAATATCTCTTTTTAATTTTTTTGGTAACTCATTTTACAATAATGACAATGATAATAACACAAAAAGAATTCCTATCATCCATATTCAATTCGTATCAAATATTAACTCTACGTTGACACACTGGGCCATTTTTACCGGGACGAACTTGAAATATAATGCGCACTTTCCCAAAATTGAAAGTGTTCAATTATTTATTACAATTCAATGTTTTTTTTTTTCGAATTTGAATTATGCGGACATATTAAGGAATGTTTAGAAGTGTATGTCTGATTGATTTCAATAAACCCGATCGAAGACTTTTTAACGGCAGGTAAATGAAGTACCATTCGGGGAAAACAGACCGAGTGTGTTAAAATAGTGGCCAAACATAACTGTGTCGACGAAGGGTTAATGATAATATTTAATAGTCTCATTAAAAATAACTATAGTAACAACTCCAAAAACCACACATAAGGAAAATAATAACGATATGATGCCCGGATTCAATATTAAACGCGCTTTAGAATAACGATAATAGTATTCAACGTTATTATTAGTGTAATACTAATGATTAAGCGACTCTGGTGGATGGGCGGGCGGGATCGTCTCCGGCGATACATCGGCATAGCCGATACTCGGAGCGGTGGCCGCTTAGTCGTGCACCGTTATGACGACTGTGGACGCGACGGAAGTTAGGCCAGATTAGCGAAGTGCGGGTAGGCAGTGACAAGAAAGGGTTCAATTGGGAAGGGTAGTAACGCAAAAACCCGCAACGGTATACCTTGGAACTCAGGAAATAAAAACAATTCTTCTCATCATTTTTGAAATGACGGATATGAATTTTTGTTTTTCGTGTGAGATTTTATTGGTCCGGGCAATGCACTCCCTCAGTTCGCGCGAGGGAACATTCACCTACCTTGGTGGGTTAGGCTCGATCTTCTTTCAGTTCCGTTATAACCATTATTAGTATGATTATTAATAAACATAATAATAGATAAGAATCATAATAATAATTAATAATAATAATCATAATTGTTTCAGACTCCGAGCAATAAAATCTCATAAAAATGAAAAAATATTAACAAGTAATGTTATACCGAAAGAATAGTCTTCAGGAGCCCTAACAGTGAACACTCATACTAATTCTGTGTGTGCGTGTGTGCGTGCGTGTGTGTGTGCGTGCGTGCGTGCGTGTGTGTGTGTGTGTGTGTGTGTGTGTGTGCGTGCGTGCGTGCGTGCGCGCGTGTGTGTGTGTGTGTGTGTGTGTGTGTGTGTGTGTGTGTGTGTGTGTGTGTGTGTGTGTGTGTGTGTGTGTGTGTGTGTGTGTGTGTGTGTGTGTGTGTGTGTGTGTGTGTGTGTGTGTGTGTGTGTGTGTGTGTGTGTGTGTGTGTGTGTGTGTGTGTGTGTGTGTGTGTGTGTGTGTGTGTGTGTGTGTGTGTGTGTGTGTGTGTGTGTGTGTGTGTGTGTGTGTGTGTGTGTGTGTGTGTGTGTGTGTGTGTGTGTGTGTGTGTGTGTGTGTGTGTGTGTGTGTGTGTGTGTGTGTGTGTGTGTGTGTGTGTGTGTGTGTGTGTGTGTGTGTGTGTGTGTGTGTGTGTGTGTGTGTGTGTGTGTGTGTGTGTGTGTGTGTGTGTGTGTGTGTGTGTGTGTGTGTGTGTGTGTGTGTGTGTGTGTGTGTGTGTGTGTGTGTGTGTGTGTGTGTGTGTGTGTGTGTGTGTGTGTGTGTGTGTGTGTGTGTGTGTGTGTGTGTGTGTGTGTGTGTGTGTGTGTGTGTGTGTGTGTGTGTGTGTGTGTGTGTGTGTGTGTGTGTGTGTGTGTGTGTGTGTGTGTGTGTGTGTGTGTGTGTGTGTGTGTGTGTGTGTGTGTTAATTTCAACATGCTACATATATTTACGACATAAATTTTCATGAAATTGATTGACGTCTGATAAGATCCCGATTTCTCGTGTACAGATATAACGAAAGGGAAGAAACGGCCCTTAGGATACGAAACGAAAATTATAAAATCGATTTAATCGACCCGGCGTGGCGACCGCTGACGGCCATACGGGAATATAATTTCGTTATACGTCGTGACTATTCCTGCCAAGCCGGATTTATGATTGATGATCGTCTGATGTCTATCCTTTTTCATATATGACGTATAGAGAGGTCGCGGAGTATATTGAGTTTCCAGATAGCATAATGCGATTTGCCCAATCGTCGGGGAATATTGTGGAGAGCGCGTCAGTGCGATGAGATCGGAAGACCGATTGGGAATCAAGTCGAGCAGAAACCTGCCAGCAGACTGCGCACGATGAAATCGATCGAATTGCTAATTTGGCTCGTCCCTCTCTCTCTCTCTCTCTCTCTCTCTCTCTCTCTCTCTCTCTCTCTGCCTCTCTTTCTCGTGACCCGACGATGTCCCAACTATCGATGAAGGATTGTTATTGAGTCGAGCCTTCCAACCTTTCGGCCAAGTTAGCACGAGGACGTATGGCGCAAAAAAGCTCTAGTTATATATCCACGGTCCAATTTTTGGAGTTATACCGAGAGAGCTTTCAACGAGCGCTAGGATATATTACAGTCGTGACGTTGTTACGGTTTAAATGGAAACAGACGGAGGTGGACTCGTTTGATTACCTACTTACTTACGTCTTACATTACTTACAAAGTTCTTATTCCATAAGAGGTACCCCACGTGAATCCGGTGAACTTTTTCCCTGAAACCCGCCAATTCGATTTTTTTTTTTTTTTTATCTGATTCCATTGACTCCAAAAGACGCCTTGAAGTTTTTTACATTTCTCGAGACAATCCTTAGTAAAAAAGAAAAATTCCGAAAGAGAAAACGCCTCGATTAAAAAATTTGAAAAAGTTCTCAAAAATGCATGATTATAGGGAAAAATGTTCAAGCTATCACCCGCAGTGGAAGTATGATGTTTTCTGTGCTTTCTGAGCGATTAACGTTTAAAAAATCCGAAAAATTCAAGAACCGTTTTCTTCGGGCGGATAGTTAAATATTTTGATACCCGCAATGAATTTTTTTGACCATTTTTAAATAACCAAATCACAATCATGGAGCTTGAACAGATAGCAGTCAAAAAGTTCTGGTATTAATTTCAGTTAAAGTCGTCTTCAGCACGGAAAAAATCATACTTCCACTGCGGGTTATTATAGCTTGAATATTTTTACATATAATCACGCATTTTTGGGAATCTTTTCAGATTTTTAAATCGGGGCATTTTTTTCAGAATTTTTTTTTTTGACTAATAGTTTTTTAGAAAACTGTTTTAAACATCCAGGGTGTCCTTTAGAGTCAATGGATTCAGACAAAAAAAGATAAATCGAACCGGTGGGGTTCAGGGAAAAAGTTCACCGGATTCACGTGGGATACCTCATATATATTACAGCAGAGTTGAATTCGATGCAGCCATTTTGAATAGTGATCAAAAGAAGTTTAGCCAAATCGGCTTACCTTTTGTATAAAATTTGTGAAATATGCGTTCGGCTATTTATTTAGATTGAGATCTCGTGATGATTCAAGCGGTATCAAGCTACCGAATTCCTTTTCGGAAAACCCCTAATAAGTCGTCACTCAAATATAGAACCGACACCACGGCCGTTCGAAATTCCCCGATTTGGGCGATTCCGGAAAAGTGGCCAATAGGGTCAAATTCTTTTTCCGTCTTTAAGGGGGGATTGTCTTTTTTTTCGCAAAATTTACCGCTTTTTGGGAATTTTTTTGTGAAGAAAGTATACAACGGCAAACTTGTGAAACTTGGCATATAGTTTTATTGATCTGTTTACTACATACAAAAAATTTTTTAAACAATTTCATCAAAACATCCGCCTCCCACCCCCCTCGACGCGCGATGGTCCTGTTTTGATGGTGTGCACGATTACAGCCTTCACGTTCATCCTGCAACAAAAACCCAAAAAGCATTTTACTTTAGACACATGTAGCTATCGTTTGATGAAGCAAAAAAGCAATACGTTTAATAGTTTTTTATTTATAACAAAAAATCGATCAATTTTTTTCGAAAAATCGATACTTCAAGTTCAAAACGTCACCAAATCGTCAATTTTTTTTCCCCTTCATCGAACGATAGCTATATGTGTCTAAAGTAAAATGCTTTTTGGGTTTGTGTTGCAGGATGAACGTGAAGGCTGTAATCGTGCACACCATCAAAAAAGGACCATCGCGCGTCGAGGGGGGTGGGAGGCGGATTTTTTGATGAAATTGTTTAAAAATTTTTTTGTATGTAGTAAACAGATCAATAAAACTATATGCCAAGTTTCTACAAGTTTTCCGTTGTATACTTTCTTCACAAAAAAATTCCCAAAAAGCGGTAAATTTTGTGAAAAAAAAAGACAATCCCCCGTTAAAAACATTTCAAAGGTCTATCTAATAGGAAAGTTTCCGCCGTTTACAAACACCACCCAGCTTTTGTTGAAAGCACAAAACTACGCATGCTAAACGCAGAAAACACAATTTTGACAATTTTTAATAAGAATATGTATACATTTTTTCATAAAAAATGCTTTGGGGGGAAATTAATGGGAATTCTCATCCAGGGAGAAACATTACTTTTAGGAACTTATTTTTTAATACGAAAAATCCTAATTTTTTTAGCCCTTTGGCAAAAAAAAGTTTCTGAATAGGAACTTAATCGCTGCATGATTATTTTTCAATTCGGTTTAAAACTTGGCTCTGCGTGTATTCTCTTCGCAATCGTTTGCTCTAAACACTGCAGCGGGTTTCGTCGAGTTACGATAATTTGTTTATTTCCGCGAATCATTCTATACTCTGACCACCAATTTAGAATTTATAGAAATATTTGGAATCAGCATACACTTTTTGAATGCAGAAAAAAACAACTTCGATACGGAACTTGAAGTGGGAAGTGGTTTTCCCCTTGATTTCTTTTTTTTCAATATACCGACTTATAGTGATTTTCTGATCGTTCTGCATTACAACAATTTTCATTTTTGTTTCACTGAAATCAGTGGACTGCTTGCGTCTGAAGCTACAAAAATAATCCTTAACATTCATTCTAAGGCGTAACTTCTTCCCTCGAAATATGTTTTCCACCGAACAAAAGAAATGAGCATCTAATAGTTTTGAAAGGGGTACATTTGCACAAGTAGGTCAAAAAATTGCATTTTCCAAAAATAATTTTTGCGATAGTATCACCTTTCAGCTAACTTCGCTGAAAATTTAATTGAAACAGTCCCAAAATTGAATGAGCTACAGCTTCAAACTGTTAGCCGGATGAGCGATAGCAGCGCCATACTTCAAACTTTAAACCAATTTTTCTCGAAACTCAACAAGTTTACAGGAAAAATCACGAGAAACATTTCGAAAGTGTTGACGATCTCACTTTTCATAAATCGATGTTGATTTTTCAATAGTTGCGTAAAAACGACGAAATTTTTCATAACTTTAGTATGCACAAGTTGCAATTCATCGCTACGTTGTTAAAAAAAGTTAGTAAAAGAAATCGACGATCGTCAACGGCACCTATTTATTGTTAGCTTGAATAATCCAATTTGGTTTTTAGATTTCAAATGGACCCTCGAAGCTGGCGAGTGTCCACCACCAAACGTCGCGAAAAAATTTCATTATCTGCCGGCGGTCATATTTTTGTTGTTTTTCTGTATTTTTTGTAACTTTATTAAGGCTTGGTATATGGACCTTTGTGGTGAAAAAATGGATTTGTTCTTCACCAAGAGTTTCCCAGAAAAGATAACGGAATTAGGTAATTTTTCGGGCCTCTAGGTAGATGTAGCCCCTTGATGCTCTGCCATATACATGAGTTTTGACAGAATCGAAGGCGGACACCAAAGTGATGCTCCTTGTGATCGGCCTTCACCTCAACGAAGAAGCGCCTTGTCCAATGTTTGAAGTCACCAACTTCCAAAAGACAGATCCGTTAATTTCATTCTTACGTTCTCCACCATAAACAACCGTGCAAAGGGTTGATTCGATAATATCCATTTAGCTCGGTACACCTGGCGATGCGTCAGGGCAAGAAGTGTATATCTCTGAAAGCCGTGTGGCTCGTACAATGTAGCTCCGCGCTAGAGATCGTTCCTATAATCCGTGAGGATCTTCCAAGTCGTATGTAAGGATTACGAGAATGAAGTCTCGGATTCGAGCGCCCGTTCTACCACGGTGCACTCGCCACGTTCTCTATTTTACACTGGTGGTTCTCTTCCGCGTTTTGCCTCTCTTGTTTTCGTGTATATCCAGGCACTGGTTAAAACCTGGAGGCTAAAGCCGTAGACCATTAGCTCGAGCAAAAACCTCGGCGAGAAGAGAAGGCGGACGACGTGTGTAAGTGTATGCTTTCGTTGCCACTGCGCGCGCGTTGTGTCTACCCTGGAACGATCTCGGAGCTCAAAGACGCTATCAGCGTCGGCTTAGAGACGTTTCGCTATGAAATTCGCGCTAGCGATTCTCGGGCTACGCTTGGTGCTTCTTGTTTTTTCTGTCATTCTTGAAAAGAGGGTGATCGCAGCGCCACCTAGATGGCGCTCTATCTCGTTCCGAGATCCGAATAGGTGACGATGCTCGAGGGCTCTTACGTATCTTTTCTCTCTCTCCTTGTTCGTCTCTTTCTCGCCGTTTGCACTCTACACGCCAACATCTGTCCCCCTTGGAGTCGTTTTTTCCTTTGCCTTTTTATTTTCCTTCATCGTACCCGATTCAAAGCCCGAGGTATAACGAGCCGATGGGTATCTCGAACCGCGACCGTGACACACACGCACGCGCACACACACACACACACACACACACCTGGAGGCTATATTAGTACCTAGACCCGACCACTGAACGCCACCACATGTCGCACCTCTCAAACACTCGCAGCGCCACCGTCGAACCTCCTGACCACTTATTCCCAGGCCTGTACATCGACCAGGGATTCCTCAAAGGTATAAAGCACGGGGGATTTCTCGCCCGGAAAGACCACCGGTGCAAGTCGTGAAACTCGGCGAATGCACAGCACGTGCTCGTGTCCTTTATTCAAGCTCGCGCACCTTGGGGAAAAAATCGGAAGTTATACCGATCGCTCTTGCAACGCCTACGAGTTTCTCAAACGATTCCACGTGATCGGTTGCTCAATCTTATTCCATCCGGAATACGCCTCCGAGGTGAACGAATTTGTACGTTCTTGGGTATGCATGCTTGATGGGTGTATTTTTACCGGTCCGTAATCTGGACTTTTCTGGACGCGCGGGATGCGGTGAGGACATTGTGGTTATGTACGTTTGGAAGCTACAGGGCTCGCAGATATCGGTCGCACAGTGCGCAGAAACTGGACAACCGTTGCGCATCATCGGCGGGTTGGATAGTGGTTGGATTGGACGTCAGTATTGTGGCAATGGACGCCTTTGGTGGCCGTTTTACGGTGCAGCAGAAAACAACGTTTAAGCAACTTATCAACTACTAGCACCAACATTTTTCTAGTAGTAGCATGTTGAGTCACTAAGCCACTGGGCAGTTTTCAAAATGCTGAGGAAACTCATGTATGAAATGCCAGCAATGATGCTAGATCACTCCTATAGGCGATTCAGTTTCTTGTCGTACTTTGGAGAAGGATAGGGACAAAGAGAGAGGCAAATACAACGAGATGGATAGATAGATATTTAATAGTGCGCCGGGACAGAGAAAAGACGATAAAAGTTGCAGAAAACGCATAACAGTTTGGTTAGGCAAAAACTAAATAGATGAATAAAAACGCACTCATATATTCGATACTATCTTAGGCCTTAATATAAAACGCATTACAATATCGGTTGTACAATAAAACAATGAAGAGCATGCCGAAAAAGGCTCGATGCAATACAGGGGACACAGTACAAATTATTCGGTATAGGAAGAGAGAGAAGTAGAAAGAAAGCGAGAGACAGATAAATACGTACATGATGACTTAGTGAACTGTGGCACAAACATTTTTACATGCAAGTTACAAATAATGTATGACGATTGAAAGCAATAAAGAGCGGAATGTATAGAATATTACAAAAATGAATGATGAAATGAGAAAACAAGCCAAATAAAAAAACAAATAAAATACAGACATCAGTTCAAAAACAAACCAGAATCGCAACACGTTGAGCGCGGAGCCAATTTCGCTATGCTTTCCGTCGTCGGCAAGATATGTGAACGAAACGAAAAGTCCACTGGCAGCCACCAAGGGCGGACGCCGCCTGGACGGAAAGATCACTGTCAGCCTCCGCGGGCTGAAACGAAATGAAATGAAAATACTATTAGTTATAAATTATATTAAGAAAAAGACAAAATACACGATAAGTAAAAAAATAACGTAAAATTAAATTAATGCATCGAGAACTTCATGCAAAATAACACAGAAAGTTAAAAAAAATCATAACCACAAGGAAACTTCGAAAGAGTCACCCTAAGATTGATACAAAATGAAGAATAAGTCCACAAGCAACGAAAAACATTTTTTTAAGTTAAAAACATCGAGAATTCACATACAATGCAAGACATGAAGAAATGGCGACGAAAACAAAACTAACGACAAATCACATAAAAACGAATACAAAGTAAAAAAATTAGTTCACACTGAAGCAAAAATCGAAATTGTCCACAAAAATTATTGCGAATAGTATAAAAATCGCAACTACAGATAAAATAATTATAATATATAAAAAAAGTTTTTAAAACGTTAAACATCGAGAATTTACATATAATACAAAACAAGAAGTGAAGAAATGGCGATAAAAATAAAACTAACGACAAATCACATACAAAATTCATACAAAGTAAAAAATAAGTTTACAACGGTGTGCAACCGAACAACGCAAGATTTTGAACAATCGAAAATGTCCACAAACGGCACCGAAAAGTATAAAAAACGAAACCAAAACTTTACGAAAAGTATAAAAAACGCAACTAGAAATCGAATAATTATTATAAATATAATTATAATAATTATAGTGTACAAAAATATTTTTATAACATTTTAAATATTGATCATTTACATACAATACAAAACGAGAAGTAACAAAATCGCGTCGAAAATTAAACTAACGACAAATAACATAAATATTGATAAAAAATAAAAAGCAAGTTTATACTGAGGCAAAATATTTTAAGAATCCAAATTCTCCACAAGCGTGCGCGAAGTATAAAAATCGTGACCAAAAATAATATAACAGCAAACAATAGAAAGGCAGATAGTGGGAAGAAGAAAGAAAGGCGAGGAAGGGAGACATAAAAGATGACGTATATAGGCATACGGTTATGCGGCGCCCCGTTAATTTGATTTTCTTCGGTGCCGTCGCATTTCGGCTTCGAGGACAGGAACAGCCGAGAGCGCCGTCGAGCGCATTACGTGTCTGTGCTACGGGTGGTGATCGTACGAGGGGTTCGGGAGGATGGCGCGGAGGGGAAGAGATCGGGCAATTTATCAATCCACCGACGAGAGAGAACGACTCCTGGCTGGGCGGGTAATTTAACAAGATTGATGCGAAGCCGACATGCCACAGTTCGCCGAGGTCGACATCAACGCCACGCCGTACATACATAGTGATGCACATATATCGGATTATATAGAGCTAGAACGGCGCTAACAGCGGCGGAGGAGGGGCACGGCGGTCTCACTCTCTCGGTGCCTTTAGACGAGAGAACATCGGCAGGCATCGCGGCTGGGTTAGGTGAACGTGTGAGCGACTGGTTATTAGGATGAGACCTCATCACGCATAGCTTCGAAAATCACGTGCGAAGCATCAAACCCGCCCCTGCCATCCCTTCCCACGCCTCACGAAAACGCCAGATGAGACCGCTCGTTATACGAACAATTATTTCCCGCCGATGGGCCAAGCACGAAAGCTTCGTGATGAAAACTGAAGTCATCTCCTGTCATCCTTGGCAGTACTTCCGAGGCTCGTTGGCCGTTTGTACCGCGTTATCTAGTCCTGAAAGTCGTATTACGTCGGAATTTCGTTCCCGCGCGATGATCCGTTGGGAAGTTACCCAAGTGCCCTTGGAATCCGCCAGGTGGCTACGGAACAGAGACTTCTCACTGTCAGAATGAACGCTGCGACGAGTATATAACACATCTCGTCTGCTACTTCGTAGTCCCGATTAAGAAAAAAAAAGCACTAATACGCGATCGGTGTGCGACTACGGTGATTTCCCGTGTCAAGAGCCGTTCGCCTGGGCCCTTACTTGGACGGGTAACCACCAGCACACTGACTTGCACACCGAGTACTGAATGGAAGGCGGCGTTGCCAAGTTTCCGATAGCGAACAGTCCTCAAAATCAGTCGAATATAGTCGCCACATCGGGGACAGGTTTACCTCGGTTTGCCCGTTCCCTTGTGCCAATGCGATACAGCAGTGCATCGGGAAGGATTGGCTATGAAAAACATTGGGCGGTCTCTGAGGAAGTGAAAATTCTTTTCTTAGATTCACATGCCACCCACCAATTACCGACATAAAATTCGCTAAATCGTACACTAATTAATTCACTGGTCCCTGTATGAAATGCATAATACCCCAAGCACGCACTTCGCCATTTTCATATATACACATCATTTTATCCTAACTTTCGGAAACTTGGGTCCTTATCGCGTTGTAAAATGAGCTCAGCTTAGAGGTCGCTTATAGTTGAGCTGCCTCGAATCCCCTTAAGGCGTAGAATAAGAATCAGACTTCCCGGCGCATTATCAACCCCCGGGGGCGGCATGAGTCGAAAAGCCACAGATCTTAAACACGTTTCCCTGCAAAATTGGCTGCGATATCTGTACCAATTTATCGAAGATCGGAAACTCGCACTACACGGTGAAGATAGTAAGAGAGAGAGGGGGGGGGAGAAAGAACGTACTCGATGAATTTTGATTCCGAACGCACAACTTGTTGACGTGCACATCGTCCGAAGCTTCTCTGCCCGATCATTCCGTTTACTCGTGAGCGCGTTTCGCTTTGCACACACGCGAATTTGAATAATTCTACCGTTTGCAAGCGAACTTACGGCCGATATATGCGGAGGGAAACGGGCTCGCGCCTTAATAGTCGCTACTTACCAGTGGCGCGCGATCATATCCCCCCCGAGAGACTCACACTTTTAACCCTTGTTTTCACCATCCTTATTTTACCCTCCCGCGGCCAGATATCCATGGCCCGTCACTTCTCCCATCAGCTATTTATTTACATTTTTCCATTTCTTGACCGCCATTCAACTAGGCAGTTCATAAACGCCAAACGGGAGTTCAACGCGAACGAGCTAACCTGCAGGACGATACCCTAAAACGGCCCCGGGATCGCCACGGAATCTCCAATCCACGACTCTCCCTCCAATCAAACGGGATCCAACAAGCCTATCGATTGACCTGTTCATGGTCCGCTGAGATTCGTGAATCCTTGAAAACCTTGAAATCGCCGGGATTGTTTTCATCGTACAGCAAAGAGCTAATAATCTATGGTATTGCTGATTTGACATAACTTACAAAAATCTTATCACCCTAGTCCTATAAACTTGAACTGCCCATACGTCGGTTTCTTTCAACTGTAATTAAGCAGGCCAGGTTATAATCCTATGCTGGAACGATATTTATCGTTTTAGGAAATGTGGTCTGCTTATTTGAGGGAAATTAGGGCGAAGACGACAGATATTTCTTCTCAAAATCTTTGGTATGTAAAAATAAACGCTTTCAGAATTTCCCTTCACTTCAGCCAGATCCATTGAGGGGTAAAGCCACTGGAGGATTCTTAAGTTTTCAGGAAAAAAAGGAAGAGGACAATGTTAAATTGGCAGACGAAATATATGGTGGTTGGCATTTCACATCAATATATGGTAGTTGGCATTTCACATCAATATATGGTGGTTGGCATTTCACATCAATATATGGTGGTTGGCATTGCACAGTGGAGCGAAAATTTTGACTGCTAAATGTTGGTTCAAACTTTATGCTACTCAGCTAAATATGCTACGATTCACTCGGAATTTCGGACGAATCTTCTCAGATGCATTCTCCATGGAATTTACGATTGGTTATTAATTTTTTTTTATTGCGACGATTACTCGTGTGATTTTTTCCGATAAATGAAGGTTTTCATTCAACCTTCGTTAAAAAAAGTATTTTCTAATTCTCGTATGCAGTTCCATACAGCTTTTTGTATATATTTTGAAGATTTCTTTGGGTTTCGTGTTCTAGCTTAAGAATGACCAAAGAAATCTTTTCGACCGCGGAGAACTTTGAACGAGAGCTTCTCTGCGGCCTTGAACTCAAAAAACTACAGCAAAAAAATTGTTGTCGCATTAAGCTATGTATAATAAAGTTTTTCAATTTGATTTTTGCTGCTTTCATTGTACGTACTCGTTGACAAAAATGCCTAAAATTAGCTTTTTTGAAGAGCTTGGGTGGCTTCACCCCTTAAGTAAAAGTCCGCTTGGAAGAAGAGTAGCGCGCGATGCCCCCCACCATTCATGAGAAAGCTCTTCAGTAAATCGTCACTGTAAAACAGCTTCATTAGCTTCAATAATTATCAGATTCAATTTTTTTTATCATGTCCGAAAATGTTATCCGTTGCGACCACATTATTGGATAGAACAGTCCAGTAGACCTAGTATTTTTTATCTTTTATTGTATCTTCCATTTGTACAGCGTTCTCCCCCTTATTGCATTCTCCACCTTATTCCACTTCACAGCCCCCAGTAGACCTAGTATATAGAAAATGTATTTCCACAATAACTTTGGTATAACCCTTGATACGATATGAAATCCATTCCGACATTGCGATATCGACCAGAAGACAGCGCACTAAATCCTGCTACCTCCCGTCGAACATTGTTGGATTCGCGCTTGAATGTTTATTTTGCTTGAACGACCAATGAACTGCCGCGTATTTCTATCGGCTTCGCAACCATCAATATCGGCGCGTAATCGACAACGGTTGATTACGTACATTCCAAGAATCCCGCCGGGTGATTTGAATACACATCGAGAGCACATCGTTTCCTCGCGAGTGCAGCAATGCAACCGTATGTAAAACGACTCCGGCAAGGATTTAATTCACCGGCCGATAGCGTGCACCTCTCGGAGGCTTTTGTTTTCCGCTCTGGATACCGGAGCACGCGCGTATGGGTTACCACCGTTGCATAAACGTGTTTATAGATGGGATATTTAGTATGTGCGCTTTTTGTATTATACGCCAGGTAGACGTTACGAATGCTATCTAATCCGCGATAAGGTTTAAAAAATGTACGAGTCCCGATAAATTTTCTCGCGAAATTGCAATATACATGGTTCGTGTACGTACACCTCTATAGAGCACACATCTATAGAGCGTACGGAGCTGGTAACGTTGTTGGCAAACGACGAGAGCGCTACTTTTCTCCGTCTGGTACACGTCCCGGTGTATGTGCTAGGCGCTTCGAGGATTGTTTATGGGGCCGCAATAAAACTATAACGGGCAACCATTATGACTTCTGTTGTTGTATTATACGGCCATGGTGCACCGGTGCGCACAGTATCGTGGGTAGAGCAAAAGATCGCCTTATCTATCTCTCTCTTTCTCTTTTCCTTTCTTCGCTCCACCATACCGCAATGTCTAGGAAAAGTCGGACAGGCTAGTACATCGCTGTATATGACTGCATTCGTTCTGTGTATAGTCAAAGACCCTAGAGTTCATGTGCAAGAAGTGTCTCCAAGATCAAATGTGAATAAGTGCCTTCAAACGTTTGTCAGTTGGAACTTAAGGAAAGATAAAGAGTTAATTTTTGTAGAAAACTGGAAAAAAACGTTTTTCGAACAATGTCCTGACCTGATATTATTATCTTCACCTGACGTGATTGATTACTTTCTGGTCCAATGTGCAGAGAAAGGCTACCTTTGGCATTCGTCCCAACCGTGGCGGAAGTATTGGATTGATGATCAGGGTGCTACTGGATGATCAGGATCTGTCATTTCGAGTAGTGTACGAAGAATAATGGAAGCTACGATCTAAGGATTTTACAATGACAGTTTCAATTAACATGGTCCTCCCGGATGGTCCGAAGTCTAAGATACATTTGATAGATTTAGCAAACATAGAAAAGTCATTAGGTTAATCGCAACTGGTCACTTCGAGGTGTGAAGATAGAATACCCGTTCGTTGTCCATTCCTTGGCGCCTCGCCTAGGGCCCTTGGGCCTCTGTCCCTCGTCTTGTTCCTCAGCTCCGGGATAAAGAGCCCTGGTATTTGTGACCCACTCTAGAGTCATGTAACCTGCTATCCGACAGAGTCCCGTTGACGCATAAAGAAAATTAACAAAAAACTCTACCCACGGTGGATTGTCTGAAAGACTAGTTCGTATGCAAGCCTTGATTTTCAGCCAGCTTAGGATAGATTGACTAAAAGGACAAGGATTGCCTAGAAGAATTTGCCTCTTTATTCATTTGAGGACTCCTTGTCGTTTGGGCAATCCACCCTATATTGCCTAAACGGACTTGTCTTCGAGGCAATCGAACCCGGAAGGCAGTCATATAGAGTAAGTTCCCCTAAAGGCCTACACTTTTGAAAAACTGCTTGACAGGCTGAACAACGTTGTTTGTTGATCATCGACACTTCGCAAATGTTAAGCCATCTTCGATTCGAAGCTGGCCCAGGATCAACTGCGAGGTCTTTGACTATAGTGAAATTGTTGCGATATGAACTGTACGGATAGTCCTGTCGTTGGCGTTCGTGCCGTATAATTTTCGTGCCATCGAGCTACGTCCCACCCACGTAAACGGCGGATTAGCACCGATATATAGTGGACGAAACAGAAGTCAACGATACAGCCTTGTCGTCGTCGTTGCCGTGGTATAGTCGTTGGTGTACTCTCCGTGCCTCATTATCGAACCCGGAGGATTTCACCGGTGAGACTAGCAGCGTTAAATTGCCGGTATTATGCGCTACTTACCACAAGATAACTGGCACTATGTCAAAACTCCCTAACCCATCCCTGCACGCTCAGCGCCATCTTTTCCCCATCTTTCTCCGCCCTCTCTCTCTCTCTCCCTCTCCCTCTCTTTCTCTCTCTCTCTGTCTCTGTTTCAACGTTCTCCTAGCTCTTATATTATACTGTACTATACGTGCCGGCTCCGCTCGTAATTTACCGGGTAGCGTTTATGGCATTATTGTGAAGCAGTGCTCTACCGCGTCATCTTATAAAACCAATTTCGCGGGTATTATGCAAACTGTCAGTCTCCTAACTAAGTTACGGCTACGGAGTAGCTCCCTTTGTGTGGCTTCAGCAACGAAAACGTATGCCAGATTAGGATCGGGTCCTAGTTATGAGTGTTATGATATAACACTTATCCGTGTGCTCCTATGCACCGCCTACAAAATCGACAACAATTCATTGCATCTGCATTGGCATATTGGGACGATGGTCCACAAAAGCTACCCCTGGAAATGGTACCACCAGCTCTAGGAAAGGCTGCCAGTAGCATGTTCGCCCAAACCCAAAAAAGCCACCGATCAAAATGGTTCTCAAAACCCACACTGCCCGTAAGAATGGCTGCACAATTCCAAATGGAAGCTGCCGATTAGAATAGCCCCCTAATACCGAAAAAATACTACTAAGAAGAGAAGATTACCAATCCCAAGCAGAAGCTACCAATAAGAATGGTTCCCCTAACCTGAACAAACGCCACCAATGAGAATAGTCCCGGAAGCCCAACTGAATGTTGCCAATGGAAATATTTACCCAAACCCAAAAAAACAACCAATAAGAATGATTCCCCACACCCAAACAATGACAATCATTCAATACATTAATCATCGTCCACTTTTCTTTGCAATCATGATGTAAAACGAACTTTAATCAAGGTAGATCAATAGCTTTCCTCTCTTTCTATCATCACAGAACTGAACCAAATTTGTCTTATTTGAAAGACCGAGTGTACAGTCTGGAAAAGAGGCTAACAAAGAAAAACGTCCGAAAATTCCCAGTGAAGCGATTCACGATCAACGGTTTCACTCGTTCCCTTGGCGGAGTGCTGCACGATTCGAGTATCAGGGATATCGTCTCGCTTACATATATCGTTCGTCGAACTCACCGTATTAAATCGGCTATCGGTGATCGCACTTTGGTGTCAATGGAAAGACTCCGATCGTAATATACATAAATAAATACATTTAAATGCACACACATATATACCCGTTGGTATGAGTATATGTATGTCTGTATACATATATAAATACGTTGCATATGTTACGAGTAATGCTGTAAAGCCGAAGGCGCTCGCGATCTCGTCCCTATATACGCGATGTCGAGTTTCTTCTAGGGATCGTGTTTAACTCCATTGGAATATACGGCGCTATATCCGGAATTTCGTTCCAGGCCGTTGAGACACTAGATTCCACTTTATCGACACTGGTAATGGTTATATAGCCGTTAAAGTTGCCCTCTCATACAACTTTTCCAATCTTATCTCCGAGCGCGGGGAACAACCTTCCTCCCCCCCCCCCTTCGCTCTATCGCGTCTTTCTACCAAAGCGGGAGAGAGAGAAAGATGGAGACTTCGCGATGTTCGCGTGTGGAGGTTAAGCCCGTGCGAGTTCTTCGCGAAGATCGAAAGAACGACTCCGAGAGAGGGGTTGCCGAGGGCAGAGGGGCTGCAGGGTGAGCGAGCGCGTCGGCAACCGTTCGGAAGAGCGTCCGTACCGGAATGAGGAGGATTTAGTTAAATTGGACTGGCGAGCGAGTTGTCGACGAGATTTGTTCGGCATCAACGATCGCTGACCATTCTAAAGGTCCGGAAGTACCCGTAACGCGATCAAGTCTTTTTGCCTTTTTATTTTATTTTTTCTCCTTAACCCTCTTGCCTTTTCGTGCAAGAAGTAAGAAGAGAAGGAGCAACGATGGCGGCCGTTAAAGCGTCGTAGTCTTGACTTCCTTACTTGCCACGGGAACGCGGGAGGAAGGGAAAGGAGAGGATGTGGAGAACGGAGAGTCCAGAGTCCAACAGTGACCAGGTTGTCGATACGTGACCGGAATCCGCACAACCCCATATCCTTTAGTGCCACTGGTAAAAGGTTCGAGATTGTCTGGTAGATCTTCTCCTTGCTTCTCTCTCTCTCTCTCTCTCTGTCTCTCTCTCTCTTTCACCCTCTTTCTCTTCCCTAGCCCCTTATTATCTTTCCCTCTCGTCTCTCAATGTACACTACTTGGAACTAACTGTACGGTCCAACTTTCTCCACATCTGTACCCTCAAGACTCCAGTCTCGACTTTATACCAGTTTGTACCGAGTGACTTTTCCTTTCGCTGTCATCTTCCGACTCGACGATCAAAATGGCGTCGTTCAAGAATCCCTCGATTACCGCTGCTAACCTTCACATCACTCTCATTGGATTTTGCGGATGCGACGTGCTTTGTTCTCCTCGTATATTGTTGGAGTGAAACGACTATGAATTTAACGAGTAAATAACACTTTGGTAAGGCAACACAGATGAGGCATTTATGGTGGATGTGCATTTTCTAACTCTTACTCAACAAACTATCGATTTTTAAATAGGTCCCAATGACGAAAGCTGCACTGAGAGAAAAGTGCATGGTATTTACAACAAACGCGCATGGTAAGAGAGAGTATACTCGAATTCCCTATAGTTTATTGTCAACGCAATCATAATATGGTTAACACAACTATGAGCGGAAAGTCTAGGTAAACATGCGACTTTGGTGGCCTGTTTGACTATCTAGTATCTCCGAAATTACTATACACTATCGTAAAAGACTTTACAATATCGATATGAATAATTTAGCTATATCACAAAATCGGCGCACATATACTAATGCTGCACTGAGAGCATTACATGGTATTTATGAAAGACGCCCACGTCAACAGAGGGGATAGTAAAATCCTGTATAGTTATTTCGCACCGTTATCATAATATCGTTAACACAACTATAAGCGAAAAATATATCTAAACATGCAACTTTGGTGGCGTGCTCGACTATCTATTATACCCGAAAAAATGACTAACTATTGTAAAAATATTAAGTGAATTAACTATATCGATATTGTAAAGGCTTTCGCAGTAGTTAATAGTTATTTCAGGGATACTGGATAAAAAAACACTACCAAACCGGCATAATTAGATAGACGCTTATAGTTATTGTTAACCATATTATGATTGCGGTAGCAATAAGCTATATGCATTTTACTATGCCCACTTTTTACCATGGGTGTTTTTTATATTATAAATACGATGGAAATTTTTTCAGTGCAAGCTTGTACTATTTATATGGTTGACATTAACACTTGTTGAGTATAAACTGTTACAAGATCTTACGAAAAGTGACTATACGAACAACATTATGGTAATCGTATAGTGAAGACGTACATCATTTGTCAATAAAGTACAGGGTGCGCCAGAGAAACTTACTTATTTGAAAGGTCAATAAAAACAAAAGTACTTCAATTATTGTTTTAAATTTTTTTTTATTTGAGAATACAATATCCCAACTTTTTTTTCATGTAGTCTTGAAAATGACGTCGGATAAATGGCGACCCCCATTGCGCATACACTGATGAAGTCGATTTTTGAAATTCGTATCCACTCTTTGCAGCATATCAATCGGTATGTTGGCAATGGCGTCGCGAATGTTGTTCTTGAGGTGTGCTATGGTCCGTGGTCGATCGACATAAACCAGAGATTTCATATAACCCCATAAAAAGAAATCGCATGGAGTCAATTTGTTGGTGGCTCTTCGTCAATTTGTTGCGACAACATTTCCCCGACCGCCTCATCTCTCTCAGAGGCGATCTCCAATGGCCGGCACGCTCTCCAGATTTGACTCCATGCGATTTCTTTTTATGGGGTTATTTGAAATCTCTGGTTTATGTCGATCGACCACGGACCATAGCACACCTCAAGAACAACATTCGCGACGCCATTGCCAACATACCGATTGAAATGCTGCAAAGAGTGGATACGAATTTCAAAAATCGACTTCATCAGTGTATGCGCAATGGGGGTCGCCATTTATCCGATGTCATTTTCAAGACTACATGAAAAAAAAATTGGGATATTGTATTCTCAAATAAAAAAAAATTTTAGACAATAATTGAAGTACTTTTGTTTTTATTGACCTTTCAAATAAGTAAGTTTCTCTGGCGCACCCTGTATATTAGCGCATTCATTTATCAGTTTTTAGGATCCGATTTTTCGAAAACTTTTGGGCCACGCCAAAAATCCATTTAAGCAGTGACATATATTATCAAAAAAGCAATCTGTGTAAAACTTCACCTATATCAGAGGTAGCACCTATTCGGAAATGCAGGTGGAATTACTTTTATCCGTTATGCAAAATCTATGATCGAAATACCATAAGTATCCGATAGCATAGTAGCAGCGTGCCTGAATATAGATAGGTAGGTCGTAGGTTTGACTCTCCATGTAGGTGAAATATTTTCATCGATAGGAATTATTTCAGGAAGCCAGGGAATAACAAATCATGCTAAACAATCATACAGACAGTTCTCTCAATTGAGAATTTTTGAATTTTTGAATTTATGAAATATCACATACATTTATGAGACCTACCATACAATATGGTAAAACCCACTATTGTTTGATAGTGTAAGGAATTATCTACTTTATGAAAACCTACTATATTATATAGCATTGACACACAACGTATGCTTGAAAGATTGTTGGTTGCGGTTAACATATGATCATAGTTAACACAACTGCTAAAATATGATAAGTAGTACTATATTTTCGGCAGTAACCATGACTATAAAATATTATTGTTCCCTCAGGGTAATATAAAATACAGTTGAAATATGGTTAAGGTTACTATACATTTATCTCTGTGTGGAGAGTGTTGAAAGCTAGCGCTTTTTTAAGTAGTAAAAGCGGATAGCTGCGCACTCTGGAAGAACAAATAAACGTTGACAATGCTCCACAAGATCCATCGGCCTCATTGTTGAAATTCGCTTCGTTGGAACGAAGCGAACTTCAAGGATATTTTTTTTCATTTTTTGTCTTTGTCTTTGTCATTATCCAAAGACTTATTGTTTGCAAGTTGAGGTCGTATATTTCTAATTAAAATACGTAGATATGTTTGAGCGTTTTTCACAGACTAAATCGGCTAAATAAATTGGATTCATTGTAAAGAATTAGTCTTCGTTGCGTTTCAACGGTGCAAACTTCGCCATCTGACTGTACAGTTCTATGATCCCTAATTACCTGAACGCAGACAGAAGAACAGCCTAAAACTTATTATCTGAGGCGAATCATTGTGGTTCCTCGTGCGATTCGGTAATTGTCAATAATTTTCGCCAAACAGGGATAGGATCGTAGTCTTAGCCTGGGGATCAATTTCCGGTGATTTACAGAACGAAGTGGGAGAGTCATCCGTAATTGTATGCGCCATCGCCTGCAATGTGTGTGTATATACCAGGTGTGTAAGTATGAAACCGGAATTTGCCTATAGATGGCGCTAGATGTCGATGGAGTTACCGACACATCACGTCAGCGGTGTCTTGTTATTGTATTGATATCCGACAAAGATTTCCAACTCACAATAACACGAGTTTCATTCAGTAGCATTAGTTTATTAGAGATAAACATGTCGAGTTTTGTGCCAACAAATTACGATTTGCCGACAGCACTACTTTTCTGTTTTCATCTGAAGAAAACCGCAGCCGAATCGCATCGAATGCTTGTGGAGGCGTTTGGTGAGCATGCTCTCGGTAAAACACAGTGTTTCGAGTGGTTCAAACGGTTCAAAAGTGGCGATTTTGACGTGAGGAACGAAGAACGTGGAAGACCACCGAAAAAGTTTGAAGACGCTGACCTGCAAGCCTTGTTGGACGAAGACGACGCTCAAACACAACAACAACTGGCGGATGTACCTACGGTAATGATATGATACTTTGTATCATATCATTACAATAAACGTGTTTTTTCTGTACAAAAATTCCGGTTTCATACCTACACATCTGGTATACAGGCTGAATCAATAACTATTAGCACCTTGGATATCGTCGAAACTATGAGGTTCACAGAAATATTTACTGAAATGAGATTGCACAGTACGAAAGGGGCCATCCGATAGAGATAATAGTTTTTTTGCAGGTGGAGGTACTTCGGACATTTGAAGGTCATCTCCATTTTTTTTAATGGATCGGTATGTTTTTTTCTGTATCATGAGAGAGGAGCTTAAAACGAGTTCAACGACATATAACATAAGGTCATTGAAGGTTATAAAAAGTAGCAGAAAATCCACATTGGCTGCGGCAGGTTGAACACCAGAGACTGTGTTCACAGACTGTGTCTGTGAATGTACGGTGCGGAATCATAGGTGCTAAAATTATTGGTTCGTTTTTTATCAATGGAAATTGGAATGGCAACATCTACAGTAATTTTATCAAAGATACATTGGGTTTTTTGGTCGACGAGTTGCCTTTACTTACACGACAAACCCTGTGGTATCAACATGACGGATGTCCAGCACATTATTCATTGATTGCACGAAGGCAACTCGATGAAAAATTTCGAAATCGTTGGATTGGACGCGGCGATCCCATATCGTGGCCAGGTTCCCCAGAACCCAGGTGTTAGGTTCCCCAGAACCTAACACCTTTAGACTTCTTTCTATGGGGAATATTGAAAGATAAAGTGTACAAAGATGTACCAACTACACGTGACGACATGAAACAAAGAATTATTATAGCCTGTGCATCAATAAGTTCTGACGCTGTAAAACGTGCAAGTCAATCATTCGAAAAAAGAATCCAATATTGCATTGATACTGATGGTCGTCATTTCAAACACTTTACTATAAACATAGTAATTTTATTTACTACCGAAACTGTAAGTATCATCGCCTTTATGTACGTTCTATGACCTTCAATGATCCTATGTTATAGGTCGTTGAACTCGTTTTAAGCTCCTCTTTCATGATACAGAAAAAAAACATACCGATCTATTGAAAAAAATGGAGTTGACCTGCAATTCTGCTCGATTGTTTTCTCAACGTGATCTTTGCTATATTTATCGTAATTGTAACAAT
>OX632362.1:20977569-21042268 GCA_951751655.1 Ophion costatus | reverse complement strand
CTGTGAGGGGTGCTTTGCAGTTTGTTATTATATTCAACAAGCAATATATATGAAAAAAAAACTTCAAACAAAAGACCATATTAAGTAATCAACAAAATTTTTACATAAAATGAGGCATACGTTGGCTGTAAATCCGTAAATCTCTATCTCTACATACAAAAAAACTGTAAGAGGTGATTATTGTCAACGAGCAATACATATCAAAAATGGAAGAAAATAACCGCCAACGAAAGGTCAAATTGAGAAATTGACAAAAATGTACAAATAATGAGGCATGCTCTGTCTGTACATCTTTAAACCTCTATCCCGGCATATAATAAGACTGTATGGGGGGCTTCGCAGTTCGTTATTATATTCAATCAGCAATATATATCACATATGAGGAAAAAAAAACTTGAAACAAAATACCAAATCAAGTAATTGACAAAACTTTTGCAAATAATAAAGCATACTTTGTCTGTAAATCTGTGAATTTCTATTTCTCCATATATATATTTTTTTAAGTCGTCTACATATCTCTACATATAATAAAACTGTGAAGGGTGCGTCCCAGTTTGTTATTGTATCCAACGAGCAATATATATCACAAATCAGATAAAAACTTCAGATACAATATCAAATCAAGTAATTCACATAAATTTACAAATGATGTAAACCCCTCTCTCTCTACATATAATAAAACTGTTAGGGGTGCTTCGCCAGTGATTTTTTAAATTTTCAGAAAATTGAGAGAGAGAGAGAGAGAGAGAGAGAGAGAGAGAGAGAGAGAGAGAGAGAGAGGGAGAGAGAGAGAGAGATTTTGATGAGTAAGCATCCCGCCGAATGAGGTACTGGAGCAGACCGTAAAAGTAGTGGAAGGTAGAGGAGCGAGCCCTTCTCACAAGAAACACCACTTACGTGACCTCTTTCGATTTTGTTGATACCCATATTCGTAATAAAGCATTGAAAACTATAAGCCACGATTTTTTTTTATGAATGGAAAAACGCTTTCAACGGGGGAAATCACCCCTCAAAGACAGACGTGTCGAGGGGTAGTTTTGCGGTTTCACCCACAAGCAGTCCACCGATGTAAATGAAACGAAACCCAAAATCCTTCTTATGTCAAGCAGAGCTAAATCTTCTATAAATGGATTGAAAAAAATACTAAATTAAGGCACGTGGCACGTCTTTCTCCGGGGGTTTCCCCCTTTCCGACCGTTTTTTCGCCGACAAAAAAAATACGTGTTTCATATTTTTCAATGCTCTATCACATATATGAGTTTCAACAAAATCAAAGGGGGGCACTTAAGTGATATTCCTTGTCAGCATCTCACGTAAGATCTTTCACAAACCCACCAAAAATTTGAAAAATATATAATTGCGGGGGCAGTTTCGTCATCGATAGGATTTCAACTCGGACGAAGCCGAAGGGACAGCTAAAATACACATATGGATGTGTACTATATATATAAATAATGATGCAAGACCGCCGCGAGATTTCCCCTCTTTCATTCAATCCCCGTTCGCGGACTCCTTCGCAAAGCCCGCGCGAATCGTCCTCCTCCCCGCCACGCAGCTCTCCGGAACGATCATTCGAATTGCGCCGTTGTGATCTCGATTTGAGACACCACAAACTTAATTTCCCCCAAAAAAAGAAACCTATCTCGCCGCTATAACCACTGCGAAAGAGTGACATCTGTCAATCACATACCCACTCTCATTTTCGGATCAATTACCCACAAATATTTCTTTTCGTTTCCGCGTTTCGTCTTCGCACGAGCGAGACGAGAAAAACCAGAAAAAAATGTAACTTCGCGATCTAGGATCTCTTTACTGCGATACCATATCCGCGCATATACATATATATATATTCGTAGTTGTACGCGATAAGGCATGTTATCCGCGAGGTAAAACACGAAGGAAAAGAAAGAAAGAAAGAAAAAACCGTCGTGAGATTATGCGGCGTAGAAAATGCAGCCAACACGTGCGATGCAGCGTTAGCTCCGGGCGGCCGTATCGGACGTAGGCGCGGGTCGCTGTCGCGATGTACACGCTAACGCCCCGCGAGTCTTTTACCTTTCGTTATCCCTATATATATATTTATATACACAGGGTGTCCGGTTATGAATGGATAATCCTGCAACTGTCGATAGGTCAGATCATGTCCAAACTATATGCTGGAATTTCAGTTTAGTAAAAGTCCCACGGTTTTCGAGACGAAAATCATCTGCTTTTCGTTTTCTGCATGCCACTTCTACAAATGATAACTTTTTTGACCAAGTTAAAAAAAAAATACTTGGTCATTTCTTTTATGTAGAAAAGTCTTCTTTGTAACCTTAAATGTTAAGGAAACTTTATGAAAAAAGATCTTATGCAGAATTTTCGTACAAACCAATTCCAACATCTTACTTTGATAGCTTGCGGTGTGAAAACAAATGTACTACGCATATCGTGCCAATTACTTTAAAAAGTTGCTTAGTTATTGTCGATTCGTATCGTTTGTGGAAATGGCATGCGAAAAACCAAAAGCAGACGATTTTATTTAAAAAATGACATAAAGTCCAAAATCCCGAAAACCGTGGGACTTTGACTAAACTGAAATTCCAGCATATAGTTGGACATGATCTGACCTATGGACAGTTGCAGGATTATCCATTCATAACGGGACACCCTGTATGTATAAGAGGAAAGGTGATATTTGGAGATATTTGACTTCGAGGACCACCCTCGTAGTAGTTAATCGTCCCCATACTCAACGTTGCCTAAGCCCGAACTCCTTCAAAATGACGTTTGGATAAATGCATTCATATGAATTACATTTCGCGGACGTACCGAACCCGAAATCAACCATTCGTTTGAACATTATTGAAGAACCGTCTGAAAAAAGCCAGATGTGCTGATAGTCAACTATGGTTAACGTTGAAATGACGAGTTTGAAATATCATTTCCCTCTAAGCATAATATGTACATATGAGGTATTCCACTCGAATCCGGTGGACTTCTTCCCTGATCCCCGCCAATTCGATTTATTTATTTTTATCTGATTCCATTGACTCTGAAAGACACTCTGAATTTTTTTCCATTTTTGGAAACAACTCTTAGTCAAAAAAAAATCTGAAAAACAAAACGCCCCTATTTCAACATCTGAAAAATGCGTGATTATATGTAAACATTTTCAAGCTATCACCCGCAGTGGAAGTATGATTTTTTCTGTGCTTTCTGAGCGATTAATGTTTTAAAAAATCCGAGAAATTCAAGAACCGCTACATGGGCGGATACTTAAATATTTTGATATCCACAATGAATTTTTTGACCATTTTTGAATAACCAAATTACAATCATGGATCTTGAACAGTTAGCAGTCAAAGAGTTCTGGTATTAATTTCAATTGAAGTCGTCTTCAGCACAGAAAAAATCATACTTCCACCGGGGGTGATAGCTTGAAAAATTTTACATATAATCACGCATTTTTGAGAATTTTTCAGATTTTTTTGTTACGTTCAGATCAGGGCGTTTTTTTTCGAAATTTTTTTTTTTTTTTGACTAAGGGTCGTTTGGAAAAATGTAAAAAAAATTCAGGGTGTCTTTTAGAGTCAATGGAATCAGATTAAAAAAAAATAAATCGATTTGGCGGGGGTCAGGGAAAAAGTCCACCGGATTCATGTGGAATACCTCATATATATATATATATATTACTGCGATACGACTCCGTCAGGTATCTCAGGGAGGTCTGACCGGCACGAATATTACGATGTATAAGTTAGCTCGCATGGCCGAAGCCCGCGGATACAAGTGGTTATGGAAACCAAGCGTCGGACGACTAAGCTACCGAAATTGCCCTCGTAAACGCTGAGACGTGCAGATTTTTCTACTATCCTCGCGGTCGTGTACCTTTTTCTTTCTCTACATCCCCCACCCTTCCCCCACACATATGTATACATGCAAAAACATATGTATACACGCAGACACAGCCCTTTCTCATTCTCCACTTTCATTTCGCTTTCGTCGAAGCCGTAGGGCATTTTCGCAGCCGAACATCATCATGTACAAGCATATGAGTGCGCCCGTATGACCGGGTGTGTGTATGTACGTCTGCGGCTGTGTGCGGGCTCCACGCGGGAACAGGAGGCAAGAGGCGGTTCCAAGATTAACGGAAAATTAAAGGTTACGCTAAGAGGCGTGAGAGAAAGAATCCTGCGGGGCGCGGAGGGGGGGGGGGAGGAGGGTTAAGAAGGAAAGGTACACCGATGAGAAAGCTAAGGTAGGAAGAGTTGACCCGTCTGTACTGAGTTCGTGAGGATGAGCGCACGAACGCTGGACATCATATAGCGCCTTTCAACTTCAATTTGTGAGCGCCCGTGTGTGTGTGGGTATATATATATATATATATATATATATACGTGTATGTATATTTAAAATATATATATATACACGATATTCCCACGAAGGATTCTATCTCCGGGCTGCCTCCTGGGCAGCAGCAGCAGTTCTTTCGCTCTCGCCGCCGCGGCAAAAATTGCTTTTCCCCTATAAGGTTACATTATCAGGGGCACCATCTTGTTCAAATGGCTCTCGGTAAAATGTCCGAACGCGACTGAAACTCTTGGGGAATATTGCTGCTGTGGCTAGCAGCTCTTTCTTTTCTGTACATCTCTCTCTCTCTCTCTCTCTCTCTATCTTTTCCTCTCTCCATGTTTCTTCCTCGAGTCGTTCTTCTATCACGCGACTATGTCGCAGTCACCCGTGCGAGAGGATCGTTCCGCCCATAGACTTTTCGGACGTTGGACAAAACTTTTTTTCAAACAAGACAGCATGACGTCCAATCAGGAAGAGAGGAACGAGGGACGCTCTCGTCGCACACTGTTACAAACTGCGCGCGATTTCTGCGGAAAAATTACACTTCTTTACTTTATTTACGACAGTCTTGTATAGCCAGTCACGGTGGCCTTTTTGTCGATACCGACCCGAAAATCGCGCTCGACTAAAAATATTGTATATAGCTATATAAATGGGGACAAATGATTTTAGAGCTAGTCGACTTCGAGGATCGTCCTCATAGTAGCCTACTGCACAGTCCCTATGTTCAATGTCTTCGAAATCACCGTTGGATAAATAGACGCATATTTATACGGAAGGGATTTCAAGGACGGGCCTGTCCCCATCAAAAATTGATTTCATTTTCCAACATTAACGACCGTCCCGAAAACAGCGGATGAGCTGATAGGTAACATATATTCAATATACCTATTACGTATATTTATATACAGGGTTTTAGGAAGGTCGATGCAAAGCCTTGAGAGAGGCTATATTGAGATAGGTTACCCCGTCAGGAACATATCTAGCCGAGATTACCTTAGTCGAAAGTCTAAAGATTTCGAGTTATCATGGTAAGTATGATTTGTGGGAAACTGCCAAAAATTAAGTACTAACTCGGTCATATTGTTGAAAAAGACAATAACTGGTAAGTCAAATCTTATTTGCGACTTAGCTTAATGTGTATTCGATCGATAAACACCAATACAATCATCTGTATCCACACAACTAACTAAATGGGGCGTGTTGGATAATTAAGAACTTGTCAAAAAATAAAAATAACTCTTATGTTAATGATATAAAAAAAAACACCATTCACATAAGAGCTAAACGAGTTAGTACCTAATTTTGGGAAATTTTCCAAAAATCATACTGACCATGATAACTCGAAATCCTTAGACTTTCGACTAAGGTAACATAGGTTAGATATGTTCCTAACGAAGTGACCTATCATCGCCTTGAGGCTTTGCATCGACCTTCCTAACACCCTGTATATATATACATATAGAGATATGAGGCATTCCACGTGAATCTGGTGGATTGTTCCCCGACCCCCGCCAATTCAATTTTTTTAAATCTGATTCCATCGACTCTAAAAGACACTCTGACTTTTTTACATTTCTCGAAACAACCCTTAGTAAAAAAAAATGTATGATTTATTAATTTTATACATATTGACATCGTGGTTTTCGGTTTTCACTTTCCCCGTTTCTTTCTCTCGCTTCCTTGTTGCTTGTAATTCCCTTTTTTCGCTCTTTCGCCGTTCCGCACGGCGTCGTACGTAGGGGATCTTGGCAAAAAAACGAAGGTCGACCGGGGTTTGTAATAATAAGAGAGATAAAAGGGAGAAAAGTAGAATCGTCGTTTTCGTCGTCCTCCTTTTTGGCGCAGCAATATTGCGCTCGAGGTCTCTACCATGGCGGGTCCCTCCATCATGTATATATATATATATATATAATATAAAAGTGTAATGGGACAACTTTGCCAAATGATGCCATTCGTTTAATTTCTTGGAAGGATACGAAGTTGGTGAAATTTTTCTGCAAAAATATTAACGTCGTTTCGAGCAACTGCGACGGGAGATTCGTTATCTTTATTTACCGCTCCAGTTTTCTCTTTTAGTGTGTGATACTGTCAAGATATGAAGTCGCCCAGAATGAAAAACCATCCAAGTGCATCTCTCCCGAACACCAAATACCAATTGATACCAGTAATATTATCTCCCGAGGAACATTATCTTGGTTTTCGCCACTGATATTGTTGAAACTCATGGATACGGTAAAACATAAAAAATATTAGATACGTATTTTTTTTTATCAGCGGAAAACGGCTTTTAAGGGGGGGTGTTTCATCCTTAGCAGTGCTTCACTCCTTAGAGTGAAGCACTGATTTTCCAGTTTCACCGGCAAGTAATGCACCGATTTCAGTGAAACCGGATTGAAATGTCCTCTTCGGCACAACGAGCAGAAATCCACTATGGGTAGTTAAAAAAAAATTAAGGGAAGGACCACTCAGTAACACTTTGATAAGGGGCATAATATACAAGTTTCCGTATTTTTTGCCGTATTGCCGGGTAGTAAATTTAACGGGTAAACCACATTCCATATATTTCTGCATTTTCAAAACTGGCGTACAGCTAAAAACCTAATCGACCGATTCTGATGAGATTCGGTATAAATTTCTCTAACCTCGTTATCTAGAAACATAACCCCCAAATGTTTTTAAAAGTTGAAACAGAAGTATTTTTTATTTTTGATGTAGCCATTTTCTTGTGAAAATTCAATATTTTCGTTGCAAAACATACCACTTCATCGATTTTCAACACATCTCTCTTTTTCTTGGTTCATATACTTCGTATGAGTATTAATGAAAGAAAAGTTTTTGTTGTTTTTTTACGAGCCTTTAAAAAACTTTCTGTGAGATGCAAAACGGAAAATCCATATTTCACCCACTTCCCGACTACTTAGAGATATGAAATTTTGCAAGCATTCATCTGAAAAGATGACAATGCATAATTTAAAATTAATATATACACACATCACAATTCCAACTTTTCATGTAAAATTAGCGATATCTAATCATCCATATAAAACCTCATTGATACATACAAACAAATTAGTAGCCGACTGTGTTTATATGTAAAAAGTTTACACGCAGGAATTAGTCGTAGGTTCAATATCAATTACGGCCTTTGTTATTTTTTACAAGTATTCCATGTTTCTAGCGCACAAACTTGTAAACTACTAGTACAACCAGTACAATCAATTGAAAAGTTAAAGTGGAAAATACTTTATACGTAAAAAAATATATTTTAAAAACAAGCTTTCATTGAATGTACTGAGAAATAAAATTTTTTTTTTTTTACCAGGTCACCTACATGTGACTATAAATGAAAGCTTGGGGCCCTCAAACCTTTAAAAAGTTAATAAATTTGATCAATTCAGTTTCATCGACCGTATTTAATTTGGCACAATAGTGATTAGAGAAATCATCGTCACACACGTTTATACTCAGTTTCAGAGTGTTTATCTAAAAAATCTAACGCTGTGTCACAGTACATTAAATGCAGTTGATATATTCACGGATTTGTGTAAATAAAAAATTCTATGTCTAAATTTTGAGCGCCCCAAGCTTTAATTTATAGTCACATATAGGTGACTTGGTAAAAAAAATATTTTCTACCTTTAGTACATTAAATAAAAACTTGGGTTTTTATTTTTATATTTTCCAGATTAATCCCGTCGACGCTACGTGTCACGTCGTCTGACAACATCCGCCGCAACCCTTTAGAAGACTCTTTCAAAGATTGTTAAAAAAAGTACCACGTACCAGCCACAGTTCGTAATAAAACATACCCTAAGTCTCAAAAATGGTGAAGAAATCTTTCCTTTTGAAGAAAATCATGAAAATCAGCTATTTCTTCCTCGCCTAAAGGTATTTGCTCCCTTAACTTTATTCGGCAAAAATGCGTTCGCAAAAAGAGGTGAACATAGGAATGCAATATTTTCATCTTTTTTTTAAGCAACAGTCCGTATGACGCTCTTTTTTACTCGTCGTTACGAATGCGAAAGCCAATAGGAAGAGAAGAGAGAGAGAGAGAGAGAGAGAGAGAGAGAGAGAGAGAGAGAGAGAGAGAGAGAGAACACGTGCGAAACTCACCGGGCGTGAAAAAACGACACGGTCTATTATGTACCCAAGAGATTTTTATGATTTATTAAGTGCGCCGAGGGGGAAAAACACGCGGTGGCGGGTACAGGGCAAAGCGCATCCGGAGAAAAATCCTTTTTGCCGAGGTGTTCCGGCGCGCGTTTTCTCGCTTGGCACGTCGCGGCTGAAATGCACGGAGGCAGCAAACACCACCAGCACCACCGGGGAGTTCGCTTCCCTCCGGTTGCACGACGTATGAAACGCGCGGGCCCGCTATATAACATCGCATCGCCGTTGCGAACACGAGGCGGGTTTGCACGAGAGTGAGTAATGAAGAGCTGACAGAGATGAAACGGCATTATTTGCGGTTCGTCGAGAGCGAAGCTGACTTCATATATATAAATATATACAGGCTCATTCGCAAGTATCAGGGTTCTCTTCGTGAGCATACGGGGTGTGTTATTGCTGGGAAAATCCCTTGTGTAAAATGTCGTGCGACGAAAATTGACCGAGTTAGTCACGACCAAAGTCCGACGGTAAATAAATAATGGCACATGAATTTTTTTTCTTCAAGAATTAAATAATAAACGAAAATTATTGAATCATCCAGGGTGTCTCAAAATGAAGTGACATTTTAATTTATTAATCCCACTTATTATTTGTTTTAAAAGAACGAGAATTTTTATTTTCATGTCAGGTGCAAACATGGACGTTATGGGTGGAACACATAAATATCGTAAAATGATATACAAAAGGAATGATACGTAAAAAAATGTTGAACAAATTTTTAAAGCTCGTTTTTCGCTCCGAAGTACACGAAACAACCGAGACGGTGAATATAGCAATTAGGATTCGTTTAGTCCAATCGTTGATCCGAAAATACACAACGAGCTAACAACTGATGGCTTACTACCAAAATGCCCCCGTGAGTACACGCGGAATTCAATTCGGAGCTTCAAATCCGTCGTGTGGACGATAGCTCCCGAATCACTTTTGAAACTTTAAGGATGAGCATAGTTGTAAAAGTGGAAAAATCACTTTTTTTCAAAGCAACATATTTTGACAGTACATCATTTAAAAAATGTTCCCTGAAAATTTCAAAGCGATCGGATCGAAATTGACAGATTCATAGGCCATGTTGACGCCCGTCGGAATGCTCGGAGCGTCGTTCGAAACTTTAAACGCGTTTTTCTTGTTACTTTTTCAAAGTCGTTCTGCAATATATCTTGGAAGCTTCTGTATTGATCTCTCTGATTTTTTTAGGATTTTTTCTAGATGTAAAAATATAGTATTAGATCGGGGGATTTTTTCCGATGTATACTCTCGATTTGATGAATGGAAAATGCCAATTTATCCGAAAAATCAAGACGTCGTTGTATACCGATGTATAGTTCCGAATTGATGAACGGTAAATGCGATTTTTTCGCAAATATCGATACTCTCACTTTAAACATGCACAATTGTTTTATTTGATATTTCGGAAATTCCTTCGATTAATCATAGGATAAACTAATACGCCAATGAAATCTGTTTGATTTTTTTAATATTGGATAAACTCGTTCAGAAGAGCACTGCTTACCGCAAAAGGTGTTTTCGAAATGTGCTTCCTGACATCTGCTGTAAATCGATTATAATCGAATATTTTGATAGAAAAAAATTACAGAGGGTCCTTCAGATTATACTTTTTCTAATATCGACATTTTATAAAAATTTAGGACGATTTTCTATCTGAATTTTTTTTTCATTAAAAAAAATGGTCTGTTTTCGACTGTTTCCACTAGGCATAATACGTTAAACGCGTTTTTCTCGAAACCACGCTTTTGAAATCGGGAGGACGCATGAGTCAGGCAGTTTTCATCGAATTTACTTAAAATTTTAACTGCATTTTCTCAGATAGATTCTCGAAAGAAGTACACGCAATTTTTACGATGCATTAACAATTCTCGTTTAAAAAAAAAGGTTAATTTAAATTTTAATTGGTGTCATTTTCCGAAAAAATACATACTTATTGATAATTATGTGTACAATCTCTCGCAAAACTGATGCAAATGACGGAATTAATTTCTTTATTCTAAGCGCTACTCCATAAAAGTTCTGCAGTCTCCGCCAGAGCGCCTAAAACGCTCTTGAAGGAACATCACTTTGGTGTCGGCCTCCGATTTTGTCGAAACTTTTTTGTACGGAAGAGTATCAAAAACTGAGAGCCACGTATTTTTTTCATCGGCGGAAAAACGGTTTCAAGGGATGAAAAGCACCCTCAAAAAAGGGGATGTTTTTCGTTTTTCGTCGCCAACGTTTTAACGGTACGGGATATAAAAAGAAATCAAATTGCAACAATGTTTATTTTTTCGTGTACTATACTTCGGAGATGGGACCGATAATGGTATCGACGAAAAACGAAAAACACCCCTATTTTAGAAGGTGCGTTTCACCCCTTCAAACCGTTTTTCCGCCGATAATAAAAAATACGTGTCTCCTAGTTTTTGATACTCTTCCACACAAACAAGTTTCAACAACACCGGAGCAGGACACCAAAGTGATGTTCCTCGTTAGCGTAGTCGACTACTGACTACCGACTACGCGACTACTGAGTCGCGATTTGTATTTTTTTCCATAACATTATATTTTTTTATATACGTCAACACAATTAGAATAAACTTTCCAAAGTTCATTTCCATTCCTTTATCAGTGCTGCTGTAAAGCTTAACAAAGCTACATTTTGACTGCTTCCTTAGTACAATAAAAATTCACAAAAAGTTTCATTTTTCGGTGATCCACATGGATGTGACGCCTTCCAACGCGAACAATTCGGCCAATTTCGGCCACACGTTGAAAAAAAGCGTTTTTTCGCAATAGGAACTCCAAGTACTGACGACTGAGTTTGTCTGGGTTGAAAAGAAAGTGGCATGGGATCGTAAAAGACCACGAGTCATCATCGCGAGTAAATAAATTCGAAGGCCCAAATGTCCGAGGCACCTTGAGAGTCATAAAACTGCCAGATTTTCCATTTTTTCTCATACACTTTTCGAACGGATACATATCAGCTTGTATCCCTTACGATAAATTGCATATCCCAATGTTTGTACACCGGTGCAATCGCAACCCCTGTGTCTTTTGCAGCCCTACATTCCACACACGCCACCACAGCATCGAATGTCAGATACACACGTATACCCACGGAAGGAGATGAAGGGTGATGCCTCCTCTCCTTCTCTCTCTTGGAAAAAGAAAGGAGATTCAATCCCACGTTCTACCCGAGCGGACCAGCAGGCCTTTGAGCACATACGGAGACGTAAATGTATACGAGTGAACCACGAAATTATTAGCCAGTCAAAGGGGATCATAATACAGTTTGAGGCTCAGGGCGAAAGGGCGTGTTTCATCCGCGATCCCAGGCCGTGCCTCAAGGGCTAGGAAGGATGGAGAAAGTACCATAATAATACCCATATGTAGGTATAGGTAGACCTACCGGACCTCCTCTCGTCGTCGCAGCTGATGGTATAATAGCTTGTGTGGAAGCGACAGCTTTCGAAAGGGTTCATAATGCGAGAGAGAGAGAGCGAGAGAGAGAGAGAGAGAGAGAGAGAGAGAGAGAGAGAGAGAGAGAGAGAGAGAGAGAGAGAGAGAGAGAGAGAAAGAGAGAGAGAGAGAGAGAGAGAGAGAGAAAGATCTCGTACGATGTGCATATTGAGACGTTCATTAACGAGTCATTGCAGGCTACTACTCGATAACTCCTTCTCTGTCTCTCGCCACACGAAACTCGTCCCTCAATAGAACTCGGCCGCGGTCCACGCCACGAAGAGGTCCACCGCCCCTTCTCGCCCACGTATATATACTTCAACACGTATCAGAGTGCCAAGTTCGCTGTGTGCGCGGGCCCGGGAGGACTCGGAGCGCCGCGCTTTGGAACATTGAAGGGTGATGAAGAGCCGAACCCCCGGAGCGACCCCCGCTGTGAGATCCTGACGGGTGGTACAGCCCTGAAATGATGTACGCCGTGATTTTAAACCGAGCTCGTTGCGTCCTCTCATCGAGAATGATGCGAGAGAGAGGGAGAGAGAGAGAGAGAGAGTAGAGCCCTGCGATGTACACGAAAAGACCCCCGTGAATTTGCCGCAAATATACAAGCTCATATACAATCGTGGACTGCCCGTAAACGTATATGAGGTAATTCACGTGAATCCGGTGGACTTTTTCCCTGACCCCCGCCAATTCGATTCTTCAAATCTGATTCCATTGACTCTAAACGACATGCTGATTTTTTCTACATTTTCCGAAACATCCCTTAGTCAAAAAAAAAATTTGCGAAAAAACGCCCGGATTTAAAAATCTGAAAAAATTCCCAAAAATGCGTGATTATATGTAAAATTTTTTAAGCTATTACCCGCAGTGGAAGTATGATTTTTTCGTTAGCAGGCGAAAAGTTCTGGTATTAATTTCAATTGAAGTCGTATTCAGCACATAAAAAATCCTACTTCGACTGCGGGTGATAGCTTGGAAATCTTTATATATAATCACGCATTTTTGGAATTTTTTTTCAGATTTTTAGATTGGGGCGTTTTTTTCGGAAAAAAATTTGACTAAGGGTTGTTTCGAAAAATGTAAAAAAATTCAGGGTATCTTTTAGGGTCAATGGAATCAGATTTAAAAAAATTAATCGATTAATTGAGGGAAAAAGTCCGCCGGATTCACGTGGAATACCTCATATATATATACATATATATATATATATATATATATATATATATATATATATATATATATACATATTCTTAAAAATGTTCATATTTATGCCCATGAATATGGTGTGTGTGAGTGTGTTTGAGAATGGGCGTCGTCATCAGGAGCTGGGTTGCCACTGGTGCTAAACTTTATCGGTGTGAATGTGGGTTGTGTGAGGGGAAAGAGAGAGCGAAAAAACAAGATGGCATATTTGTATTTCTTGTAGAATTTTTTTGAAACGAGTCATCCACTTTGACTTGATAACATATATATATATATACATATATATACATATATATATTATATATATATATATATATACATATATATATTTATATGCATAGTTTTTTCAATGTATATTACTCATTGAGATTTTTTCAAATATTGTCGCGATTATCGATCTATGCCCATAGGTACACAGACACAGCGTTAAAAGTGTCAAGGGAGTCTTTTAATCCAGAGGCCTAGACTTCGCGCGTTTTTGCGGGCTTGATAAAAAAAAACACAAAGTATTTTTACCATCCTTTTATCTACTGTTTTTTTGTTGATATTTCGAGAACTAACAAAAAAAATTAGGGCAAAATTAAATTGTGAAAGTTATGGGCGTCTAAATACGACCGTGAAAAAAAGAGTTGAGGCGGTCGAGGTGATTCCAAGGCTCTCGTTTTTCTGAAACAGGAAGAAAACCAATTTTCTTAATCAATAAGAATATACCAAAGGGATTTTTTTTAATGGCTACTCTCTGACAAAGGTCAATTTTTCACCGTATTCTTTTCAAAGTTTGAAATTTTCTTTAAATAGCAATGATAATTTCGCAATGCCCGAGGTACGGACGGTAGAGGGATAAACACTGAAGGTCCGTACCTAATTTAAAGACAATCGGCTGAAGAGAACTCAACATTCTATGTCAACCAGGTTGGAAGAAGTAGTTACTTGTGAAGTTTGAGTTTTTTTATTGAAAAATATTGATAACCAGTGGAATTGTTATTATTTAAACAAAGTGCCGCCGTTGCTGCATAGCCAAGCGGTGTATGTGGTTTTGGCTATTTCAGTAAAGTCAAATGAAAAATAAAGAATGTCCTTCTAGGATAATGCTTCATGTTTAATTAATTTTAATGTGAAAAGGAATTTAATAACTTTCGTGTGATTGGATACTGATTTGGGATTTTGAAATTTAATGAAATGGCACGCTGTAGAGCACAAACAGTTCAATCTTCGACCGAAAAAAACTTAAATAATTTTTTATCGACAAATCGATAAACATATACAAAAATAATCCCGTCATAAGATAGAAAATGTTATAATTTCTGCTCTATCCAAACTTTAAGTGAATAGGGCGAATAGATTTTGAGATAGAACACACCCTTTCGCACAAAATAATTTCAGAATGACAAGGAATGACGATTTATGATACAAAAGCTTTGGGATAGAACTCTAAATTAAGTTTTGTATTTCATTTTGGATTTATGAAATACTCAGTTCATACAGAACACTTGGATTTGCAGTGCATATTCTAAGCAAATAAAGATTTATTCCAATCGGATCTTTATTTATTTCGTTTGAATATATTTAATATTTAACAAAATAGCTGGCACAAATAAAAAAAATATATTTCAAACAGTAGGATCGTAGTAGACCGTGAAACAAGGCAACCTAGTTAACTTAAATGGAACCTACGGAAATGTAATATTTTTTTGGGAGCGCAGTGGGCAATCTGACGCTTCACAAAAATCATCATAACTCGGTCAATTATCGGATGTTTCTTAAAATCTTTATTGCAAATTCGAGCTAAAACTATTTGTAGACATACATACAACCAGGGTTGCAAATAATGCATTACTTTTTGTAATGCATTACCGTTTTCATTACCCATTACTTTACATTTTGTAATGAAAAAATAATCCATTACTCATTACATTGGATTTTGTAATGTAAAAAAATTCCATTACCCATTACATGACATTTTTTAATGTGAAACATTTACATTACAAAGTCCAATATAATAGGTAATGGAATTTTTTTGCATTACAAAGTCCAATGTAATGGGTAATGGAATTTTTTTACATTACAAAGTCCAATGTAAAGGGTAATGGAATTTTTTTTAATTACAAAGGCCAATGTAATGGGTAATGGAATTTTTTTTACATTACAAAGTCCAATGTAATGGGTAATGGAATTTTTTTACATTACAAAGTCCAATGTAATGGGTAATAGAATTTTTTTACATTACAAAGTCCAATGTAATGGGTAATGGAATTTTTTTACATTACAAAGTCCGATGTAATGGGTAATGGAATTTTTTTACATTACAAAGTCAAATGTAATGGGTAATGGAATTTTTTACATTACAAAGTCCAATGTAATGGGTAATGGAATTTTTTACATTACAAAGTCTAATGTAATGGGTAATGGAATTTTTTACATTACAAAGTCCAATGTAACAGGTAATGGAATTTTTTTACATTACAAAGTCCAATGTAATGTGTAATGGAATTTTTTTACATTACAAATTCCAATGTAATGAGTAATGGAACTTTTTTACATTACAAAATATAATGTAATGAGTAATGGAATTTTTTTACATTACTAAATGTAATGTAATGGGTAATGAAATATTTTTTCATTACCCATTAAAAAAGTAATGAATAATGCATTACTTTTTCATTACAAATTTTGCAACCCTGCATACAACTATACAATTAAAAAATCGTGTTTTCGAAATTTTCAGTTTATGTCTCAATAACCTCCATCACAACCTCATTCCCTCAAAATCTCAATAAACTCGGTCTACATTTAAAAATGTATCAACTCCCTACTATAATCTACACATTTCCAAGCACCGGAAATGTCAGTGCGACCTTCTCTTTGTTAAGAGGGGAGATATCTTCTGGCGAGGAATTTTTCTGGCGAGAAAAATCTTGCTTATTTTCATGATTTTTTTTAACGAGAAAAATTTCTTCACCCCGCGAGACTTAGGGTATCTTTTATCACAACTTTGGGCTCTTGCGTGGTATTTTTTAAAATTTATCTTCGAAAATGGCCCCGATATGGCACAGTCTTCTAAACGGGTTGCGGCGAATGTTGGCAGACGGCGTCGCACCAACTAACCTTTTTCTCTCATTAACACTCATACGTAGAATATGAACCAAGAAAACGGGCGAAAGTTTGAAAATCGATGCAATGGCACACTTTGAAACAAAAACCAAATTAATTTCCCGCTAATATGGCTACATGCTGCACCAAGATTTTTTTTTAATTTTCCAAGACATTCAGGTTCATGTTTTAGACAATAAGGATTGAAAGATTTAACGACATTGAAGTTTGCATCGTTGAAACGCAACGAAAGTTTCGTGGCCCAATTTTTTCCGCACATTTAGCCTTCCAAACTCCCTAAAAGTTTTTTCAGGATCCTCATTGGAGATATATTCACCCTGAATATGTAAGAAAAGATTTTAGATCATAATGAAAATTAGGGAACAATAAAATTTTAAAAGTAATTTCCATTGCATTCCAACAATGCAAACTTCCACATGGTTGATTTGTACTAAATTTAATCAGAAGCGTTCGATTACTTATATACGTCCCGCCTATTTTAAAAATGCACCATTTAAAAATTTTAAGACGCGTCCCGCCGCCATTTTAAAAGATTAATAAAAAAAACCATGTAACAGCCAAAAGTAGTAACAAAACATACCCTAATTCTCAAATACATGGAAGAAATATCTCCGCCTAAAGCGATCTCCCCCCTTAAATCAATCCTTCGTCTCCTCCAACCGCCATAGCAATTAGTTTTTTTCACGCGACGCAAAAAGTGCCTGGTAGTTTTTGTGAAGGCTGTATACGTGCTGGAACGTCGAGAGAATCGGATGGTGCACTGATCCACACCTCGGAGGCATCATTAGCCGCGGCATATCGCAATGTATCTACGACCGCAAGATTCGATCGCCGCGAAAGCAATCGTACGAGAAAGCGCAGGGATTTTCTCGCACACAGATTGCGTCGATTGAAGCTACAAGATTTGCCATACGTACGAATGTGTGTATACGGGATGTATATATGCAAAATAAACATACGTGTATATTCAGCAATCACAAGAGCACCCACAGTGTGTTGTACGCCTGCAAACGAGCAGGAGGCGGTTGCGTTAAGAGTTATATTGCGACACCCGCTGGGCCGGGAGATCCGCGATAGAGTTAATGATGCCAGAGACCACGGCAATTCAACAATAAGCCGCGTTATTTACGGTCAAGCAGTGGATGGCGTGGAGCGCGCACCACTCGACTCCGAGGCTCCAACTACGTTCAACTTCTTGGGCGCGGGGTCGTTTCTCTCTCTCTCTCGCAAGATCGGTACGTGCATCGTGTCGACTCGCGATACCTCTTTGCTCTTTCTATCGAACGCGGATGGAGAAACCATACGGCGACTTCCTACGATCATTGGTTATTCCGGGAGAAATTACACTCTCGTGCACTCGGAGCTTTCGTGAGCGAAATTTAAAAATGATCAATCGTAAAATTCATGGATGAGAAGTGAACGGAAAATAATCGATTTTTTAATGATAACCCATGTGCGGGTCTACGACGTTCCGAGTACGGCCGACGTTTGGCTGTATCGTGGCAACACGTCCGCTGCCAACGGTCGACGGCCTATGATGAGCCAGCGTTGGCGAAACGTACTAGCCATGGTTGGCTATCAGGCGGCGATGGCTCGGCAGTAGACGATCGAAAGGCGACTATGGCGCAGAGTTGCCGAAACCGTTATTCGATCGTCGCTCCGACGGTACGCTTGATAGTTGGCGCAACGCTGGCCACCACGGTTCATCCGACGCTGGCTAGTCGTCGCCCGGGTGTAGTTGGCCATGTGTGCAGACCCAGAATACAGCCAACCCTTGGCAGTAAGACGGCGTCGAATAAACAGCCGACGATCGGGACGCGACTATGGCTTAGAGTTGGCGAAAGTGCTATTCGAACGTCGCGCCGACGTTATGATCAGTACTTCGCGCAACGTTGGCTACCACGTTTAATCCGACACTGGGTAATCGTCGCACGGGTGTAGGTGACCATTTTTTGTAGACCTAGAGCTCGACCGATGCTTGACCGTAAACAAAGTCCAGTAGACCGTTGGTATCCGACCTCCACCGTTCGAATTTTCTTTTGAGCTTGCCTGAACAGTATTGTGTAGCGCGCAACCTAAACGGTGTGGATATTCTACAGTGGAATTAATTTAACCAATGGCGGATAAAAATAGGTCTTCGTATAATCGCGTAAAAAAGTTTCGTCGTCTCCATAAAGAGGAAAACGAAGTTAACGCTTCTGCCCACCAATCAACTTCTAACAGCTACACGGAGAGAATTTTTAAGTAATTTTTACTGTGAAATCACAGTAACTTGGTGACAAATGTGCAATTCTTCAGGTTTTTAGGAAATAAATTATAAATTTTCATGGAAATGAATCAAAATTTACTTTTGCGTAACAGAAATTTAAAATATTTTCCAGAATTTTTACTGAAATTAATAGTAAAATTTCATGAAACGTAAAGATTACGACAATAAGTTAAAAAAGTGCTAATATAAATGAAATTTTTCAGTGGAACATTGAGAAATTTGCGTGTTTACCATAAAAATTTTAAAAAGGAAGCCGAAATGTTCCGTGCGTCTACCGGAATTTTACGTTCTTTATAGTAAAATCAGTTAGGGCTAGGTCGCCTGACCGTACGCGTGAGCTCTGTGTGCGAGCGTGCGTATACGTGAACGCAAGCTGTAGAGTGGGCTTACGTATGACGCAGTATGACGAGCACGAACGACGCCGACCCGCATTGCTTAGCAACAGCGGTACCGCGCATGCGCATTATAGTACGAAACATGGGCCAAGAAAGCCTCGTGGTCTCGTACAGTCTAACGTGTTCTACGCAGTTGTACGCAAGAAAACAAAAAAACGTGAAAAGAAACTTCGATAAAGGACGTCTACAATGGTACGGAAAGATGATATGCTAAAATAAGTAGCAATCAAGAACACAAATGTTCAGAAATACAGTATATAGAGTATTTATTTAATCATAGGGAATTCATTTTTCGCTAGGGATTCTAGAAATTTCAAGTTTGTCCAGGTTATTTTTACTGTAGAAACTTGGAATTTGTGCGGCAGCCCATTGTTAAAATTCTACACGAGAACGTGTCAGAATTTTTACCGAAAGAAATGTAAAAAATTATGCTACTTGCTTAAATTTTTACATGAATGAAAGCAAAATATTAAAAGCTAGTGTCAATTTTTGACTATGTGCACATTTGTCACCGGTTTCAAATTTTTAATGTAATTTTTACGGAGATTTCACCGTAAAAAATACTTAAAAATTCTCTCCGTGTATGTTTCGGGAGCAGACACGATTGATAGTTCCTTTGGGCCTTCTTCACATTTTTGTTACCATTCTAGCGTTTATAACGTTGTAGGACTGAATATATTAATAACGTTGTAAGACTGAATATATTTATGAAGTTGTAAGACTGAATATATTTATGAAGCTGTAAGACTGAATATATTTATGAAGTTATAAGACTGAATATATTTATAACCTAAGCTAGACATCAATACGTCAATCAGTGACAATAAATTTCTATTAATGCTATGTCTTTTTTCTTTTAAATAGTCAATCTGCTATTCCTTTAAACACCCTCTCGTAAATGTAGTGCCATCGTCGCAAACGACGTAGGGTCGATTGCGCAAACGACGTAGGTTCGAAGCCGCAATGGATGTAGGGTCGACGCGGTGATCGACGTAGGATCGATACCGCAGTCAGCGCAGGGCCGACGCAACAATCGGCGTAGGGCCGAGGTTGCAATCGACGAAGGGCCAACATCGATTAAATATTGTGGCGCAACGTTTGGGAGGATCGTCGGGCCGACGTTATCATTTGGACGTTTATTGGACCCCAAAACGACGTTGGCGAACAGAGTCGGGCCGACGTCCTAACGCCGGCAAGCGTCGTTGCGCCAACGTAGGCGCGACTTTAAAATCCTACCTGGGAACTTGAATTTTTGGTAGGCTTGAGCGACCTCTCAATATTTTTTGACCGCTGGCAGGTTTCGCGACCATTTTTTCCTTCTTTAAGGGGTTACCCCCACCTGCGATTTTGAAAAAATCGTTTTTTTTTATTGCATTTTTTTTAAGTATAAGTATCTGAGAATATGTCCTGAAAATTTCAAGTCGATCCGAACAAAATTGACTGAGATATGAGCGTTGAAAGAGAAGAATCCGTGAATTGAAGAACTGAAATTGAAACTTTAAACGCGTTTTTCTCAAAATGGCATTTCTGAAGTCGGTGACCAAGATTACTCGAACACTAATGAACCGATCGTCTTGAAATTTTGCAGGCTTATTTAATACATAAAAATGCAGTCTTTAATCGTTCGATTTTTTTTTCGAAAAAAAATGGCCGTTTTATAGCCAAAAAACGGCCGTTTTTTTCGTTAATATCGAATCATTAACTTTGACTGTCGGCCATTTTGTGAAAAATGAATATTTTTTAAAATCCTTCGATTAAAGACTAGTCTATACTTATATTTGACTAAATCCATCCGCATTTTTTTTTCAGATGATCCACTTCGCCGGAATGTTGGTCACCGCAAACCGTGTATATAAAAACATTATTTCATTGACGGCCATTTGCCACTAAACAATGTAATATTTTTCAATAAAAAAATTACTGAAAGTTCTTCAAGATGTGTTCTTTAAGATGGTATATTGATCGATTAAAAAAGTTTTGTCGTTTTCGTTTAAAAAATTCATGAAATAGGCCTTTTTTGCGCTACAAGCGGGGGTAACGCCTTAAAGTAGATAATTGGTTGATGGGAAAAAGAAAAAATAGAGCTCAAATTTGTACAACTCTAAACATACATCACACCACACTGGTGCGATTTGGGATTTTGCATTTTCAACGTACTATTACTACCGTACAAATAATCAAAAAGTATTCGATAACCAGTGTTGCCAGGGGTAAAAAACTCCCAGCAATCCAATGGTAATAATCTCGAATGCGAAAAGTAGTATTCAGATGGTTAAATCGGCGGAAATCAAAACAAAATCACGGAAAAAGCCCCGAACAAGAATGTTTAGATGGTGCAAATTTGCACCTGTATGGTAACTACGGGTTGAAACTATAAGCATATCCCATGAACGTGAAATCGCGGGGTTTACACAATTTTCAATAAACGCCAGCCTGGGAAGCGTCCTAACGAGGGGCGTCACCTCCAATCAATTCTCCAGGGCGGAACCAAAAGTTACAAAGAAAAGATCGCCGAGTTCATTCGAATGGTAATTCGTAGGAATCAATTTGTTACGACAGGGCGAAATCACTTTCGTGCGAAAGAAGCGCGCCCTTTGAAGCGATTCCGTCTTTAACTTGATTAATTCTCAAGCGTTTGTCGACTTTCTCTCTTGGCTCTCGGACTCGTTTATCTCGAGTCTCGCGGCCGCTTCGTTAAGAAGTTATTGCAATTGTCTGATGCGAAGGGTCGGTCCTTCGTTATACTCGTCTCAAACCCACCCCCTCCCCCTCCTCCATCTGAATTTTCCTACGAGACAATATGGGCGCACATTCCACCACTTTACTTCTACCTCGATCAGGACTCATCGGTGCGACGCAGCTCGCAGAGGCGGAGAAAAAGCTGCCGGGGAAAGCGAGAATCGCGAGGCTTGAATAAGGGCGTGAACGTGATTAACGTTGCCCTCGTGTAATTCTTCGAGCGCACGTTCCTCTCGTCCCCGCGAGTCAAGAGAGATCCTCGTCGTTTCTTCCGACGGTGCACTTGAGATTCTTCGCGGAACGCCCACATTTCTCTTCCGATTCTTTTAATAAAGGCTCGCGCCAACTCGCCTTAATGATTTCCCGCTGCCGCGTCGAATGAAAAATCGTCGGAAATGATCCCTTCCAGCCTAATCATTATCGAATCAAATTATTTGTACATTTCCTGCAGAGCGTTAACGAACGGAACTCGCAGTCGCTAAGATATATTCCGTTCGCGGAGGGACGTATTTTACGGGGACATAGGGTAAAGCCAGCTAAGGGTAGTCTATCAACTTTTATTTCCAGAAAGATAAAATTTTGATAATACACTTTGTACTTCTTATTTAAATTAAGCTTGGTCATTTAGGAACATTATTTTTAATGTAAATCTTAAGTAACAATCTAGAAAAATATTTTTTTTAAAGGCTTGAACTCAGAACTCGTCACGTGCGCATTCTTAGGGTGCTGTGTTGCAAAGAGTACGCAGTCAGAATCTTTCGTACATAGAAGCTGGGAGTGCGCACGGGAGCGGATTGGTGGTAAGGAATAGTGGTAAGAGTGCGCACTCTTTGGGTATGTACACTTACAAAATACGTGTTTTTAGTCTATGGTCACTACGAGTTTCATAAGCAAGCAAAACGACATAACCTCTCAATGAAAACAATATTTGGATCACAAGTTTCAAGTATAATAACATTCGTTGGGTGCAAATTAATCGCGAACGTTACAAAACATGTTTGAAAATGTTAAAAAAATAAGATCATACACATCGAAAATGTATTATTAGTTATCAAATTGGAAATAAATCCCTTAACGAAGCGAGTTGTTGTCCAACACCTTCACATGGCATATACCACTGACAGGTTACATGGTGTTGCCAACACAAGAAAAAATTAATCAATTGAAAGCACTGCGTACTCTTTGGTAGAGCGCACTCTTTAGTGGCTGTACCCTAAGCAGGGCCCTTCTAAAGCATCGGTGATTACAGTGGTGCTGAATAAAAAATAAATTACAATTAGTTATTATACCCAACGATAAACTGAAATAAACACGTTCGAGCAAGTTTAGTAGATTTAGACATTTTTTCTAAAACGACCCGGCTATGAAAATTTTCTCGCTAGTACTTCGAGAAAATGCTTTAACAACGATTTTTTTACCCGCCCCGCCCTAAAAGGAAAATAGCATTCTCTCAGGTTCTACTTGACGGATTCAGATACAACAAAGTGCATAGAAATTCCGAAGGCGTTCGTTTTCACAAAGCCACGGTTTATGAAAAATCTTCAGCCGTTTTTACGCCAGCTTCGTCAAACATACGAACAGAATTTCCAAAAATGTCAGATAATGTTTCAGCATCGTGTTGCAATCCTACCAGCTTAATTTGAGCCTGAAACAACGAATCTACAGTCCTTACATTTTCATAGTATTGGTAAGATTCTCATTTTTCACCAGACCGTAAACCAACAAATAAATAAACCTTGAAGTTGTATTCCGAGGCCTCCTGCAAGTTTGTCAACCAACGTGCTGCAGCCATAGATCAGGCTAATGAGAAAAGTCAGTGATGGATAAAGCCTCAGTCTTGAAGCAGTAAGATGACGTGGCAGAAGTTGGCACGTACGGGAGATACCACTGTGTGATCCGACGAGGTGGATGAACCCCACATCAGTTCAGATTTCCAGTTCTCCCTAAGCTCTATCAGGGATCATAACTTTAGGTCGACCTTTGGCTTTCGTAGGATTAATTCCGGTTAACAGGTAACTGTCGCCCTGGGAGTAGCTTCTACAAATTGGCGGACGCAGGGGTTGTGTCGGCTCACCCTACTAAGATCTCGGCGCGTTCAACCTAAACGACACACATGGGAAATACCTCCTGAAAATCCAATTTAACTGCGAAAGAACACTAATAACAAGACCGTTCCGTGGGAAAATGGTGGGGGCTGTTCGAAAATTTCCACACACTCAGCTCGCGAAGAAGGCCACAAAAAAGCATCCAATACACTGGAGCGCTGCGGTGTTTTAAGATACCAATCTGGATCTTATTCTTATCCAACTCACTTGGCCATTGTCAGCCAGAAGCGGCCGTCTCGATCACGCGCGCGCGCGCGCGATTCCAAAAAATGTTGGTGGTAAGTCTTGGCGTGATCGCGTCTCGTGAATCCACGAGTAAAAGGGGAGAGCCGCCGAGGCGATGAGCGGTGATGGCGACGAAGCACCCGACAGCTGTCTCCAACAAAAGAAAAAGGCTCTCGAGTGTATCATCAGGTCGGTTAGTCGGCGAGGACTGAGAATCAAAGAGGTCCTCGAAAACGCAACGGAAGATGAGTTCCTCAAGCGTTCCCCGCCTCATCCTACGACCACTACAAGTATGTTGATGACGGGGTGGTAGTCCTAAACTCGTTGGTTCAGTTGATGCCCCTGTTGCCTTCGTAACAAAATTAATACATTTCGAACGTCTCGGTATATAGGAGCCTGCGACGGTACGCCGTAAATCCCGATTAATTGCCAGCTGACTCTCGTAAACACATCGCGGAACGTTGAAAAAGTCTTTTGGCCCTGGGGGCGATCCGGTCGCCCTCCTCGTTCGCTCTCTCCCATGTCTCGATCCTCATCGCAACGTTGAGAGACTCCTCTCTTCGCGTCCATCGCTCTCTCGTCCTATCCAGCTACACTCTCCTGCGGCGATGGTTCGTCGTCATGTCGTAGCGCAGCTTTTACGTATAAATGCAACCACCAAAAACTCTCGCGCATTCTTCTCTGAAATTCACATGCGGTACTTATATTCGAGCTGTCGCGACTGCATCAATTGTCCCTTCTCCTGGCTGGGGCAGCCTCATAACAGCAGCAAGAACACGACGAATACAGGCACGGTAAGTTGGCGTTTCGAGGAAGCTAAGAGTTGCCTTTTTCTTCCCGGCCTGCCGTTCTGCAGAAGATACGCGACTGGATTTTTTCCCGAGCGATGTTTAGGGTTCTGGATTTGATCATTCTCGTAAACATCGGAATTCCCTTGGCAAGCTTCCCAGTCCCAATCATCCCGAGCGGAAACTTCCTGAATCAAATGCAATGAAATGCGATGACCTGTGATACAGTGATCAATGACCGTACGAATTGGAAAGACACGGGACATCGCCAGTCCGTCGTTTTATCGCTATTCAGTTATTTAATAACTGTGTCACATCCGCCAACTTGATGAATTCCGGATTCGTCATCCATTAGCGATACCCTGCACAGGAGCATACCCACATGCTACGCTGCCGGAGGAATGTGATACGCGTTGTGGATGGGTGACCCTCATTTCGTCGACAAGCGTCGAGAGTGTATATACGGTCATGATTAATGGGTCGTTCGCCGCAACCCCGGGACATCTCTGTTAATGGTGACGGATGGTTGGCAACTAATGGCGTCAACCGTGTACAAACGGGATGCTCGCCTGATCCGTCCACTCCACATCCATGTTGTCTTTGCGGAAAAGTTCTGCCTACCCAATTTCAATCCCCCCCTCTCTCTCTCTCTCTCTCTCTCTCTCTGTCTCTTTGTTTCTTCCTTGACAGAAGCGCAATCACAACCAGCAAGCTCGATTGATTTCTCGCGATTCTGCGGCACATTGCTATCGAGAATGGAAGAGACAATGGAGCGAAGGTTACTGCGTTAGGTTAGAGCTGACAGGTCCCCGCGGCGAAAAAAATGATGACCCAGAGTTAGCCGGGGCATGTTCGTCCTATAGGAAAGGAAGGACGGAGACAGAGGACGGAGGTTTTTGGAACGAGCGTGGAGGCGAAGTTGGCGTGTGGTGCGGGTTCTCCTGGCTGCCGTTGTCAGAGTCGGGGAAGAAAAGCAGGCGGGCAGGCAGATATTGAGCTCTATATTTCCATAAGCTGATATTTACGCGGCAATATACGCGGCCGTGCTCGCTACTTTATGGGCCTCGTAAATATAGCGGGGCCGCCGGGAATTGGCTGGCAAGGCGGCCTTCTACACGCACACATACACACATATATATGCATGTATGTATATATCATAAACCACGCGCGCGCGCGTGTGTGTGTGTGTGTGTGTGTGTGTGTGTGTGTCCGCCAGTTTCTCCACTCTCCATGTGTGCGACGACTATCTCGCTCTTTCTTTCCGCCCGGGCTCGATTCTGCCCTCATCCGGCCCAAAGACATAAATCCCCGCCAATTGTAAATAACACGCGACGTATGCTGATCTCAGTGCGCGGCCGTGCACTCTCGCAAAATACGCTCGTGGTATGGTTCGCGGCTCGTCCCTGCACCACACCCGTGGAAGGCCCGCAGGTCCACCTTGATATCTCTCTCTCTCTCTCTCTCTCTCTCTCTCTCTCTCTCTCTCTCTCTCTCTCCGTCTCTCTCGTTCTAGATATATTTTATCAGCAAGTACCATTGTGTAAGTCAGTATAGGGTCAATATTTATTTATATAAATACTTGCGTGCGTATACCTTGCGAGGAAACTTGTAGGCGGAGTTAGCCGTGAACCACCTGGACATTGGCAAGGGAAATATTCTGCGACCGGTGATGGAGCCCTATGTCGCATTATTTAACCACTCCGGCATTATCGCTCTTATACTATAAAACTATAGCATCTGTACATTTAGTATTTCAAGAGGAAGCTATGGTGGTAGGGTTGGAATACGATGGTGAAACGATATCTATCATTGTTTGAAATATTGTCTGCGCCTGTGCACAAATTTTCGTAGGGACCCAATTGGGTGCCCAAAATTGTCCCCACTTCCTGATAAGGATCCATTGGGTCATCGCATGGTCCTTAAACTAAAACGTCACGCTCGCACTGAGGATTGTAATCGGGATTCACCATTGGAATCCAATGGAAGAACACTGAAAAATTGACGAATTATCGAACAGAATCGAACAGATACGATTCTTGATAGATCCGAGTGCATTCTGTACGTTGAATTTTGTCGATAAAATATATAGATATACAAAATGAGTGGATATTGAAAAGGTGCAAAAATCTTGTCTTGAAAAATAGAAATCGCTTAAAAAAGTATGCTCAAACCTTCGACTGCACACTCGGTCGTTTTAATCCCTTGATCTTTTTCGTGCAAGTACGTATTTTTCAACGCATCACCCACTTTGAACGAATGTTTGGGCACTCAATTCTGGCTTTTCTTAAAAAAATGAATTTCGGGTCGTAAAATAAGGATCATCGACTACTAAAAACGTCTCTATGAAAAAAAAAACCGCATATTGGCCGAAATCCAACCATCTGACAAATATCTGGGGTCCTATCAACCCTACATGCAGTCGGAGGTTCGTAGCGGAAGTGTGCAGTCAAAGAGTTAAAAATGGATTTGAATCACATGACTGAAAATCCACTGTAAGTATCGGCTGTTATTTATTGTACTGCACCTGGACATAATATCACCACACACGTACACGCTCACGAAGCGTGCAGGTTATGTTCCGAAACGCCGACGTTTTCTGGTCACTTTTCAAATATTTTCGATTCGAACGTGGTGAGAATTCTCGAACGGCATTCATCGGAAATTGTGCAGAATCCAATTGGATCCAAACGGATTCTATGTGCGCTGTTCCTAAACAAACCCCATAGAGATATGGATACATCTTGTGACTCCCCACCAATTTTGTAAGCGGGATGACGAAAGGATATTTTTTGGGAGATGCAACAAATTCCGGTCGAAAATTCAAGTAGATATTCTAACACGACGTCAATCGGGAAATAGGGCGGAAACCACTTGGATTCCAATGCAGCCTCCCTATAAAATCTTTACAAGAATGTGGTAGGATCTGCGGACTCGCCAACCAATTTCTGCACGATCTGCAATGTCTGTTCGAGCGAAGTTGACGTGAAAACAGTTGGAGCTATTGTTAATGAACCTTTGCGAATGTGAAAATGAACGCTTTCAGAATTTCCCTGCACTTTGATGCATCTGGATCCGTCAAGTAGAACCTGAGGAAATCCGCTTGTCCTTTAAAGACGACAGTGGCAACAATAAATATTCAATGTAAAAGAGTCTCATTAGGCTGTAATTATAATACGACTTAGTTTTCTATAACTTTTTTCCCGTTGATATCAATACAGACATGTACTGAACTATATAGACAGCCGGGTTTTTCGAACTATAACAAAGACCTGCTTTTTCAAAAGTATATAGGAGATAAAGGGTTTTTCATAATAACCTTGGTATATAACCCTCAATACGATACTACCCTGAAATCCATTTCCGACATACCGGCCAGCGAAGCCAGTTAGCATGTAAGTACATGCACACGTGTATGTACTCTTCTATTCGCGATAGCCAGAGCGCACTGGAATAACATCGTTGAGTTAGGCCGACATGACGTTTAGTGAAATGTGTTCGCTTCGTTCGATCGGACCGTGTGTAGCATCACTATCAGCGACGGTAAACCATTCATCATGCTCACGAATCATCCGCTCTTTCCACTATCAAAACGAACTACCCTCAGCTATGTTCGTGCATCAGTCGCGTAGGTGCGTTCAATGAAACCACGCTAACTGGCAAATCAGATGCATCCTGAGAATGTCAGCGGGGAATTCTTTGACGTGAACGGTTTGATAGTAGAGAAAGACTTGGCCAGAGATGGATACGAGCTGGAAACGAAGAATGGAGGATCATCGGGAAAGACTCAGCAGACTTCTATTAAGTTCGTAAGACGTTTAGTGTTGAAGTGTTCCGGAAAACAATTTCACAATATTAGGTAAATGTACGGATGCCTTCAACTGGTCTACCAACTGATCCAGGTTACTTTAAACAAACGATACTATCTTTTTTTATTCCAGTAGATGCATCTGGGCCACTCGAGAGAACGATTTACCATCATCTTCGACAACATCTTGGAAGACCCCTTTGGTGGCAACTGCTTGGTGGCAGCAGCAGTGTCTCCACCAATGATTGGTATGGGTTGTCCGTTTTGATTGATCAGACACTTCTCGCCGAACACAGAGCCACAACGAAATTCGAAAAATAGTGACAGAGCAATCCTCTCCCTTTAGGGAAGATTCAAAATCTACCGAAGATTTACGATGACCTCCGTCCGATCCTGTATCATTCGCAAACTGCAAGCCTGTGTAAAGTTGGGCACGCCGGGGGCATGTTTCAACCAAACATGATTCAGTGCTCGTTTCATCGTAGACGGTACTCTCGCGCTCTCTGTGCCTCCTTCTTCCTCTCCCTCTCTTCTTCCCGGACCCTCATTCCAGTCTTCCTTTCCCCTCGAATTTCTCATCTGAAATCGCGTTACCATTGGCGAATTGAAATATAGGTTCGCCAACAGCGCTTTTCTCGCAGCATGAAAAATTTATAGGAAACGTACGTCACAAATGGAGAAAGAGATAGAAAAAACAGAGATAGAGAGGGCGATGAATATTGTAATATTTTCCCGGATATAGGTATGATCGAAAACGTACGATTCCAGATCACGTCCTTCTGCGATGTCGCTAGGCTCATCTGCATAGTCATCGAATTATGGCGCGACGATTTCATAGATACAGATGAAAAATACACGAGTATCTATTAGTGTCAACGGATTATGCCTAGTTGTAACAGTCGATAGACAGCTCATTTTTGCGATTTGTTTAAAATAGAAAATCGTGATGATAAATTACTACAAAAATTGATATTTGAAAAAGTTTCGTCCGAAGAACACTCTGTAATTTTTTGCATCAAAATATTTTAATATAATCGATGGACACCTGATGTACAGGAAGCACCTGTCGAAAACGTATTTTGCGGTGAGCAATGCCCTTCCGAACCAGGTTATCGAATTTTTAAAATCAAACAGACCTCTTTAGTCGCAAAAAAAATTAATTTTGACAAAATCAAACAGATCCCATGATTAATCGAAGGAATTTCCGAAATACCAATTTAAAAAAAGGCTCGAAGTGGGAATCTTGATTTTTGCGAAGCAAATGGGCATTTTAGTAATTTTTGAGATATTTCGCTTGCCTACTTTGAGAACATCCTTTCAAGAAAAAAGCGTTTAAAGTTTCGAACGATGCTACGAGCGGTCCGACGGACGTCGCCATAACAACCTATGAATCTGTCAATTTTGATCAGATCGTTTTGAAATTTTCCGGGAACATTTATACGATGATATCCTCCCAAAATACATTGCTTTTGGCAAAAGTGATATTTCCACTTCCAAAACTAGGTATAACCCCTTAAGCCGACAAAAACCGCTTGCGTGACAAGGGCAACGCGAAATGTTCAAAGCAAATCGAAACGATACATGGTCATGCTCGGCGGCGATATTCTTCCGTGTCGGCCGGCCACTTTATCATCCATGCGCGATGGCACTGCGACCACCCTGTGCCCCGAATCGTCCATCATTCGCAATCACTTTCCTGCACGATCGGTCTTACTCCCCTATATGGAAAATAGTGATTTCGAAGCCATTGGTCTGCAATGGCCGCCTGCATAGTATTCCACATTCAACCTAACATTGTCGAATTCCAATGTCGTCAAAATCACCTTTAGGTTGATGTGGGCATATTTATAGAAAGATCATTGCGCGCCCAGCCGGATGCTCAAACCACCGGTGGGTTTCAAAGAGAAAATGAGAACTATTCTCAGAACAGACGGAAGTCCCTATAGCCATCATTTCATACATTTAACGGGTTCAAAATGTCTTCTCTCCATGAATATATATTGATATCGCGCTTGATCTCATTCCTTCTTGACTTGTGCATCACCCATCAATTCGTGAACGTCCCACGTTCCCCTTTCACATGCACAATCACCGGCGACATCCTCGACATTGTGAATACCCAGGAGCCTGACAAGAAGTAACGATATGTTGCCGATGCTATTGACAATAAGACAGAGCTGTCGGATTGTTGCTCGATCACTGTCATTCCTTGCGTAGGTATGACCATCATACTTTCGTTTTCCCTTCCTCTTCCACCCTCATCTATCGCACTGTACATCTCTCTCTTTCTCTCTCTCCGTCTATCTGGTTCTCTTTTCCTCTACATATGCTCCATACTGTTGGACCGGTGGACCAAAGTTTCCTCTCGCCGAAATAAGCGTGTCGCTAGAAGCTCCCGGAATATTGATAGCTTTTTTCACCCTCGAGTCTGCTACGTTGATCGATGGTGACCGCGGCGAGAACGCCAGCGGAGCAAAACTGTCGGCATGATGAAGAATGATTTCTCCCGGCCGACACGTTCACGCACGGCAAGCTCAGTGCGGTTAATGACAATGCAGTTTGCTAACCGGGGCGAATTGACAGCCGCCCAGTGATTGACCGGTGAATTAATCGTTGGCTGGCCTTGGTATGCGGCACGCGAGATTGAACGCGATCACGAAGGGAAGATCATACGGCTTCATCGTGTCTCCATAAGCTCCGGCGAAATAATTTATTTCGACCTAATGAATCGTTATCGACTTCGCTGTAGTTAATATTTAGCGCTGCAACGTTCACTCATACGGACTGTGTCGTTCCTTATAGACCATCGACCTTCCGATGGGGACAGAATTGAAATGCTCGATGGACTCAAAGACTATCAGGAAATTCACGGGCCGACTGATTCTCTGTAGACATGTCCTATTCGTATTGAAGTGACGTGATAAATTCAACAGCTCCGCACAAGCTGGAGACCCAAAAAATATGTCGTTTTTCAATATTTGATCTGGTGAGAATATCGCGATGACGCGGTCGGGATTTTACACACAATTAAGACCTACACTACAAAAACTATGCGTGTTTGACGTGTGGTCAAAGTATGTAGGAGTAAACCAACATAAAGGCTAGACAGGCGTTGCCATGTTGATTCTACACACTTATGTTCAAATTACACACGTGAGTTTGAATCTGTACGCATTAGTTTATTACACACCTTCGTAGCTGTCCTCATCAACAACACGCTTATTCGAACACACATGGAGCGTGTAGAATCAACATACAAGACGCATATTTACACAGATTGGACTAAACAACACACGTTGATAGGAACACACAAGCATTAATAACACAGGGAAAAGCAACACAGTCTGAGTGCGTTAATTGCGAGTTATTGATCATACTTTTTAAAAATCACGTTGCTTACGGCATCACGTGAAACTCATTAGTCAATGATTGGCATTGATTGATTGACTGGTTAACCGAAGACCACATTTGGTCTTAACTTTTTGTTTCATTTATAGATCGTTTCGAGTTGGTCGCGTGGAGGTACCTGAAATTGGAATCTATTTTCCAACGCCTCGCTACCAGCACTGAATCTTTAGCGACGTATTTTTGTGTCGAGGTCATCACCGACAAGCAAGAAGCGTCCGTCATCGTGAAGCTATATAAGAACGTAGCCTATGCGAAGACAAGAAAAATGGTGACACCGCTCGTGATAGTAATGGAATTCGTAGCCGTTTTAACATGTTTTTATACAGAATACGAATAGCTCATTCGCAAAGTATATTAATTTTTTAAATCTGAAGACGACTATCAAAACTGTATATATGTATATAAAATAAATAAATAAATAAATAAATATATATATATATATATATATATATATATATATATATATATATATAATTAATACAGAGTAATATATAAGTACTGTTGAGTTCAGTTCAATAAATACATATATTTTTACGATAAAAAGCTTTCGCCATTGAATTTATCATTCCGATGCATCCAAAGCATATACAGTATGGCAAATACAAGGGTGTTGTTTTTATTAAGGGTGTTGTTTACACACTTTGAGTGCGTAAATGGCTGTAGACAGTTGTTACACGTCTGAACGTGTGTAAGAAAATAACGCACGTAAGTGTGTTGTTTGAACGCATCTATGTGTGTTATTTTTACACCGTTATTTTTCACCCACGTTAAAACGTGTAAAAAGTATCTACAGCCACTTACACACATAGAGGGTGCAAAAACAACACACTTTTTTTTGCAGTATAGTCTTGGCAAGTATGAGTTTGTTTTAAATGAAAAAATATTGATAAACAAGTGAGTTACTATTATTTAAACAAAGCGCCACCATTCCTGCATTGACAACCAGTGTTGGTTGTTCTGCCAACGAAGCTGAGCTGAAATGAAAAATAATAAAATGTACTTTCAGAATAATAATAAAACTTCCTCATGACCGGATCTTCTTTTCATATTGCGAAAATTCCAGAAACGGCAAGCTGCAGAAAATGGTCGATTTTTTACCTTAAAAAAACAACTTCAATAATGTTTGTTAAAAAATGGATAACCATGTGAAAAAATCATTCGGTCATACGATAGAAAATGTTACAAACTATACTCGAATGTTTCGAACTTTTACAGAATCTTTGCTACATATGAAAGTTAAGAAAGTTAAGAAAGTTAAGCTATCAAACTGGATAAAATAAAAAATTCGTTCTATTAAAATTTCAAACTTACGCGGGCCGCTTAATTACATCAAAGCTACCATTCCATTCGAATCATGCGACATTTATAAGTTCTAGAGTTGAATATTCCTCCGATTCTTCGATCCAGCTAACCCTCATTCTCGCTACCAAGAAGTCTCTCATTCGAATCTATCGATCCCACGAACTATCTATTAATTCAATTCGCCGATCAAAGCGCGAGATCAAGACCGCAGCAACTCGACCACTCGTGTGCTCCGTTCGCCACTTAGTAGCGAAACCGGTCTCTTCCGACAATTTAATACAATCGCATATCAGATAATGGGGAGAGAGAAATAACAAAAGAAAGTGGCAGACAAGTGGAGACACACAGAACGAGAGGGAGTGTGACAGCGACAGTGGATTAGCAAGGGAAAGTCAACCAACATATGATATAAAGAACGCGTGCGTATAGTCAGCGTATAATATAAGTAAAAAAAAAATCTTGCTGCCGGCAAAATCCGCACGCATCATTTGTCAATTGACTACTGGTAAGACGTATACTATTCTATATTTCAAGCTACTACACAGAATTTGCAAATCAATTTTTATTTCACAGCGAGTGTCGTTAGCAGTACATTTGACATTATTTTCTTCATTATTTGCTGTTATAAATCAATTCAGTAATGTGTCGTCGGCAGCAAAGCAAAAACGAGCTTGTTCGAACTACCCTAATACATTTCGTTATATATATGCAGAGAGTATGTTAACCAAAAATTTCGAAAAAATTCGTACAAAGATTTCGTACAAAGTGCTTTTTTATTATTTCAGGATAGCCGTAAAGGATCCAGATAAATTCGCAGAAAATCTTGGCTCTTTCAGTGAAGAGCAAGGAGGACGCTTCGACCAACAAGGAAAGGTCGCGAGGTCGATCTCTCAGATTTGGATGAAATTTGTCATGCTTGTAGGATGGGTAAAAATAGGTGACACGTATTTTTTTATATCTGTGGACCTCGATTTTTAAGGGGTGAAACGCATCATGGAAAATAAGAGTTTTTTTCGTTTTTCGTCGATAACGTTATCGTTCTCATCTCCAATGCCTGGCAATAGTACACAAAATAGTACACGAAAAAATAAACATTGTCGCACTTTGAATGTTTTTCATATCTCGTACCGTTAAAACGTTATCGCCGAAAAACGAAAAACACCCCAATATTTGAGGGTGCGTTTCAACCCTTTAAAATCGGGTTCCGCAGATATAAAGAAATACGTGTCGCCTATTTTTACCCATTCTACAAGCATGCCAAATTTCATCGAAATCGGAGAGATCGACCTCGCCACTATTATTCCTTGCAACACATGAAAATCAGTGAAGATAGGTATCAGGGAAGATTGAACACAAACACATGATGGCTAATTACGTTAGGAGTTTGATGCGTGACTGCCTCGACGAGTCTTACTCCAGAAAATCACAAAAAAAGCTGAATCAATGTAAAATTATTTAATCAAACTTTAATTTTTCAATCAAATTAAATTTTGTGAAAACATTGTAAATATTCGAGTTCTTACGTAAAATATTCTGAATCATTGGTAAATCGCAGTGCTCAATTATACCTAACGATAAACTGGAATAAAAAATTCGCGCAAACTAGATTTAGACATTTTACATTTTCTCTAAAAAGTTGCGGCTACGAACATTTTTTTGCTAGTTACATTTTTTAAAAGTTTTACGATTAATATTTTCTTTAAACATTGGGTGACCTCTTGCTATCATTGTCGTTGGGGAATCTTCAGATTTTTTTACACGCGTGGACAGTTCATATCAGCCATCTAGTCATTTAGAGTATACATTATTAAATAGATAGCCAGCAGGCCATGTTCATAAAGCGCTATATAATTGAGACGATTTCTAGAGTCGTAGTTTTTCATTAAACGTTCGGTAACTTGGCTTTAAAATTTTACCAGCAAACGGGAATGTATTGTCACTTGATTATAGACAAATATCAGTTGATTCTTGAATATTCGGGTTCGGGAAAGGAATACCTCAAGGGGGGAAATCCCTTTAGACGTCCGAAAATGAGTCATTTTTCATGAATTTTTTAAAAGATGATAAAATAATCGCATCATCTGAAAATGTTGACATTTTCGTTTTACAACTCAACTTACTCAAGTGTTAACATTTTTTTCCGTTTTTAAATGAAGCAAAATGGTATTCCTTTGGGCGTCTTTTGAAAAACTGCTCATGTTATAGCTCAAAAAGTCATTGATCGATCTGGCTGAAATTTTAGAACGTTTCTCTCTGTAACATTATTGGCAGAATATACCTTTAAAAATATTTAAAAAGTATAACATTAAAAATTAAGTAGGCTTGGTAATCAAATTTTAAATCTTTTTATCATTTTCTCGACAATTTTGTAGCCCTTAAAAGTAATTTATTTACGCGATAACCTTAAAGATTTAGGTATATCCTTCCACTAAAGTTATATTGAGAAACCTCCCAAAATTTCAGCCAGAACGATCAATAACTTTTTGAGCTATAAAATGAGCAGTTTTTCATAAAGCGACTAAAAGAACACTTTATAACGCCGCCATTTTGTTTTGTTTGAAAAAGAAAACATTATTTTAACACTTGAAGTTTGTAATAAGATAATGTCAAAATGTAAAAATGATGCGATTATTTTATCGGCTTTACAGAATTCATGAAAAATGGTTCATTTTCGGGCATCTAAACGGGGTTTCCCCCCTTAAGTATTAAAATAGGATCAGTATAGAGATAAGATAAGTAAAAAATATCGGCTTTTGTGACACCAAGTAGGCTGTTAAGCTGTGCAATCAGGCTTTTAAATCCTAGACGTCTATAAATCCAGCCGAAATGCATTGTCATGTGTGTAGCAAGGATTATCGACTAATGGGCGTAGGTTTCACTTTCATAGAGCATGAAACGAAAGTAATAATGAAAGGAAAGGAAAGTCTGCGGTGGTCGACAGAATGGACCGTGAAGACATCAATGTCCAAAAAAAATGCTATAAATGTGTCCCCATTTTTATTTACAGACTCGCATATATATATGTGTGTGTGTGGAATACGAAGGAAGTCTCGAAATAGATGTGTTTTTACGATATAAAAATGATTTACGCGCCAGCTCGTAGATGAAGCCATACACATTATACAGACATACACAAATCCCCATATACACATATATTGAATCGACGAAGTTGTTCGGAGAGGGTCCAGAAAATCGTTTGATCGTCGACGCGTAAAACTGGGGAGAGTTCGAATGGACTCGTTCCGTTCGCAAGACCGTCCCAAATATTCCCGTCCCTCGCTGCGTGTGCCCCTACGCGAGAGATCGAATTTACGACGAGCGTAGAAAGGCGTGGAGAGAATAGAGCGAGAGCGGCGGGCTCCAAAGTTTCCACGGAGTACACAGATTTTTATTGGGCGTAAAACCGCGTTCTGGCATACGTGTAAAATATGACGAGTTGGGATTCTATCTTTCTTATTTCCAGCCTCCCGCATCCTCGGTTCTCGCGGCGATGCCCTCCGGGAGATCCTCGGCTTCGGAGACGGGCATTTTATTTAGAGATGGCTTTTTGTCCGCAACGATCCGAGGAGTGTCGCGGTTGATGGGGTAATTGAAAATTGCACCGGCGATGGTAGTAAAAAAGTGGTACAGTTTTCGAAAGTTTGCGCGGCTAGTAGGACAGATGGCACCACCGTCAAGATGTGCGGTTCAACTTCCAACACGTATCGTCCAACTGCTACGAGAATCCCAAAGTTTCTATTACTATCATTTATTCTTCTTTCTAGCCTTCGTCTTCTCTGTCCGCAAAAAGGGGACCACGTGAAACACTTCAGCTGCTCGTGACTGTACGTAAAGTGGAAAAGCACGTTGACGACCAGCCGTTTTACGAGCCATATGGAATGCACGCTGCACTTTAGTCCAATGGGACAAAAAACAGTCGCGAAGAGTTACACTCTGCTGGATCTTGAAGATATATGTGAGTGGTGGGTGTCGTAGGAGTATTACCGTACAAAAATTGTCGTAGGGAACTAATTGGATTGCCATACTTGCCCCAACTTCGTGGGGACGTTGAAGTATAGGGATCAAATGCTATGACCCGTTGGATTGCCATACTTGTCTCCACTTCCTGGGGACGTTTTAGTATAGGGATCCAATGCGATGATCCATTGGATCCCCATACCAGTCTCCACTTCCTGTGGAGGTTGTAGTATAGGGATCGAATGCGATGACCCATTGGGTTTCTATACTTGTGCCCACTTCCTGGAGACGTTTTAGTGCAGTGATCCAATGCGATGATCCATTGAATTCCCATACTTGTCCCCACTTCCTGTGGACGTTTTAGTATACGGCTCCAATGCAATCTCTTATTGGATTCCCATACTTGTCTCCACTTCCTGTGGAGGTTACAGTATTGGGATCCAATGCGACCACCCATTGGATCCCTATATTAAAACGTCACGCTCGAACATTGGATTCTAATCGGGATTCCTCGTTGGAAGCCAATGTACTAGTCCAATTTGAATTCTAAAGGAATCTCAGATTATTGAACAGAATCCGACAAGTGTCTTCATGGATACCATAGTATTCTGTACGCTGAATTTTCTAGACAAAATATATAGATATACTCTATGAGCGGATATTTAAAAAACTATAAATCTTATCGTAAAAACGTATAAATCGCTCAAGGTTTTTCGGACAATTGACGATATGTTACGATTTGATTCATATTTACACAGTTCTTTATCATATACAAAATTTCACCCTCCAAATTATAAATCGATCGTCTACACCGTTTCTATAAAAGTTTCAGTTTAAGAAACACTTTTCAACATAGGAAGATGCCTACACTCATCGGCGAATGGCAGTTTTGCGCACGACATAGTGTGAAAAAATGTTTAAAATATCATGTTGAAATGTTATCCTTTCTTTTCAATCTTCGAAACGTGTTGATCAAGATTGGAAAGAAAGGATGCATGATTACAAAGGCTTTAATTTCGGGTTACAAATCCGTTTACTATATGTAATAATCCCACTGATTAGTCCAGACCTCTCATTGCTTGTATCTATCGAAAATAGTTTGCACTGGGAAAGGAAACGTTAAGGGAGCTTTCCAGTGTGAAATTTTCAAAAAATCGATTTTTTTTTTTTTTGCTTTATCGAATAGTATATACTCTTCCGAATATTCCCTGAAATTTTCATGCCGAAATTCAGATTATTTCGGTTACTGTACAGCATTTCTTGGAAGAAGGCAACGGAGCGCTACAGCTACAGCGAAACTTTGAACGCGTTTTTCTCGAAACAGCATTTTTCAAAACGGTGTCCAACTTGGAGGGCAGAGTTTTAAAGCTATCGAGTTGAATTTTTTACACAATATTCTTAACGTCATTGTTTATCGTGCTATGGAAGCTTTTTTTTTTTTGACATCTTCCTATTTTTTTGTAAAAAAAACTGCCAAAAAAAATGCTAAAATCGATACTTTTTGTTCAAACCGGCGCCATTTTTGCAAAAAAAAAAAAAAAAAAAAAAGCCTCCATAGCACGAAAGCCAATTATATACCGATCAATAATCTTTTTGTGTTTTTTGTTTCAGATCAAAATTGTGACCCCCAACGTGGACACCACATCCAAGTGCATTTTCTGCAACAATTGTTTCATCATTTTTATAGATATTAATTAATAAATAAATCGATCTTTAAAAAATTGTTTTGTATTCTTCAATACCCAATTAATATACAACAAAAAAAAACCAGACCGATTAGATTATTTTTTCTTTAAAAAAAAAAATCGCGAAAAACAGCGATTTCTCGGGCTGTCACACTGGAAAGCTCCCTTAATTGATCACGTGTAAATCAAATGAAGAATAAAAAAACCTCACGACTTCCCTGTTAGAGTTAACGTACAATCTGCTCCTTTCACGAGCTTCTTTGTTTCATCATCGAGTAATAATTCAAGGGGTCAAAGCCAAAATCGGGGAGATTTTTTCCACCCTACTCTCGATGTGCAGCGTCCCTATAAAATCCTTATCGGGTCGTGGTAGGATCCGTGGAGTCCCCAACAAATTTCTCCACAAGCTCTGAATCCACCCAAATGAACTTGCTGATCATACTCGTGTGCATTTGAAACTAGTCGATCGAAGGTCTCGTCACAGACTGATCGGGTGTCCACCTTGTGCAAGGCAAGACGATTTTTTTCAGATATCGATTCTTTATAGCCGAGTACGTCCGACCGGTCTCCCATCCAAGTGTTGGCTCCGGCCGCCGCTCCTCGACGCGTATTCGGGAAATTTGACTACCGTGAAACAATACCGGATATTCCGGCGCTTTCTCCCACGCTGCTTGTGTGCGACCGCGCGCGCGCGTGAGCTCGCGAAGAGACGAATATGTCGTGACGACTTATTACCCTGTCGTTTGTTCGCTACCAGAGAGAGCTCTTTCCAAGGACTATCCTGTTTCACAAAGCTCGGGTAATTCTACACCGGCATCAATTTTCCTTCGAACTCCGGCGACGCGAGAGCTCGCTGGATATATATATATATATTTATATGTGTGTATATGTAGATTTATGTACTTGCCAAGAGAATTACAACGTATACATACGGGCTGTCTGCTTGTCGAACACATGGGACAGACTCATCAGCTACGACGTGCGAAAAAACAAAAAAAATGTGCGGGTGTCCGTTAACGCAATAAGAAGAGGAGGGAGGATCAAATGAGAACAGTATCACTGTGGCATAATCAAGAGGTTAGGCCACTGTGACGACTCAAAAATGAGAGTTATTGAAGAAAAAAAAATTGAAGAGAATACGATGATTGAAAAATTGTTTGGACATTTATTTGCATGTAGATTAAGGGATCATCACAGTGTGCGGGTTGAAAAATAACTGATTTTCGCGATCCTTTTTTTATGCTTTATTTATTTGTGTAAAATCAAAGCACTCATGAAGAACGGAAAATACATTTTTAAACGTTTATTTTTTTTCCATTTTTTTAACGGTCCCAAATGTTTTCAATAAAAAGGAGTCCTCACCGTGTACACGGTTGTGGCCCAGAATATTATCTGGTGCAAAAGTTGTATAAAGATTATTAATCAGCTTGAAAGCCGCTATTTTGGTATGGCGGTTTTTTTAAATCTAAATTAACAAAATGGCGGTGGTTTGAAAAAAAGTATCGAATTGAGCCTATTTTTCGACAGTTTTTCGTTACAAAAAATATGAAGATTTCGAGAAAAAAATAGCTTCCATAGCAAGACGAAGAATGGCGGGAAGAATGTTGTGTACAAATTTGAGACGGATCGCTTGAATACTCTTCGTTTGAGAGTGTACGCCGTTTTGAGAAACGACAGTTTGAGAAAAACGCGTTTATAGGTTCCAATGCGGATTTTTTATAAAAATGTTTGACTTACGTTTACGTAAGTTTACGAACAGCATGTTTACAATCGTCTATACTATCGAATAACGCAAAAAAATGGGTTTTTTTAAATTTTACACTGTGATGATCCCTTAACAAAGTTGTGTACCAAGTTTCATCAAGAAATATCAATAATTAGAGAAGTTATAAACAATCGCATGACGGACCTTTGAACATGAGGGGCTCAATGGTGTACTTGATTTTGGCCACCCGGTTAACCTGAGAAAAAAAGCAGTTCTTTCTTCAAGTAGATCATATTGGCTAAGACTTGACAAGGATTTTTTTGTTGTCCTCTTTCAATGATCGAAAAAAAGAATTTTTTCGATTTTTCGAGAAAGGGCACCATTATTCATAATAACCAATGAAAAAAATGTCAAAAATAAAAACGTAGGTCAAAACGAAACTACTATTACACTAAGCCTTTAAGACAACTGTCACGCGTACGGAAACTCCGAAGCAAAACTTCTACTGATCATCTCCACTAGGATAGGCCACTAGGATAGGGCCAAAAAGCAACTCTTACCCTTTAAATAATAGTTTCCGACATAAAAAAAAGTGCAGGCCGATTTTGAGTTCTCGAACTCGAGTGTCGTGGCGCTCGATAAACTTTTTCTCCCTATTTACTTTGTACGAAAAACTCGCTCTCCTCATTCAAACTCGAATAAATAAATAACTGATCAATATTTGTCAAATCCGGTTTAGACTCTTCAGGCCGACATTTGGAAACTTGGGAAGCTTCCTCAAAAAATTCCAAGTAATTATTTTTATACAAACGACCGCTATTTAAAAAATGTATGTATTTCCGACTAGCTGCATAATTTGGATAAAAATAACGACATTGAGATTTGTAAAAAAGGTTTCCAAATCTGTGAGCCTCAGCTATGAAAATCTTCACCGGGATTTTGCAAGTAATTATCAGTTGTCAAGTTTCCCAAGATTGAACGAAAAGAGCAAATTATCGTTTGAATAAAACGAAGAGTAAAAAATTTGGAACCATTTTTGTCGCCCAATTAAACTGGCTCCATTATAAAAAGGGCCACGAATTAATTATTTTGGCTCGATCCCCCGCAATATCCTCGTCTATAATTAAAAAAAAAGCTCAGTGTCCCTCAACATTCATCAGTCAACCGAAAAGCCACAAATCGCGCATTACATCCGCACATTTTTCAATCCAATCCACGTCCGACCATCCTCTCTTACCAATCATCTCCTCATACACTTATCCCATCACGCACGACGTCAAATAAATCATTCACGCAACTTTCCTCCGGAGTATTACGAAAAACCGTTCGAGTCTTGCGACTGGATTTTTAATCCTACCGCGTTACCCGAGCGTTCTTAAATCATGTCTTTTTTTCCTCGCTATATATTCGTGCATGTATGCGCTTGTGTGCGCGTTAGCCTCTCACTGCACGAATCCTTCGCGATGGTCCTCGGGGTACAATTTACGGTGAAAGGACAGCTGAAACAAAGTCTCGACTCTGTAAATCTTGGGGTGAATGTCTCAATGTGCTCCCCCGTCCCCGTACTCCCCTTGCCCACAATCCCTCTCGTACGTGGAGAATATCCATGAGCTTAAAACGTCGTGAGACCTCATCTGTCACTCGACAGCCACTCATGGCTTTCACGTGTGCGTTTAAGTGTGGATATATGAATGAAGGAACATGATTTTATAGTTATTCGACTTCGCGACTCTCATAGTAGCATGTTGTCCCCATATGCAACATTACGCAAATCCTAATATCTGCAGAATCACTTTTCGATGTACTTAGATATCTTCAGAGATATTCTTAGATAAACTTAGATATATATTTCGGTATACCTTTACATGTGTGTTTCGATATATATTCACATATATCTTTAGGGATGCCTCTAGATACATCTTCAGATATTTCTCTAAATATATCTTCAAACATGTCTCTATATATATCTTTAGATACGTCCCTAGATGTATCTTCAGATATGTCCCTAGATATATATTAAGATACATCTCTAGACACATCTTTAGATACATTTTTAGATACATCTCTAAACATATCTTTGGATATGTCTTTAAATATATGTTTAGATATGTCTCTGGATATATCTATGGATGTGTCTCCAGATACATCTCTAGATATGCCTCTAGATAAATATCTAGATATATCTTTAGATATTCCTTTAGATATATCTTTAGATATTCCTCGAGATATATCTTTCGATATATCTCTAGATATTTCTTTAGATACATCTTTAGACATATCTTTAGATATGTATCTAGATATATATCTAGATACATCTTCAGATATATTTTTGATGCGTTCAAGCATATTTATACGGAGGGCATTTTAACGGTTGGCTATAATCAAAGATCGTTAACAAAAAAATTAAGGACTGTCCTCAAAACGGCCAGATGTGCTGATGCGACCAACATTACATAACAGCAACAGGTGAAAATGTTCTTTTCCTCCATACCTATATGTATATGCACGTAAATATGGATATCGTCGTCCATATTATTTGGAGCTGCGGGTGTGATGGCTTAATACCTTCAGTACATGAGAAGAGACGCGCGGACCGCGTGTCATAAATTATACGATCCGTCCGCCCCCTTACTCTTACTCTCTCTCTCTCTCGTTCTCTCTCTCTCTCTCTCTCTCTCTGTTTCTCTCTATCTTTCTCCCTCTCTATCTTTTTTTTTCATAAGTCTTCATTCTCCGAGTCAAAACACGAAAGTTTTCATAACGTTTGATCCTTCCCTGCTTGCGGTTTCGCAATAACTAACATGGCGGCTGCCTTTTGCGCCTTCCGCGCTAATTACGCACCAGCACGATCACCGCGGTAGAGCGAAAATTCGCAGGAATTTAAGCAAATCACGTTCCCGAGGTACACGGGGAACATATATTCCGCGTTCTTCTTCGATCGTCGTAATCCGCATCCTAAAAGTGTAATGCACGCGTATTTATTTCACGTCGAACTTCCGTTCGCCACGTTAAATTCTACGTGCCTGCGAAATCGGTTAAGTTATGGCAATCTCGGTTGAAATCGCGGCGGGGCAATTCTCGTCAGTGGAGAAACCGCTGGAACTCTTCCTCGCGACGTTCTCTCGTCTCGGATTAAAGATTGAAAATGGGATGAAAAAAGTGAATGAGGAGCGGAGAAAAACTGCCGTCGAGAGGAATTTATGGAAAGTCTTGTGGTACATTTGGTACGGACGAGCAGGGTACGGATATAATGTCGACTAACGACCGGTGGCGCCGCGAGAAATTATATCGCACGAAAAGCACACGGTCTCACGCGACCACGAGAGATGTAAATGAAGCTCGGCAAGAAAGAGAGAGAGAGAGAGAGAGAGAGAGAGAGAGAGAGAGAGAGAGAGAGAGAGAGAGAGAGAGAGAGAGAAAGAGAGAGAGAGAGAGGGAGAGAGATGCCGTTCTCTCTCATTAATATCGCGAAACTTCCCGAGGTGACGGAAGGAGGGGATCTTCTCGCCTATAATACTTTGCCTCTCATCCTCTTAACGATCAAACGATTTAATTCTCCCTTCGGCAAATTGTCGCGAGAACTTCTCCGACACGTAGGTATATACCCATCAAATTGTTGGAAGTCTGCTAAACACGACGTCGCATAAATGCTCACGACAAAAAATGCCATCCGTTATCATTTTTTTTTGCGTATTTCGTTCCACGAAAAAATCGGCTTCGCGTTATTCAAATGTTCCTTGATAGATATTTAAATGAACGTATTTTTTCTCACTCGAATACAAAAACGTCGGTTGGATCGTTGAATTCCATTATTCTCGATGGGTAATCGAATTTATGTTTCCTGCGATGAAAAAAAAGTCGTGACAAAGTATGCTTGGCGATATATGTGCACTTTGTCATGATGACTTTTTTCACGCACAAACGTGAATAGCATTTTTTTATGCTGAATTGAACGCGTCGTAAATTCAATATAATATATATATATATATATATATATATATATATATATATATATATATATATATATATATATATATATATATACGTAGCCTTTTGACATACGTGTGCAGCATTGTTGAGTGCAACGATGTATTTTATCTGAAGCGATATGAATCACGTCACCCATCAATCCAGTGGGAATACTGTACATGAGGTATTCCGTGTGCAGTGGGCTGTTTTATTTTTCCATGTTGACAAAAAGTCATGACAATTTTTCGTAAAAACAGCACTGCTCGCCAAGGGGAATCCAAATCTTTTTATATAATTAAAAATATTTATGCTGAAACCTTTTTTTATTGTACGAAGTACTTTGAATAGAATTTCTGGTGCACTGAGTGTTTTAAAAGAATTGTATACATAGAAAACAATCATCCAAAGCCAAACGAAAAAAGTATATATTGGAATATCCCATTCCGGCTCTTGTGTGCTGCTTAAAATATACACGATATTTCTTTCGTCTCTTTATTCAGCGATGTGACTGTTTGTTACGGAGTGATCGATTTTCTTGACCGGGATATCTAGGTTTTAGAATGGTGTGAGCGGCCTTAGGAGTAAAACGGAGCAGCTGACGTGGCGTGAAATATGTTATGTATGTATATATTGGGTCGTCCTATGATTGATGCAATTTTTTTCAATTGCATTTTTCAATCATTGACAACATTGTAGCGGATAAAAAAGATCTTTTTTTTTGCATTTTCTCAAAGTGTACATAGTCCAGGGTGTGTGAAAAAATTGCGAGTGGAAAAATTGAAAATTTACCAAGTTACAGATGATTTAGTGAGAGCAAGTAGTGCAACGATTTACGTATACTAAAACTTTCAATAGCGTTTTTCACGAAACGACATTTCTCGATCTGGACGGGATCATCACTCTAGCTAGGATTGTCAGATTTTCAATTGTAAAAAAATAAACTTTTCGTAATTGCAGTAGGTATCGTTGTACGTAGCCCTTTACTTCAATTTTAGTATTTTTAAAGTCCTCGAATATAAATAAAAATGTCGCCAAAACTACACTTTTTTAACACCTGATATTTTGGGATTTTTTTTTTAAACGGCTACGTACAACGAGAGCCACATTTATATAGATTATACAGCGGGTAAAAAAAGTATTTGTACATCCCTCACGAAACTGTTGTCAATTTGGCTTTATTTTTTTGTTCGTGTTTTCCCAAAATTTTGTAAACAGACACCATGTATATTTAGGATAAGCTATCGAACACAGAAACTTCATAAAGCATTTTATTTTTTCGCAGGATTATTTGAAAAAGACGACGTGTACAAATACTTTTTTACCCACTGTGAAACGTTTTTATGTTTATTTTTCAGACTAACCATTGTCAAGTTATCGATCCGGCCGTGAGATCCCATTTTTGTACAGAGGCTCTATTATACTTCAACAACGTTATTGATTATTAACTTTTTGAATGAAAATTTACACGAAATAAGTTAAATGTATGCTTAATACCAAAGTTTTTTCAACAAAGACATCGGAAAAACGACCTCTTTTCGGTCTGTCACAGTGGTGGCCTCCCTTAGAGAAAATTTTTGTTGATCTTAATTTTGAAAAATAAAACTATAAACGAACTGCATTATTCGTGTGATGAACTAATATATACAGGTAACGTTGGTCACTTGATATTTTCATATCGCAGAAAAGCAGCTGAAGCAAGCGAATCATACATTTAAAAAAAACACATTTACAAAAAAGTGGATTTTCATTAAGTAAAGTAATTAAAACAATTTCCCACCACACCATAATTTGTTATACAGAAGCATGTTTTGAAGCAAGCTATGAAGAAATCCACCCAAAGAAACCCGAACAAAAAAGAATATAGAAGCCTTTAGCACCGATACGTGTATGCTTTTCAAAATATACGGTAGATATTTTTTTCCTCATTTATTTCAGCGTAGCTATTGTGCTCCGAATGTTCGAGAGTGATTGATTCGGTAGTCAACGATGACTAAGTTTCAGAAAATTGTTAGCAGCCTTCAGAATCAAATGGAGCGACTGACGTGACGTGAAATATATTACGAACATACATACAGGGTGTCCTATTACGAATGGATAATTCTGCACCTGTCGATAGGGCAGATCATGTCCTACTATATGCTGGAATTTCAGTTTAATAAAAATCCCACGGCTTCGAGATAAAAATCATCTGCTTTTAGTTTTGAGCATGCCATTTCTACAAATGATAATTTTTTTTACCCGGTTATTCAAGAAAAACTCTTGGTTATTTGTTTTGTCTATAAAAGTCTTCTTTTGAACCCTGAATGTTAAGGAAGTGCGATCATTACTACGAATCAGACTTTCGGATTTGAAATTTGTATATGACTGACGAATACTTTATACGCCTATTGCCAAAATTTGAGATATTTTGAGCATCTAGTTTTTTCGCAATAAAACTGCAAAGTCGAGCACTTTGAGTTACCGAAACACGTCGTCTTATGGAGACGGTCAACCGGAAGTGCCGTGATCGTGGTTTTTCGGCTCACGTATCCAACTAAACCGGTTGGAAAACTGAAATTCGATTGATTAGATATAATAGATATTGTAACAAATAAGAAAATCAATCTTCACCGTGTAGTTAAAGCACTACATTGCAAAAAAGTTTCAATGTCCAGTTGAAAATGGTCAGAACGACGAAATAGCACCCACAGACTTAGCAACGTCACGAGTAACAGCTGATGCATTTGGCGAACATAACACAGCTTTGTTTTGAAATTAATTTGTATAGAAGCCGCCACAAAATATGCAAACAACAATTTATGGAGTTTTATCATTTATCACGTATCAATAATATGTATAATTATATTCTGCCTATCGTATTAATTCCGCTGAGGTAATTCAAGCCTATTTTAATAGGTTTTCGGCTGATTTTTTTTTTGTCTTTTTAGTCCATTTTTACGGTGGATATGTTAATATTATTATTACGAAGATTACTGCCGAGTCGTTGAAAATCTAATTATCTAGTTTTTATTTGTTCACGTGCAATAAATTCATCATTTACCACAACATTTGGCACACGATAATCGATAATACGAATAATCAACATAAGTAAACATCAATCAGAGAAGCTGTGGGTAAAATAAATTTAGCCTCTTTTTTGACCCCGTGGAAGTGATCGTACCTCCTTTAGGAAACTTTGTGAAGAAAGATCTTATGCAGAATTTTCATACAAACCAATTCGAACATCTGACTTTGATAGCCTGCGGCGTGATACAAAATGTACTACGCATATCGTGCCAATTACTTTATAAAGTTGCTCATTTATTGTCGATTCATATGATTTGTAGAAATGGCATACGAAAAACCAAAAGCAGATGATTTTTTCCACAAAATACTATAACGCCCAAAGTCTCGAAAACCGTGGGACTTTTACCGAACTGAAATTCCAGCATATAGTAGGACACGATCCGACCTATCGACAGTTGCAGGATTATCCATTCATAACAGGACACCCTGTATATGCGCACACGTATAGAACACGAGACACAAAACGATTTATACGAGTGATCGACAAACGTTGTACGCGTACGACACTCGTGGAAATCGTGTCGTCTCGTCGCATATCGATAAAAGACTTTACGATCATATACCGTGGCGATTAAATTGATGGGTCGCTCACGAACGTGCCTGCAGAGGGGGCAGCAGGGGCAGATCGACCTCTCGAGAAATTCCGTAACGAAACGATCTATCGCTAATCCATTCTAGAGCACAGTGGATAAAAGGTTCGTTCGGAAATAGCTGCGGAGACTTTCGAGACTTCGCTGTCACTCGTCCGATGGATTTTCCATCAAGATTAGGTTCGATACTTCTCGAAAATCCGTAGTAATGTGGCATCTATTGCGGTCAAGAACGGGCGGCATCTTGAATTATGTATAATATTTTTACCTTGTTTTTTCATCCACTGCAGGCTAATCACGTCGCTTGAATTAATCGCTTCATTATACAGAAGCATATTACACATCCGAGATGGTGACGTGTGAAAGCGACTGCAATAAGGACACTCGACGAATAATGGTCTCGACAAAAATATATCCCACTTATTTGTATCTGTCAACCCGATTTCTCGATCGTCCTAAGCGTATCGTGTCTCTCGCGTTTCAAATATATTTCGTAACGCATCCACGAAAGCGGCTCCCGTTGACATTAAGACTTTTTTTCTCAATTTAAGAGCTCGTCTCATCGAGAGACGTCAACGATGGAGTTTACTGACATATCGAAAATCTCACGTGATCCACCGTTTTAATACCGTTTTCGAAATTTTTCGGGAAAAAAAAGAATAACATCTCGGCTATTCAGAAATCGTAGAAATTATTGTTCAAGCTCCTGTTAAACTTCAAAGGTAAATAATATACGGTTACGACGTTAAATGTAAAAATTGTCGAATTCTCTAAATTTGTGGGTAATAGTTAACGGAGACGTAGAGAAATATGTGGAAATATGTCTTTTATAAACAAAATCGTATATGTTTAATATGAATAATTATATGAATAATTTGAGAATTAATTTCAATATTAAATTCAATATAATAATATAAATAATGTGTGATATAAATTAGGTATAATATAAATAATATATAATAACAATACAATAATATAATAATATTGGAATGAATTTAATATTGAATTAATTTTAATGTTAATATTATTATATATACAGGATGGACCATTTAACGTGACGACCCCAAATATCTCCGTTGCCTTTAGAGTGCCGAAAAAAATGTCAGGAGGTATTTTGATTGATTTCGAAGGGCTGATACAGTGGTGGAATATTCATTTCTGTCAAAGTTATAGTTTTTGCGTTCTCAAGATCATCGATAGTTTTTCAAATGGGAACATGTTTTTATTTTATCAAGACTTTGTAGCTGATATTCAGACAAATCCAATGACCTATGATATCATGACCTCGAAATGATTTTTCACCAAAATATTTTGGGTTTGTTTAGGTTCGTTTCGGTTTGGCTGGGTTTGGTGGGCCATGCTTGGGTTTTGTTTGGCTTTGTTTGGATTTGTTTTAGTCCCTCTAAAAGCAACGGAGATATTTGGGGTGGTCAGGTTAAATGGTCCACCCTGTATATTTGTAATTAATAATGTACGTAGAGGGATTTTTATGTTAGCACCCTAGGCATACCCCACGTGGAATAGAACTACGAGTATAAATATATATATATAATCATTATTATATCGAATGGCAATATATGTTTTAAATATATTTAAAAAAATATACATGCAAATTCAATAATATACGTAAAAAGTGATAGATGAAAAACTGCACCAACTTGCAAGTTCTGCACGCGCGTAAATCTTCATACACTATTTCATAGCGTTCCATATGTTTTCAAAAATATATGAAAAAAAATATACACGCAAATTCAATAACATACATAAAAAGCTGTACATGAAAAACTGTAATAACTTGCAAATTCTACAATGCGCCTAAATCTTCATACAATATTTCATATCGAGCTACAATAAAATATAAGAAAAATATGCGTCCAAAATAGCACAATAACGAACTATACCACAAAAAAGAGGACCATTCTCTAACGCTCGAAAATCTACGTACAATATTTCACACAAACGTACAAAAACCAACAAATAGACATACGGAATAATAAAATATTTCGAAAACACAAGAACACGAAAACCCTACCCGTCCCATAAATATCCGTAAAATATTTCACCGCGATCCACGAAACTATATATCCAAAGCCCGCTCAACATTTTACTAAAATCCCATAAAATTGATCCTGATCGACCGGATGTTTTTCTTCACCGCGTGGATTAATCAGCGGATTTTACGAGCGCGATCACGATCGTCCATACCACTATTCGAGATCCTCGGGCGTATGCGACGCGATCGTCACGCGAGATGGAGTGTGAGATCGGGTGGGCGACGAGCTGCTCGTGAGCGAAAAAAAGCACTCGATTTTTTTCGGCATAGCCTCTCGTTCCTCATTTATCACGAGTCTAGAGACTGCGCGCTTTCTTGTCTTTCTTACACTCCATTTACCGTTACATCCAGCACATTAATTCTTTCTTGCACCCGCGCGCGCGAGTGAGAAGACTCCTGTTTACCATTAGTTCCCCGCCACTTAGCTCTTCCGCAGGGATAGAGCAAGAGAGAGAGAGGATAAAGAAATATGGAGACTGGCAGAGTTTCGAGCAGCAAAACAGATCTGCTCGATACGACTCGAGCCTTGCACACGCCTAATACATCGCCCGGATAGAGTTCTCAAACATAATAATTTTTACCACCCCGTCGCTTCTGTTTTCTCAGCAAAATACAATCCGGAGTTAAGAAAAAAAAATCGTTCTCTTTGGTATATTAAGCGTTCGTATATATCTCCACACTGTCCTGAGAAACTTGCTTTTCTTACTGCATACATACTCTCTCCCTCTTTCTCTCTCTCTCTCTCCCTCTCTCTCTCTCTCTCTTGCTCTACGGAGTTCTCGCAGCTGCTCGTAATAATTTTATCGGATATATCACCTAAACGTTGCAATAACTGTCAGATGGAAGCGGTTGAAAAGCCTGATATAAGGGGATGTGCCCGAGCGGCTGTCTAGATCCACGGGTACACATTTCGGTCCCGGAAATCCGCACGCGGCACCCCCACCTTTTTCCGTGCTACCCTGTCTACTGTCCTTTAAAAATAGCGGCATCAATTGCGCGAGAAAGAGGAGAAAGCGTGCCTCGGTGGCCCTCCAAACATTTCAGTCTTTTAAGGCAGGATTCTACTTTGAAACCATGAAAAAAACGCTATTTTCGTGAATTTTTTCTGAGAATACTATTAAAGATATCGATATGGGGTTTAAACTGTTCAATAAATACACTCTTTAAGTACACAAAAAAAAATTTTTTAATGTATTTTATTCATTTTTTGTACACGTAAAATATGTTTAAAGCCAACGCCTCGAAAAGCAGGTACCGATGCCGAGGTCGTGAAATCTTCCCGACGGATGGTCTGAAACAAAAAAATCAAAAAGTTTCATGTTCAGTATGTCTTCAGGAACCGACCTAACTAGAATATTTTATATACGTGCAAAATTAACAAAATGGCGGCTAAAATACGAAAAAAAAAAATGCGTTTTTTTTGGGTCTTTTTTTGCAATAAAACAATAGTTCTAATCAAAATTTTAAGTTGATTGTAGTTAGGTCATAAGGATCGGTTCAGTACTTTTTGAGTTATCACGACCACGGTACTTGAAAATGTCGTTTCGAGAAAAACGCGTTTAAAGTTTTGGTGAGTGATAAATCGTAGAAAAAATTATCTTACCCTCAATCAGCGATGCGTGGGCCATATAATATGCCTTCGACGTGTTCCAGGTGGGTGTTTTCATCCAATTTAGCCTTTTCAAAGTTTCAAAGTACAATCCCGCCTTAAATGCTTCAATTACTCTATAAAGAGCCAATCAAAATAACGATGATTCTTTCTTTTAAAGACATGTAAGGCTTCTCCAGCTTGACAGGTACGCGCATAATTACATTATTTAAATAAAACTTGATCACTTTTAAAAGATTTACGAACTAATATTTCTTTTGTCGAGGGGCTTCTCACTTTAGACGCAAAAAAAAGTTATTTCCATGCATTTTTTGATAGGTTTGTATAACATTGATGTAAAAGTTGTTACACATGATAAATACATTTTCGAAATACATAAAAACAAATTTTGTACGTATTTATGTAACCCAAACAAACTTTAAACGCGGCTTTCTCGAAACAACTCTTTTTTCGACGGCTTGTTGATAAAATCTTCGAAACTACTGAACTGATCCTCATGAAATTTTAACCACATATTCATTACCACTATAGCTATAGCGCATATCAGGAATTTTTAAAATTTTTATATTTACTATTTTTTTTCGCCAAAAATGGTTTTTGGTTTAGGATGATCTATCTTCGAGATCTCATCAACAGCGCGACCTACAATTTTTTACGGAATTTTTTTAACTACCATTTTTGTCTACATATAGTGACTTAAACAAATAAATTTTCTTAAATATATTTCGAAAGTGTATTTATTAAGTATAACAACTTTAATATCAATATCTATAATATAAACCTATAAAAAAAATCACGAAAATAGCCTTTTTAGCGTCTAAAGTGAGAAGACTTAAACAACGGATGAAAAAACATTTTACAAACGCCGATAATTACCATTTTTGACACGTAACATTAATAAAGTGACTTAAAAAAGATTGCAGATCCTTGTCAACTAAAAAACAATTTTTCTCAGGTTTATGTGTAAAAAAATTCGCTTAGCGATGATCCCAGTAACGTTGGAAAGTACTCGCTGAATGGCATTTTTATGAATTGCAGATTGTTAAACCACCGGCTAGCAAAAGCAGCAGAGGTGGATGTGCTGTGAACGGACGAACGTAAAGAAATCGTTAGGGTTTCCAGACTATGAAAACCTTACAATCCCTTCGGGGTTGTCAACCAGAATGGTAATAATATTTGTTCAATGCGGATTTCGCTTAAAATTGCCCATGTGGCATACGTTGCCGGGAAGCGATGATGCCACTTGGCCCCATCACTTTCTGACGCTGTGATCGCATAGTGTTGTCGTTAACTCTCGTACATCGTCAACACACATGGCACATGCGCTCGCGTACCGCTCGTACGTAACATCGGACTTGAGAGACGGAGCCTCGTTAAACCCAAAACGAAAAAAGAACGCGAAACAGAGAAAAACAGTGCAAGACGAAAAAGTACTTGATCATCAAGCTTCGTTCGTGTGTATTCCACAACGAGGATATTTTCTCCTGCTCTTGCCCAACTTTTTTTCCATCTTTTTTTTCATTGCCAATACGAACTCGCACACTTGCATGCACGGGATGAGATTTTTTCTCCCCCATCGAACCTCCTCCCTCTTGTGCGGTTATAATTGAGTAAACATCGTAATTCATTGGATTATTATTCTATCAGGGGAAATGATATCGCTTTGCTCGTAAAACTCCGATCCACGATATAAAGTCTCCTTTAAACCGTTGCCCGCGCTCGTTGTCCCAGAGAGTCCACATTGAAATCCAAGTGGATTACGCGCTATTTCCCGATTGACGGCTTTGAGAATTTTTCGTTTGAATATCTTTTTACGCCGTTTTTGCGCCAACTTCGCTGGAACAGACCCGCATGCACAAATTTGGTTGGGGAGTCCGCAGATCCTACCGCATTCCTGTAGAGATTTTATAGGGACGCTGTATTGGAGTCGAAGTGGATGCCGCCCCTTTTTACGACTAACGTCGTTTTAGAAAATTCATGTGAACTCTTAAGGGGTTACGTGGATGAAAATTTCAAAAAATTCATTTTTTGAAATATTATTATCTAATTGTACATGTCTAGAATATTCTCCCGGAGTTAGAAGTCAATCGGAGTAAAAGTCTAGGAGAGGAAGCCTTTGGGAATTCTCCCCGTTGGGAAAGACCGGCCGGGAGCGACGCACGTTTCGCATTTTTCTCAAAACACTATTTTTGAAGTCGGTGGACACGATTTTGCAAAAAATAATGCACCGATCTTATTAAAATTTTGCACACTTCTTCAAAATAGGATTGACTAGTGATCGAACGAAGATTTTTTTTCGATTACAACTAATTCTACAAGGCTATACGTAGTGTAAATTGTACCAAAAATTGATCTATTTCGCATACAACTCTGCCAACAATTTGAATTTCTAATTTCTTTTAATCCTTAGTTCAATCGCGAGCTATCCTTATCTACTAACAGAAAAAAATGGTTTTTTAATTTCGAATAAAGCTATCATGAGTTATCCCGACCACCACGAGGACACTTTTTTTTAGAGGTCTTCGGAAACCAGGTTCCATCGGCTTAAGTTCCCAAAATTTTGGATGATTTTTTTTCTATATTGTTAAAATATTGCTCTTTTATGTGCTTAACATTTTAAATAAGATAATTTATATATTATATTTTAAAAAAACAGAGAAGATATACTTCTTTGGCTTTAAAATCCACGTGACTCCTTACCCGAAATTTTTCGGGGAGTCCTAAGATGCACCCACATCTCTATAGGGATTTGTTAGGGACACCGCACATAGGGAGTCTTCATTAAGATCCAATTGAATTCTGCACCGCTCCCCGACATAAGCCGTTTAAGGATGTTGAGTCCCAAATCGCAAATGATGATAAAATTCTGAAAATTTGGTATATTTTTGTATGAAGTATTTCAGAGGTCGTGTAAAAATTTTACGACAATTAGGAAGCTCTTTATTGAACAATTAACATTCACAAATTAAATTTTGTTTTATGGAAACTGATGTAACTTTGCAATAAGTTTTTTTTTTGACCTCTCAATTTTATGATTTTCTACAATATACTGAAAGCAACGGAAACAAAACGAAGTTTATTGATAAATTTTTTTTAATTTATTTTAAAAATTGTTCTTAGCCAAATGTTAATTTTTTAATAACGAGCTTCCTAATCGTCGTGAAATTTTAACACGACCTCTTAAATACTTCATACAAAAACATACCAAATTTTCAGAATTTTCTTATCCTTTTTTATTTCAACCCTTAAGGAGGTTGAAGTAATGATGATAGAATTCTGAAAATTTGGTATGTTTTTACATGAAGTATTCAGGAGGTTGAAGTAATGATGATAGAATTCTGAAAATTTGGTATGTTTTTACATGAAGTATTCAGGAGGTCATGTAAAAATTTCATGACGATTAAGAAGATATTTATTGAACAATTAACATTAACATGTTTCATAGGAACTCAACATCCTTAACATTCTAACCCCGTTCGAATCGAAAAAATGTGAAACCTCACGAAAAAAACTACGCGTTTTGAAATATTACTTTGGGGCAACTTTAACAGGTGTGCAAGGACACAGACTAATTCTTTTTCAACTTCTTTTCTATTGTTACTCAAATTTGTTTCTCAAGTCTATGATAATGTTGCTCAAGTTGATTTTGATCTCGATGATAATTATAAGACCGATTAAGTGCCTATGATTGGCCCAGAAGTACTTGATATTTTGATGTAACATTTTTCCTTAATAAAAATGACAATTTCATTGTACAAAATCGTTGTTTTTCATTTAATTCAATGGATAATGCATCAAACATTAAATTCTTTTATCGAAATAATGTCAAAGTAACTCTTAACCTTTGACATAAGTGACATGATTTGTCAAACAAACCCCACACTCGAGCTTACTTTGACATTTAAAAAAATATATATATATTTATAAAATTGTTAGGGTGTGGTGCTCGACTTTCTTATACATTTCATAGCCGAAGGACACATTATTCTTTGGAGCAAAAGTATTGGCGCAAGTTGTTGTTCTTTGGAGCAAAAAATGGAGGTTACAAAAAGTTACCTCCAAAAAACTTCCAAAACCTATTGAAAGTAACCCCATTTTACGATACGTGCGTGGTGATATTAAGTCAAAGTACAGTAAAATAAATTTAAAAACCTTTAATACAGTTCATTTTCGGCGATGTGTTTCAAATCGATTTTCAATATATACTTTTTTCAGCTATTTGTACTTTTTTAAAGATTTACTTATCTTGAATATCTATATATTTTGTTTAAAAATTCAACGTACATAATACGATGTGATCTATCAAGAATCGTTTCGCATTCGGTCCGACAATGTGGGAATCCTTTAGGATTCAAATTGGATTCGTACATTCGATTTCAATAGGTAATCCCGACTAGAATCCAATGTACGAGTGTAACGTTTTAGTACAGCAATCCAATTGGATTCCTATGACAATTTCTGCCCAGAACACGGTCGCACGCTGCGGTTGTTGTAGTGTATAATGTGCATGATCCCGGCAATCCGCACGAGAGCAGCGACTCGGTGCATTTGTCTCCCGCGCTCCGAGCAGGCACAATACGCACCAATCAGTCGCGGAGAATATTTTTCGTAATCCCTACACTCTCTCAATTCATGAGATATATATTCGTAGCGCTGCCACGGAATGCATCCAGATGAGGCCCATCATTGCGTTAAAACAGAGGTAGAGCGAGGGGGGAAGGAGAAGGAGGGAGAGAGAGAGAGAGAGAGAGAGAGAAGGAAGGGTTGCAACCGATGCTTATTTTAAAATTGCTCTCTTCTCTTGCCCTTTTTCGTTTCTCTCTCTCTCTCTCTCTCTCTCTCTCTCTCTCTCTCTCTCTCTCTCTCTCTCTCTCTCTCTTTTTGCGCCTTGCAAGCGGGCAATTATCAAATTTTCCCATCTACTTCCACTGCTGGTGCAATAAATTGGTCTATTTATTTTTTTATTTCTTTATCTACCTTTATCTACCTCCTGCTACAGATAGTCTAATCATTCATTTTTATTTATTTTTTACCATAGTGAATCTGTTTATTTATTTATTTACATAATTGGTATTTGCTCGCTTTTCGGTTTTACACAGTGACATTAATCTTTAATTTTGATTCTATCGTATTTTTATCTATTCATATATTTGCTGCAGTGAATTTATCGTTGTTTATTTATTTATTCATTTCTTCACACAATTTAAATTTTATAATTTTTTTCTATTACGTGGAGTCGTTTGTTCTTCCGTTTCTGTTGTATTCATGTATCTTCATATTTATTTACTTATTGGTTTGTTTGGGATTCATTTACATACATATGCTTATTTATCTGTTCATGTAAACGTCATTTTTATTTTTGCACGAAGTCTTCTGTTCTTAGAATTCGAATTTATTTTTCTACCCATTTGTGTTTTTGGATTGATCCTCGTATTCTTCTCATCGGATAATCTTTATTTCCGAATTATTGTCTTATACATTATTCGTTGTTTCATTTATATTTTAGGTAAATATTCGGAATTGGGGCTCGTGCTAGAATCAGGCTAATTTTCTTCGAGGGTTCAAACAAACCCAAATAAACCCAAATATCCTCAAACAACTCTAAACAAACCCAAACAAAAATTAGCCTGATTCTAGCAGAAGCCCCACTTCCGAATATTGACCATATTTTATTCGAAATGTTCCAAAAGCTCTTGAAAGCATGGATGCATTTCTGCGAGCAGATGGTTTCCTTATTTTTTCACGAATGCCGTATCGCACATAATTATTCTCCTGAATAATTATTTCAAATACCACAGTGACATGTGTCCCACATTTGTGCGAATAAATGCCCGGCGATTTGTAAAAATGTTTTTGGGTAACTTTAGCATTAAGGTAATTTATCTTAATCGCAGTTATTAATGGGACAATCTAGTGCTCGTTTTTTTAAATGGCCGAGAGAAAAAAAACGATTTACAAAATAAACGATGTTCCGAGGTGGTGCAATACGATATATATATATATATATATATATATATATATTTCGAGGGGAGCTTAAGTACAAACCGCGTGCCTTCGAGCTCTTGTCGGATTTATTTCGGATATGGAAGATCGCCCGTTCCTCCCTGCCTCTTGACGCGCTAACGATGTGTCGGAAGATCTACGTGGGCTGTTTGTCGCTCAAGAGCTCTATGCTCAAAAATAGGCCTCACTCCGCACTCGCTTCATCACTCGGCCGCGAGGGGACACGGAAAGTGCACCCGCCTCGAAGCTTATTCGTCGCTCATCGCGCGAGACGCGAAATCTTTCGCGACGATGATTGCGGGGCTCTGTCGTTCTCGCTGAGCCGTATAGAAAAGCCAAGCGAGGTCGCTCGCAATCTCGTTATTTTCCTGGCACGTATTATTATTGCACGCCAGAGACATTATTGCAAGACGCACAGAACAAAACGTTGCAAAAGTCACGAGCCCGATTTGCCCTTCTTACGTGTGCATTTTCCGCGCTCTATGCGAAAGTGGATTGGTGCACCCTTCAAAATTAATTCAGTAAAAAATGACTCAATACCGTGAGTCGATGGAAAAATCGCACTTGTAAAAATACGCGAATGAATGTATTGATATAAATATCGTTGTTTAATGTTGAAATAAATTTGAAATAATGTTGAAATAAAATAAAATCTTTATGAAATGCGTATAAATTTATATTATTTATTAAGAAATGTTATATGTAACATGTATGTAAGTTGAGATTATTTATTCATCCTTTTTCTAGGTAAAATGTATTTAAGTTTATATATTCAATTAATACATTTTCAATGAATTAAAATATATATATATTTTTATAAATATATAAATAATGTTCAAATAAATTAAAATGTTTATGAGAGGCGTATGAGATGCATATATTTGTTTAATAAATTTTCTATGTAAAATATATATATTTTTATAAATATATAAATAATGTTCAAATAAAATGAAATGTTTATGAGATGCGTATAAATTTATATTATCAATTCATCAGTTTTAAAGGTGAAATGTATATAAATTTATGTAATAAGTTAATAAATGTTCAATGTAAAATATATATAAATTAATATAAATTATTAATACATTTTAGATGTGAAATTTCAATAAATTTATATGCATTTTTATCCCTTTTTATAACGTATAATTACACAAATTTGTTTACATAAATCTATTCAACATACATTGTCATAGATTTCTATTTACATTCATTGGTGTACATTATATTTTATAAATTTATATACACACACATTCGTGTAAATTTATTATTGTAAATTCAAATACCTCCACTTGCCTGAATTTCATTTCATAAATTCACATTTCTATCAAATTTATCAACGTTCAAAAAATACCTCAGAGTTGATTTGAAGTTGAAACATAATTACCGTGGGCACTCTTGTGTAACGTGTAAGAGGCCAACAGGTGTGTCTAACGCTCCTTCGTCAAATTACACCCGGCGTGCAAGGCTGTGCGACTTCTATTTACAGACCGAATCAACATTTCAATGAGTCAATGACAATTGCCGCATTGTGAATTCGTATCATTGTTGAAATTGATCACCTGGCACTCGATTGTATGCGTATACTTTTTTTTTACACACGGCTCAACGATAACACGAAATTAAAAAAATATTGACAATAGCTACTCGCAGTCCAGTAAGAATTATTCATCCATCAAATTATATATCAAAATGTATTATTACATTAATATATAATTAAATATACTGAACAAATATATTTTGTTGAGCCGTAACTCGAAAATTTGACTGATCATCCCGAGATAAAAGTGGCATTTAGGATTCGTAAATGTTATAATGAGGAATAAGTGCTGCTACACTCAACAATTCAGGAATGTAAAATTATACACACACATATCATTTGAAAAAATAATCTGCGAGTCTTTTATCTACAGAGCTTCGATATATTTTATTATTTTATATAAAATAAAACTGAAATAATATATCGCATATATTCTATCATATTATAAATAATAATAACAATAATAATAATAATAATAATAACAAATCGAAGGCTTACAAATGAAAATACCAGCAGAGTTCCCTTACAAAATAATTAATGATAAGAAAATAGCCGAAAAAAAACAAGGAAGAATGTTTTTCTTTGGGTAACGAGTTTCATTTGTGAGTTCATTTTTTCCTGCCGTGGCGTTACATCTACCTCTAATCTCTCTCTCTCTATCTCTTTCATTCTCTCTCTTTCTCTCTCTCTCTGTCCTCTTTCAAGAGTTTCCGTCTGCAGATGAGTCGCGTCTGTCACTTAGAGCGCGCATCAATCTATCAAGGCCAGCCGAAACATGTCGTGACGAAAAGTGGATAGGTGATCTGGCGAAGAGCCAGGCAGAACGCACACACAGTCATAGTCGTGCCGTGGAAGAAGAGGCGTCGGTGCGAGAGGACGGGAGAGAAATAGCGTAAAAAACAGAGAGAGAGAGAGAGAGAGAGAGAGAGAGATGCGGAAAGGAACGTGCAATTGAAAAGTCTCGTCGTCGACTATCGGGGCCAAAATAACTCACTGCCTCACAGGCCCATTTCTTCAACAGGATTTTCGTACTCGTCGTTCGGCGTGGCATTGCATGTACTGCGGCTATTGAAGTGGGCGACATCTCTAATCCACCGTATATCAATGAGATAATAAAGTATCGACGAATCCTCGTAAACCGCGTGAGACAGTCGATAGTCATAGCGATCAATCTGCAATTTTCCTCAGCGAACTGTTGGAGATAGTCGAAGGAAATGATGACCAATCTGCCATTTCGCTCAGCTAACTGTTGGAAACAGTCAATAGAAATGATGACCAATCTGCCATTTTTCACAGCAAACTGTTGCAAGCAGTCGATAGAAATGATTACAAATCGGCCATTTTCCTTAGCAAACTCTTGGAGACAGTCAATGGAAATGACGACCAATCTGCCATTTTCTTCTGCAATCCCAGGCCAACCCAAACACAAGCTGTATATGACGGACATAATATTGGCAATCATCAGCTACAATATACCCAAACAAAAATTAGACCGTCTAGAACGGCTGACGGAAATGGTGATCAATCTGTCATTTTCCTCAGTACCACCAAACCGAAATGAACCATATAAGACAGTTAATAATAATTACGACTAGTCCGCCATTTTCCACAACAAACGCAACCAAACCCTACAAGACATTCAATGAAAGATTTGCACAATAGTGACAAAATACTAAAGCCAACAAGCCCAACCAAACCGTGTGACTAACAATGACGACCAATCTGCCATTTTCCTACAAATTGTAAAGAAAAAAAAGATTATTTCTATGCTCCCTCGCAGCTTCGATTACTCGAACGACGTTTCTGAGCCGCAAACACCATCGGCGTAGTCAGGAGCCTCCGACCCCAGAAAGTTCGGTGCCGCCACAGAAAAAAATCGATCCACAATAATTGAATTCAAACAAACGATTGATTTATTTGTTTCACCCAAGCAAGCATAAAGAAATATTTTAATAAAGCTTGGACTATTTTGTTCGTTATAATTTCGCAATTTCCACAAAAAGTAGCTCATTCATTACGTAAGTTGACCAGATAATTAGTTTTCATACTTAAGTTGACTGTGGGCAAAGGAAATGCATTAGATTTTCTGGCCGAAACACAATCAGAAAAATACTGGACGATCATCAACATTTACTACCGAGTAATAGATAATATCATCATAAATATAAAACGCCGATTTGAGAATCTACCGTTAGCTCATACAACTCTCCATACCTCATATATTTCGTAAATAATTATTAATTGTTTTAAATCATTCATACCTCAGCCTTACCAGGAACATCCCTCAGGTAACACCCTTCGATTTTGTTGAAAATTGGATATGTTATAAAGCACCGAAAAGTAAGCGATACCTATTTTTTTATCGGCGGGAAAACGGTTTTAAGGGGTAAAACGCACCCTCAAAAATGGGGATGTTTTTCGTTTTTCGTCGATAACGTTTTAACGGTACGAGATATAAAAAAAATTCAAATTGCAAAATGTTTATTTTTTTTTGTACTATACATCGGATATGAGAACGATAACGTTATCGAGAAATAACGAAAAACACCCCTATTTTCGAGGGGTGGTTTCACTCCTTAAAACCGTTTTTCCGGCGAGAAAAAAAATGTATCGCTTACCTTTCGGTACTTTATAACATATCCAAATTTCAACAAAACCGAAGGATGTCACTTGAGGGATGTTCCTTGTTAGAAGCCGATGTCAAAGAAGAAACGATGTCAAAGAAAAACGTACTTTGATTTGAAAATGATGAAATATCCGATTTGCAGTAAAAACAAAATAGAAAGCTAAGACTTATTTAATTGAGTACCTACCGAAAGTAAAAATTTTAACTGGTAACTGGATTAAGGGGGGAGATACCTTTTGACAAGGAAAAAATGAGCTGATTTTCATGTTTTTTTTTAAGGAAAGATTTCTTCACTATTTTTGAGAATTAGGATATGTTTTATTACTACTTTTGGCCGATACATATTATTTTTTTTAAATAATCTTCAAAAATGGCAGGGGTATGGCACGGTCTACTAAACTAAATTTTCAAAACTGTCGTGACGTATAGCGAAAGAACTAATCGACTGATTCTGATGAAATTTGGCATACATTTTTCCAACCTTATTTTCTAGAACATGATCCTAAATGTTTTTGAAAAAAAAGTATTTTCTGTTGGAAAATTTAGCCTTTTCGGCGAATTCAATCTTTCTGTTTGAAAGCGCGCCATTTCATCGATTTTCAACATTTCTCACTTTTTCTTGGTTCGTATTCTGCGTATGAGTGTTAATGAACGAAAAATCTCTTCGTTGGCTTTTCTCCGTTTAATCCCGCCGACGCTACGTGTCCCGCCGCAACATCTGCCGCAACCCGTTTGGAAGACCGTACCTCCGCCATTTTTAAAGATTAATACAAAAAAAAAGATCTTACAGGCAAAAGTAGTAATAAAACATTTCCTAAGTCTGAAAAATGTTAAAGAAATATTCCCATTTACAAAAAAAATCAGCATTTTGTTCCTCGTTTCAAGGTATCTCCCCCCTTAAAGAATGAGGAAAAAAGAGTTCATCAATTTTTAAGGTATTCCAATAGTTTGGGATTAATGTTACCACATAAGAGTGAAATCTCACTCTTATATGCTTTAATCAAAGCTTTGAATTTTATGTACATTGCCCGATTATCGACTATTTTATAAAAAATTTTTTTTAATTGTCTACCAAACTCCCTTTTGTCACCCCCGTCGCCCCTCTAACGTCTCGCTACACTAATGGTAACCACGCGAGGATTTTCCAACCTGCGATTGCGGAATAATCGCAGTAATACCTATCCTGGATGTCTCAAGCTAGCTGGTAGCTTGCCTGATGCGGTGCGCGATATTACCCATGCACTCGAGGACATTAATAACGTGTGCGCGCAAACTGTCTCCGGAAGAGCTGGAAGAGCGGGAAACACACGTAAAAGGGTGACGTGCGGGGGATTTAGACGAAAGTTCCGACTGCAGTATGCGCGATTGCGCGCGCCCCACGGTGGTGACAACGTGGTCCCGTCTCAAATTATATACGCGTGTATGTATAAGACCCCGCAGTGTCGGAGTCCTCGCACTTCGCGCACTCGTCACGCTCGTATCTCGCATGCCCGCGCACACCTGTCTGTTGCGGCGACGGCGGTGGCGGAAGGATGACGCGGCAAATATACAAGCCGTCGCTTCGGTGACACTAATGCCTCTTTCGTGTCCCTTTATCGCACCTTCTAGGCACCCACGCTCTTTCTCCTCGTTTCTCTTTTTCGCCCTTCTTTCCACCTCATCATCGCGGCCTCTCATCCGTTCTTCCTCTCCCGGTCTTTCTTTCCTTCTATATCTGTCTCTTTGTAATTTTTCCTCTTTATACGTTTGTCACTCTTGCTCCCTTTTCTTGTCGTCCTCTTTTACACTTATCCCTCGTATGACTCTCTCTCTCTCTCTCTCTCTCTCTCTCTTTCTCTCTCTCTCTCTCTTCTCTCTCTCTCTCTCTCTCTCTCTCTCTCTCGATCTCTCTCTCTCTCTCTCTCTCTCCTCTCTCTCTCTCTCTCTCTCTCTCTCTCTCTCTCTCTCTCTCTCTCTCCTCTCTCTCTCTCTCTCTCTCTCTCTCTCTCTCTTCTCTCTCTCTCTCTCTGTCTCTCTCTCTCTCTCTCTCTCTCTCTCTCTCCTCTCTCTCTCTCTCTTCTCTCTCTCTCTCTCTCTCTTCTCTCTCTCTCTCTCTCTCTCTCTCTCTCTCTCTCTCTCTCTCTCTCTCTCTCTCTCTCTCTCTCCCTCTCTCACGCGCGCGCTCCCCTGGCTATCCTCCTTCTATCCGTCTCTTTTTCCGCTGGCTCCGAGCCTCATCCGGCACTCAAGTGGGCATGCGCGCGTTGTCGGCAACGATGACAAGAAAGACGACGGAGCGGCGTAAACTAGACGCCCCCGTGTTGAAAGATGCTCCACTCGTGAAACGTACCGCTGACATATCCCGGTATATTTCAACGATGACGAGAACGTCCCCGATATCTGCGAAAGTTTCTCGGTCCACTCCTATTTACATCAGCATCTTATGTATTTTTTTCGCGATGAGTCGAGAAAGTCACTACGCGTGAAATATAGCGGAGCATCAGTAGTAAATGAGTCAATCGAGTATTATGTCATTGTCGACCTGACAACAGTGGAGGACAAACATAAATATCGCACTTGTACGTGACTCACATTTCGGTGAAAGCAAT
>OX632362.1:20799477-20977369 GCA_951751655.1 Ophion costatus | reverse complement strand
ATGTGAAGTGAATCGGACCATTAGATTCTGAGTTGCGTCGACTGTCGTGGCCGCTTTTAACGCCTCCACTCGGAAAGGAATTTTTTTTTCAACGTATAAACTGCCATCATTCGCTGGCATTTCGATAAAAATAGTGTGGGGCTTGCGAATCTGCAAATTCGCATATCAATAATCAATTTCAAATAGATTGGTCCACTTGAATGTTTTATGCAGTAATGGACAAAATGCAGTTTAAATTTGTACCACCTGTCATGAGCTGTCGGACAATGAAAAATGCAACAGTCAATTACGGGAAATTCAACATTCGGAGACGTTCGTTTCGCTGAGAATAGTTTCCACGATCCTTCTTCTCGCGATCGCCGATCAAATCACACACTAGGGATAGCGAGCAATCTCGAACCGCATCGACCTCTTCCACAAAGGTGAGCTCGCACGATACGAGTCCTCGAAGTTAAATATATCTGCAGGTAACGACTGCGGAGGTCGAGAATGGAGTTTCTCGTTGAACAAGTATTCCAGCTCAATAATTGTGCACGGTACATAATTTATATCAACGGCGAAAACGTATACTCTCTCGTTTATCCAATCCGTGACACATTCGATCGTAAAATCGTATAAATTCTTTATCGTTCGTTCGAAAGAGAACGAGAAGAAGAGGGAGAGAGAGATGAAAGATAAATTGAACATGTCGAAGAGTCAGGGCGATCGTGTTGGACAGTGAAAATCGTGGCTGGTAATAGCCACGTATCAATTTATTATTTAATCTCGACGATAGAAGCGAATCTCGATAGCTTATTTATTTTATACTGAACGAATCGCGTTCTCGGATCATCCAATATTTATTCGTACCTACGAAGCCTTCAGTTGCGTTTATCGAGTCTCGTATATATGGTAGACGTATCAATAATGGTAATGATCCAGAAATAAACATCCTCAAAGAAATTCTATACTTGTTTCCAAATAATATTCGTTAGCAGAAACATCGAACAATGGAAACTGGGTTTCGATCGTAGCCGTTCTCGAACGAAATCCTTGCCTCCACATGGTCGAATTAAACCTTCAGTACTGATTGTCTATATGATGAGCGATGTCATGTCAAACTGGATTTCGCTGTTTTACTCCTCAGTTGTCACCTAACTATTTCCGGCTGTATCGCATTTGCACGAGGGCACAGGGAAATTGTGGAAAACCTGTGGCGATACAGGCGGCTATGTTCACTGAGTTCCATTTGTGTTCACCATCAGAGACTATCGCGTAGCATAAGGGCACGAAGGACACTATTCAGTAGGTACAGTTCAATAAACGTTATTTTACTGTGCCTTAAGATAGCACCGTTATTCAATTTAGTTCTCTCCCTCTCTATCATTCTTTCTTTTTTTGTTATCCACTAATTTGTTATTTACGTATGGATGCTCGTTTTTCTGTCATGGATGTGCCACAGGGCACGATGGACTCGTTTATCATTACGCTAATGTGCATTTTGTATTTTGTATTATGCATTTTGTCTTTGAAGTATTTTGTATTTTGTATTCTGTATTTTGTACTTTGTACTTCGCATTTTGTGTTTTGTATTTTGTACTTTGTACTTCGCATTTTGTGTTTTGTATTTTGTACTTTGTACTTCACATTTTGTATTATACTTTGTATTTTGCATCTTACATCTTGTATCTCGTTTCTCGTATCGTGTATTTTGTATGTTGCATTTTTGTATTTTGCATTTTTTACTTTGTATTTTGCATTTTGTCTTCGTATTTTGTATTTTATATTTTGTATTTTGTCTTTGAATTTTGTATTTTGTCCTTCGTATTTTGAATTTTGTATCTTGTATCTTGTGTTTCATATTTTGTACTTTGTACTTCGTATTTTGTATTTTTTATTGTATTGTGTATTTTGTACCATGTATCTTATATTGTGTATGTTGTATTTTGTATCTTGTACTTTGTATTTTGTATTTTGCATTTTATCTTTTGCATTTTATATTTTGTATTTTGCATTTGCATTTTGTCTTTGAATTTTGTATTTTGTATATTGTATTTTGTACTTTGTACTTTGCACTTTGTATTTTGTATTTTGTATCTTGTATTGTGTCCTTTGTATTTTTTTCTTCGTAATTGCTACTTGGTATTTTGTATTTTGTCCTAATGCACTGCTGTATCGCGTTTGCACGAGGGCACAGGGAAAGTGTGGAAAACGTGTATCGATACAGGTCGCTACATGTCCACTAAGTTGCAGTTGAGTTTGCGATCGAAAGCTCGAAAAAACGTCGCGGTAGTCGCCGCGTGAGCTGCAGCTGTCCGATCACCCATCCGAGTATCGGCCTCGGCAATTGCATTCAATTGAGACTTTATTTCATAATGACTGAATAACCTGTCACGTGTCGGAATTGCGTCGAGAAACCATTTTGCTGATAGGATAATTCATTAATCAGCCACAGACGCAACGCTGCTCCTTCGATGGCTTTTCTCGGATCCTCCACGTGGCCCTTGAGCATTATCCACACGAGAAGCCAAGCGACACGTAGCCACGTTTCACCCGACTTTATTTCGATTCGTCACACTCTCGGCCACTCTGCCGGGCGGTCCAGCTCGCACTTACGGCGAGATAAATCAACCGCGCTCCGCTCCTACCGGCGACTCTCCCGGGTTAATATTGCAGCTTTTTCTCACCGGGACGAATCTTCCAGCAAGCCTGTATATCGTGCGAAGCCGCGATCGGGAGGCTCGCTCGATCTCGTTACTTGCTGCTGGACCGTGACAGCGTTAGGAGAATTAAAAACGTATGACTCAAGACGCAAAGAGAGAGAGAGAGAGAGAGGGAGAGCGAGAAAGAAAAAGATTTGATTTGACGCGATTTATTATGCCTTGGGGCGAATTAAGGAGGAAGATACCTTCCGGCGAGGAAGACATTGCCGATTTTCTGGATTTTTTTTTTAAAGAAACTTTTCTTCACCATTTTCGAGACTTAGGCTATGTTTTATTACTACTTTTGGCTGTTACATAGTATTTCCCGACTAGAAATTGACGTCGGGTTTTTGTACAGTTCATTGCTGGGTCAACCCAATTCCTTGTTGGGTCATTATCGGGCTTCCCTATTAGGTTCTTATAGGGTATGTAACGATCTTCTAGGGTTTTCTTTGGGTTTTGTCAGGTTTTGCCTCGTGTAAGCCCAATTTTTTGTTGGGTTCTTAGCGGGCTGCCCTAACCGATCCTACCATTAACCCACTGAAATCAGTAGCGTTGCATGGATTTGGGTTAGGAATTTTTTAGAACGTTATAAAAATGGGAAAAATCGGGAATGAGTTGGTAGAAAAATAACCTACCCTTCATTGATTGAATTCACAATTTATCGTTTTTGTTTGGTTTTATTTATTTATGCTTACAAGTAAGCAAGAACACTTTGATAATTTTTTAAATCACATTCATTTTTTGATTAAAGATAGAGGAACTAAAGAATACAAAATAAATTGCTGAGTACGGACACAAAGCATAGCGAAAAATAAAATGTCTCTACGCTTATCAAAATATATATGTGAAAAACTTGATGAAAAATTAAGTTCCGAATAAAAATGAAAAAAAATCTGAATAAAAAAATAAGAAATGTTGTACAATGAAAAAAAAAATCTCATAAGATCCACTTATTATTGCAGTATCTATCAAAAATGGATTTGTATATCTATTTATTATTGCGAAGTATAAGGTTAATATGTTCACCTATGACTCATGTGGTTACCCCTAAATAAACATTGTTGGGACCTTACCTCATTACCTTATCCAAACCCCAGATGGGATAACCCAGTTAAAGCGTTATAAGGACGTGATCGGTACTTCCCATCGCAGGGTTGTCCCAATATTATCTTTATCAGGACCTTGAGAGGCATTCCCTATTTAGAGTTCACCTGAAAAAGTCCTTATGCCGTATAGGGTTGTCCCTATCAAAATTTCTAGTCGAGTTGTTTTGTCTTATTAATATTTTTAAACGGCGCAAGTATGGTACGGTCTTCTAAACGGGTTGCGGCGGATGTTGTCAGACGGCGTAACCCGTAGCATCGGCGGAATCAATCTGAAAAAAAAACCAACGAAGATTTTTCTTTCGTTAACTCTGATACGCAGAATATGAACCAAGAAAATGTGACAAATGTTGAAAATCGATGGAATGGTACGCTTTGAAATGAAAAGATGAAATTTTTGCCGAAATAAATGGCCACATTTTGCAATCAAAAAATTCTTTTGTTGTATTTTGATGTACATTTAGGGTCATGGTTTAGACAATAAGGTTAGAAAGATTTATAACAAATGACATCAGAATTGGTCGATTAGTTTTTTACTATACGTCACACCAGTTTTAAAAAGGCACTTTAGAAAACCGCCATTATTAAAGATTCATTTAAAATATAGCAACCAAGCAACCATGTAGCAACCAAGAGTATTCATAAAATATATCCTAAGTCTCACGAATGGTGCTTTAAAAAAATCATGAAAATCAGCAATGTAAAAAAATCACTGATTTTCGTGATTTTTTGAGAGAAAAGATTTCTTCACCTTTTTACGACTGAGGGTATGTTTTATTGCTACTTATGGCTGTTACGTGGTTTTTAAAAAAAAAATATTGATCTTTATAAATGGCAGAGGTATGGTGCAGACTTCTGAACTGAATTTTAAAAACTGGCATGGCGTAGAGCTAAAACCAAATTCACCGATTCTGATCAAATTTGCTATAAATCTTTCTATCCTTAATATTTGAAATATGATCCTAAATGTTTCTGAAATAAATAGTATTTTTTATTACAAAACGTAGCAATTTTAAAAATAAATTAAATTTCTTTGTTTGAAAACGTACCATTTCGTCCATTTTCAACATTTCTCACTTTTTCATGGTTCATATTCTGCGTATGAGTGAATATAAAAGAAAAATTTACGTTGATTTTTTTTCAGATCAATCACTCCGATGCTACGTGTCACGCCGGCTGACAATATCCGGCGCAACCCTTTTGAAACATCGTGCCATACAGCCGCCATTTTTAAAGATTAATCAAAACGATAAAATACCATGTAACAGCCAAAAGTGATAACTAAACATACGTAAGTCCCAGGAATGGTGCAGAAAGCTTTCCTCTTAAGGCCTTAGGTCACAGTACCGGGTTCAAAAAATCATGTGCGAATTTAACAATTTCTTTTCGTATGAAAAAGTGATTCACTCATAAAATTAATTACACATCTATTTAGTATGAATATCAAGCAGTCAGAATTTTTTTTTTTTTTCGCTTTGCAAAATGGCCGACTACTAATATTTTCTTTTGTTATCTTTTTTAGGCGCTCCGCGGCGTGACATTTAGCATCCACAATTTTTTATCTAGAACAAAAACTAAAAATTGTCGTTAATCTACATTAAAACACCTAGAGAAGTACGTACGGGATTTAAAAAATATTGTTTTATTCAAAAGTTGTAGGTATTGGAACTTAAAAAATGAATTTTCAGTGAGAAATTTGGTTACAAATGCTCATAAAATGGAAAGTTTTCGATTAATTGGAAATTCCGTTCGAACTCCTCTGCGAAATGCAATTGGGAACATAACTTTTAAATTTTAAGTAAATCGAGTGAAAATTGTTGAGGTTATCTGTCACGCCAATTTAAAAAAAGTTGTTTCAAGAAGTTTCGCGTCGTCGGCCATTTTGTACATCGAAATATATATATATATATATATATTCTAACAGCTTGATGTTCATACTGAATAGATGTGTAATTAATTTGATGAGTGAATCACTTTTTCGTACGACATAAAATGGTTAAATTCGTACACGATTTTATACCCGTTACGGTGGCCTAAGGCCTTTAAAAAATCATGAAAATCACTCATTTTTCCCTGCCCAGATAGACGGATAGTCCTAAAGGTATCGCCCCCCCTCCCCCCCCCCCCCCCCCTCGAGACCCAAGACAACAAAACGACGCGATAGAAGATCGTACTTTTGAAACGTCAAGCTTATGCTGACCCCTTAATGTTAACCTACTCGTTGCAGCGCAACGTTCTAAACTGTGTGGGTACACGAACGCGTTTGCGAGTCGGGCGAAAACGCAGAGGGATGACGTGAAGTTCGGGGGCTGCGTAGCGGGTTAGTGAGCCGTCACCTGTCGCGAAACGAGATTGCATCTCGCCCACCTTAGCCCCCAGGAGCAGCAGCGAGATGAGGGAGCGAACAAGCGGATCCATCCGTCGTAGCAATTAATAAGCGAGCAAGCGCGCATGGTACACGCGCGGGGACATGGACATGAGAGCTGACTCGCGGCAGCTTGAATGCGAATGGCACACTTGCCCATCAACGTGGCTCGCGCGTTGCAATCTCGCATGAATTCGAGATTCAGTCGAGTATCGCGTAGCGCCAAGGGCTCGAATGACGTTATTCGGTAGGTACGGTTAAGGATTAAGTTATGTCTTTATACTTCTCAGCACTTGATGTGGCCTCGTTTACGAAGATACTGCCGTTGTTTAATTTATTTCTCTCTCTCTTTTTCTTGCTTTCTTGTTATCCCCTGATTTTATTATTCACGCATGGATGTTTGTTTTTCAGTCATGGATGGGCCGGTGGGCATGTTCGATTCGTTTACGATCACACTCATTACGTTCATGCTATTATTTTATACATTATGTGTAATATATTAATCTGATTGGTCTTCTATTTTTTAAATCTTATATTGTATTTTTTGATCTCATTGATTTTGTATTTAGGTTCCTGGATTTCGTGCTTTGTATTTTGTATGATATTTGTCATATTGGAAACTCTACATTTATTATTTCTTTTTTTAAGTGAATGGATATTGGTATAAATAGAAAATTAGAAGGGTAGTTGTACCATTGCGTCTGACTTTATGGATCATTAATTAGAAATTAATTTTTTTCAGTTCTTAGGTGTATTGCATGTATGCATGTATGTTGCAGTATTATTGTTATTCGATTTATTTGTTATTTATCCATAAGTTATTATTATGTAGCATTATATATATTTATCACTTGTTGTTATCTTTGTGTCCCAACTTGTGGCATATATATATATATATATATATATATATATGTCACAAGTTGTTATTACTACTGACAATATCACTACTTACTATTAATACTACCACTATTAACATTTTTCATATTATAATTGTAATATTGTTATATCTTGGATTCCATTGTACATGTTTTCCCCCTTATTACATTCCCCTCTATATTCCACTCCTTATCCCACTTTGTACTGTCATATAGAATTATTAGAACTATTATTTTTTTCATTTTCATAGTTATATTATTATAATAGATTTTATTACTCCAGGCAACACTCTTCCTCCGCTTGCACTGGAAAACAATCGCCCACCCCCGGGGGTTGGGTTCGGTTTTAATCTAGACCGGAACAACAATGCTGGGCGGCACTCGAGAGCTTTTACACCGTCTCGGCTGCCCAGTCAAAGTGACGCAAGAAATTTTTTTTTTAATTATTATTATTACATGTATACTTATTCTACATTATTCTGATTATTAGTAGTATATTCATGATACATTATTCTTGTTATTAGTCGTATATTCATGAATTGTTATTTAGTTCAAATTGCACACGTGCATTTGGAGCTTCATTATGACAGTGAATTATTTTTGTGATTTCCTCATTCACCCTATAACGCTTGTCCAAAATGTGATAGATTAATTTTTGCATCCTCCTTTCTCTTCCTCTCTCGTTTTTCTCTTCGACACCTGATTTTAAATGTTTCATTATTTTTCCTTATTGGTACTTCAGTCTGAGGACGATGTAAAAACCTCGCTTTCTCTCTGTCTTTCTCCCTGTTTCTTATGTTTCTTATTCTCGTGAAGTAAATTTCGCGCTTTTGCAGTGCTCGTCACAACGCTTGGTCATCCGTCTTCTCATTATAAATGGTAGACAACGACAAAACCCGCGTGCGATCTCGCCACACTGTTCATCTCGATTGTTAGAGTTCTCTCTCTCTCTCACCCCGTCTCTGTCACTGTCCATTCGTCCATTGCGACCTCGCGGGACAAATGACTCGGCGTTACATTTGTAATTTCATTTTATATTTAAAATGATCTGGCGAGCAGCAGTCGCGGCGTTGCCTCCACCTCTACAAGCCGCCGGAGACAAATTGCCCATTTGCATAATGCTGTTATTTATTAACGAGGACCATTCGTTCACTGTACATAGGTACTCTATTATTTACGGGCATTGCGTCAAGAGCGCGGACTGCGAGCTCACGTCGGAACTTCTCCCCGGCACTGCGGTCACATTTTTCCGGTCAACGTATCTTTGACAAATCAATTTTATATGGTCCCAATTCGGGAAAGATACACGGAGCAGAATGGATGGATGTCTTTCTCCGTGAAATGTGACGAGGCATTCCCTACTTTCTGTCTGGCCCTGATCGGCCTTGCCTTGTCTGCTTTATCTGACCAGGCCCTCCCAAGGAACAAACCGGGAAGATCGCAAAATTTTTTTACGGCGTACCCTCTATGTTTGGAAATCACAATCTTCTGGCCGGGATACATTGCGAGCAAGTACATTTTCACGTAATGTTTACCCGGCCAGAACATCGACATTTTCGCAAAAGTGAAGCCTGTCTTCAAGAACTAAAGAAAAGCTACTTTGCTTTTCACCTCATCAAAGATATTTGTAAGTGATTGAGATAAAACTAATACATCTGTTGTAATTCTATTCATCATCGAAAGCATTCATTTCATCAATGGTTATCGACGAGGATGATAATGCTTATCATAAATACCGGGATTACGATAACTAATTATTCGGGCATAAAGAATAGCCAAATTATGTTATGAGGCAAAACAGTGAAGCAGATCATTCGAGGTTTTCGAACACCTTGTCCCCATGTTGGGAAATATCAATGTTCTGGCCGGAAAGACATTGCCTGAATGTATTTCGCCAACAATCCGCCAGGTGGCCACAAGCGAAGCGCTTCGCGTAAGCAAGGTACCATCCTAAAAGGACAAAAGTTCGTCCTGTATGTTGTACCACGCACGGAAATGATATGCTCACAGCGTGCACTTACGCTTATGATTTTGCGATACTTGTGAAATAACCCTTTGCACTCTAGGCCTCTTTCGCTCGGATAGTGATCTGCGTACGTTTTTCTGTCTCTTTGCCGATCAGGAAATGCGAGGAAGCGTATCTATACACTCATATACTATGTAGATATAGCATGTAGATAACCAACAAACAATATGTTGTTGAAATAGTAAATTGAATACACTCCTGATTCTACCCTCCGCAAGGATTCCAAAAACGCTGAAACGTCATCTTTAATTGTCTCTTTTGCTCCTGGCTATTGCCCGATCTATTGCCTACAACTTTTCTGGTCATTTGCCGCTTGTTGTCCGGCCCATTCCGGATCAGATCCCCAGAAAGGGACCGGCGGATCGGGACCTAGCCTTAGACCCGTTCCATTGCGAACCTATTCCAAGGTTGAACGCCCGACCAGAGCCTGATATTATCTACACGGAGAGAATTAAAAAGTAATTTTTGTGGTGAATTTCACGGTAAAAATTACCGTGATATACTTCAATGTGGTGACAAGTGAGAAAAACATAATAATTCGTATGCGTCAAGTTTTTTTTAACTCACGTTACAGAAAATTTCAAATACGTAGTTCAAATTTTACTATACAAGAAGGGTAAAAGTTGGAGACAGTAAAATTTAGCATGTATGTTCGAAAATTTACCTACTGTCGGTTAAAAATTACCAACCGCGCCATACGTTATTTTTACGGTGCTGCACAGTAAAATTTACCTGCGTCAACCTCGGAAGAAAAATTCCCTATAAGTGAGTCAGAGATGTGTGCGGCCGTGTAGATGACAAGATAGGCTTTGAGGATTCGGCTTCGATCCGGCCAGTGAAGGTTATTCCAAAGTCAACAGTGGAATTAGAAGATGTTTACGTTTCGGCCCTCTGGTTCGGGTCCTCTTCAGAAATTTTATTTTTCTATACATAATATGATACACATTTTGTCATAATAATGTTTGTTTTGTCATAATAATGTAAAAACATTATTATGACAAAATGTGTATCATATTATATACAGAAAAATAAAATTTCTGAAGAGGACCCGAACCAGAGGGCCGAAACGGAAACATCTTCTAATTCCACTGTTGACTTTGGAATAACCTTCACTGGCCGGATCGAAGCCGAATCCTCAAAAACAATTCCCTATAAGGCTGGTAAAATTTAAATTCTTCGATTGAAGAAATCCTTAGTAAAATGTATTTTTTCTTCAAAAACTGGTGCTATAATAATCATAATAATAACCGAAATAACAATAACCATAATAATAATAATGAATATTATTTACTATTGAAAAATTGGTACAAATTAATGCTGTTTGTTTTTTGTTGGGAACATTTTTTTCTTCCATATAAATTGGTGTAGTCAACAAACGGATAAGGAGACAAATTTAATCATTAGAATTTATTTTTCGTTTAATACTAATATTTATCTATAATACATTTTGTACCATCGTAGGCTCGAGTGATGTGACTAATTTGCGCACATATTACTTCGTCATCATTTAACACGATCGCTACGTGTCACTTTCTCGCAGCGAGACACTGCATGCGACTGAGGCTTCAGGCTAAACTGAACCGGCGATGTACGCAGTTTAGACGAAATTTTTTTGGGAAGTCCCATCGTGCCATAAAGAAATCGCGCTCCCCTACTTACCCCCACCACCATACCATTCTGAAGTGAAAGGAATGAAGGGGAATTTTTACAATGCAGTGCCTCAAAATTCCCGTACCGTACCGCACGATAATTTTAACCAAGCGCGCACGATAATTTTTACCGAGAGCACAATACATTTTCCTGTAACATTCATTAAATTTTATAATAAATCTTAAAATAACCTTTATAAAGACGATACTTTTTTATAGACATTTCCGGAAGGCATAAAATACTAAAATGCACAGTAAAATTTCGCTGATATTATATATTTTTCAAATTTAAGTTTTGCGTATTTTGTTACACATCGAAATTTACTAGAAAATCTGGTAAAATTTTCTATCTGAAGAAGAAATTTTATTTTATTTTCGTGAAAATCTGTGTTCTACCCAACAATAATAAGCGAAGTTTCAGGGTTGTCATCTGGTTACCGTTACTGCACGGTAATTTTTAACATTTAATTCTCTCCGTGTAGGAAAGGCAGCCAGATGTCGACAAGTTTTAATTTCGGAATACCGGTATTTCAATTTTTCTCCGATATTTATGGGAAACCTTGATTATGGGGGTCATCTTATGTGGCAGCTATTCTTTTTCGCTTTTTGCAATTTTTTTTTCGTTGTGCCATTCAAATACACTATCTTTGAATTTTCACCATACATTTATTAACATCTTTACAGACCCTTGGAATTTTATCAAACAAATATAACGAATTGAGTCAACTTTACACCCGTGTGTAAAAGAAAGTTGACTGACGGCTGCCATGATTCTGGAGGTTTTGCTCATTGAAAATCAAAAAATCAAATAGCATTTTAAATTGGAGACCTAAGGCTATCACGGGAACTAGAGTAAAGTAAAAATATCGAAAATTGAAGTTTTAACACGGTTTTAAAAGTTAAGTTCCAAGTTTCTTCATTTTTATCGACTTTTACAGGCTTAAAAAATTACAGCAAGTATCAGAAATATTCTAGTTTGGGTGAGAACTATAGATGTGCAGAATCTACCATGAAAAATTGAGCGAATTCCGCTCGATAGTTTTTGAGATATCATGAAAGCCATTTGGAAAAATTCAGTTTTGAGGAAAACCCGTTTTTCTCTTCGAAAATCCGAGTATGTATTAAGTCAAAGAAAAACTCACCATTAGTCTGCTATGCTGGATCCATACAAAACGCTCAGATTTCTTGCAATTTGTGCACAAAAGAAAAATTTCGATTTTTTGGACCTGCCACATGGTTTGACAGTCTCAGAACATTAGAAGTTTGAAAGTGAAGGTGTAAGGTACAGATATAATAGTGTATAACTAGGAAGGAACATCCCTCAGGCGTCGTCCTTCGATTTTGTTGTTGAAACTTCTATATATTATGAAGCATTGAACACTAAGCGACACATTTTGTTTTATCGGCGGAAAAACGGTTTTATGGGGTGAAACCAGCCCACGAATAGGGGGGTTTCGCCCCTTAATTATTTTTTTGCAATAACTCTCTAGTACATTTTTCATCGCTTCGGAATAAAAGAATTATCGTTTTTGTTTCATTGCGATCGGTCGACTGCTTGTGGGTGAAACTGCAATATTACCCCATGACATGCCTTTCTTCGAGGTCTAGTTTCACCCCTCAAAACCGTTTTTCCGCCGATACAAAAAAATACGTGTCGTTTAGATTCAGCTATCAGGTGTTTCGAAGTTAGGCTTTTGTAATTGTTAAAAAAAATATTCATCAACTAATGTTAATGAATGTTATTCTCAAGCTGTTTTTACGTCGTTCGACCCAATAATTTGTTTTCAATTCGAACAGCTTACATGGAAATAATAACAATTGCGATGACATTAAAAATGTTCAACTGCGATATCGAAATATCGACATTATTCGAGGCCAAAATCGGATTTTTAAAATCTGATATTTGGTTAGATATTCCGGTTTTTCGATGTCATCGAAACCCGGTAACCATGCTCTAGATACGAGTGCGGAAAGACAAGCCTTCGTGGCGGCAACAAAGAAGCTGCAAACTTCACCGACCGGCCATTATTCTCGAGCGAGCCCGGCTCGCCCGGACGCGGAGGAAAATCTCTTACGTTTGCCTTGCATCCAGAATTCCATCCCCGTCGACAGTATTTCACGACATACATCTGGTATATGTGTACACAGGTAGCCTGGTACACGTGCAGACGTCTTGGCGGCTTGTGGATGTCCACAAGCTTGGAGACGCTTCCGCTCGATGGCGCTGCCGAGAGACCGCACGATCATCCATGGCGGCACGGCCATAAGAAGACCTACATAAGCGCAAACGTGGCTAGAGGAAGAGGGTGCAAGGGCAGGGTAGGGATACATCAGCCGGGTGTAGAAAGGAAGGGAGCGAGATGACTGCGAGGTTGAGTAATGGATCAATTTATTTGCCGCGAACAGAGAAGCCACCCCTTCCACCCTGAGGTGTCTCTCCATCTCTATCTATCTCTTTCATCAACCCTGTTCTGTGTGCGCTTGGGGTTAGAGGATTTTGAAGACACTCGACATGGAGGACCGTTCTCCACGTCGCCATACTCGACATCATACAAACTCCAGTGTGAGGGTCATTACAAGGGCAGGCGAGTCGCAAAAATGGACGATTGGTTGAAAAAAAATACAAGGGTCGTCTTCGAAGCAGCCGGTGGTGCTGATAGCCAAGATGACGTAGAAAGGGTTCAAGATATCCTTTGCCCACATACACGCAGGAACCAAGTGTTATGTAGTATTGGATATAAGGCTGGGGGTACGTGGATATATAAAAGGGAAGAGAAATGGCTGCCGGATCCTCCGGGTGTCGGGGAGAAAGATGTGCTGCGGGATACGAAGCGCCAGGAGACGATTCGACTGTCCGCCTCCAACTTTCTCCACGCTATCATCTTGAGGTCCTTTTCTCCTACACCGCAGCTTTTCCACCCCTCTTTGGAATCTTTATTGCACCTCCTCTCTCTTTTGCTCTCCGTTCCTTTTCCTTCAGTTCCGTTTTATCCGGTGGCCACTCCTTCCCTGTTTCTTCGGCTCGTCTTCGGGGCTTCTTCTTCGTTTTTGTTCACCCCTTCCGGAACTTTGCGAGCTCAGGAGAGGGATGAAAGAAAGAGGGCAGCTCCCAGACACCCAACACCTCTTTCGCAAAGATTGTATTTATTTCCCCGCTCTTGCGCACCACCCTGCAATCTTTACTTCCCCTCTCTGTCTCTCTTTCTTTGTCTCACTTGGGGTGCTCTCTTTTCAACCCCCGTGCTTGCACCCCGTTCTCCCTTTTCCGCTCGTCCTCTTGCTTTCCCTTTGCAAGCGGTTAAAATGGATGGCGTCACGGTGATGTATGTCCTGGCGTAGACACATCTCATTTACTCGCCCGAGCATAATTCCTTAACACTTTTTTCGAGAAAAGTGCTCGTATATCTTGGTTATACCCGCGAGCGGCAACTCGTACGTCTTTCTTCGTGGCACCGAGGCAGGGAGAGAGAGGGAGAGAGGAAGATAGAGTACACGGACTATACGCAGGAGCGACCGTATCATCCCCGACGAAAAGGTCAGGGGTGGCGGGGGGAAGGCTGAATACTCTTGCCATTTCGCCCTCTTGAGAACGACAAAGTATTTTATTTATCGTCTCCCAAACTGAACGGATGTACTCTCTTTTCGTATTTACATTTTACTCTCGCCATCGTACACGGGAAGGCGCGCGATCAAATGTAAGCCATGAAGGCCTGAAAACTGCACCTTGGGGCTCGAAAAACTGGTCGATTTTCAATATTTTTTTCTGATGAGAGTATTGAGTTTACGCGGTGTAAATTTTATATATAAGTGATCCATGGTGGTGCCGAGGTTGAGGTTTTTTTTGCTTAACGAATGTTGATAAACAATGGAGTTATTATTATGCAAACAAAGTACAGCGATTGCTGGGTAGTCAGTCAAAAATAAAAAAATGTTCTTTTGGTGTAACAAGAGTGAATAGGCTTTTGAAATTTTGAATATTGTAAAAATGCCATTGGACCGAAGGTAGATGGTTGCATACTGAAAATAACCCCAATAAAATGTTGCCCGTCAACTCGCCCCAACCCCAAGGAATAGGGGTTGAAAACTTTAAAATCGCCGTATCTCGATAATTAATAGCCCGATCGAAAAAGGCTTCAAACAAGAGTTGTTCGGCATAACAAAATTCGTATAAAGTTATCCGACGTCCGACCCCTTATCTTTGAAAATATCGACACAAAAACGATTCGAAAATTCGGGATTGATGCGTGTGCGAGCGGATATACCGCTGCGTCCTTGTCTGGGTCAGTGGTGCTCTCGTGATTTTGTGCCGCTATTTTCAAAGATAGGGTATTGGACTTCAGATAACTTCATACGTATTTTATTATTCCAAACATCTTTTGTTCGAAACATTTTTTGATCGGTCTATTAATTATCGAGATACAACGATTTTTAAGTTTTCAACCCCTATTTCTAGGGGTTTGAGCGAGTCGAGGGGCTATATTTTATTCGGGTTACTTTCAGTATGTAACCATCTACCTTCAGTCAAAAATTCATATTCTACGGTAAAAAGTACTGGGTTTTGCTCTCTTTTACTGGACTGTCAAATATCCTACATTCATCCTGACTGAATTAAAACGTCCTTTTTATCTAGCGTCAGTCGCCAAGTCAACGTAAGTTTGGCATAAATGAATGAGGCTTCAGTGGCATGCGCAACACGACTGGAAATCAGGCATTTGTGTGTTTTTCTTCGTCCAGACGCGAAAAAGTCGAAAACTCTGGTGCATTCTACAACCACCAAATGCCGCAGTAACGAGATCGCACCCACACGGGCTCTGCTCTAGCTAGAGCTATAACGATAGGCGGCCACCCGTTCGCGCGCTTGAGGGGTTGGAGTACGAGGCGTAGGATATAAATCATTCGGATTTACGGTCCCCCGTAGTTAAAAACAAAAAAGAGGGGGCTAACGTAATATTTATAGTCATCTCGTGCAGTTACATATAACAAATTGAACTTTTATATAAACGTAGCAGCAGCGCAGGCTCAGCACGCCCGCCACTCCCGTGCTGCAACACCAAAGTGTACATGTATACTGGGTGTCCCATTTATCTTGAAACATCGAAATAGCTCAAGAGCAGCGATCCTAATAGAAAAATCCCGAGACACGTATCGAGTAGATCCAAACGAGAAGTGAAATGCCAAGATAACTTGTTTATTCAGTGGACGCAATCATCGTGATTTCAAAGTCAATTTTAAAAAATGGATCATGTTTTTTCTAACGACGTCTTACCATAGTTAAGAAATCGGTCACTTTGCTCCTGTCTATGTATATTTGATGCGCATCTTGTTCTTTATCAAATCGTGACAGTAGCCTACATCGTCAAGAGCCAAATTATCGTGTTTGTGAAAAAAATAACGTTTATGAGGTATCCAAATGTCACAGCCAAATAAAAAAGCTTCGTACAAAAGTAGCCTGTTTTTTTTAACGAAAAATAAAATGCCGCTATAAAAATTAAAGGTTTCCATTTTTAACGATGATTTTGCATCATTTTGAAAAATTCCGCTGAATCTCCATCCATCTTACTCCTTGGATGAATACACTCGATATGTCTCTCGGAATCTGTCGATTTACTTCCCTGCTCTTGAGTTATTTCGAAGTCCCGAGATAAATGGGACACCCTGTATATATAGGAGGAATCATGATTGCAGCAGTTCCATGTATTTATATACACGGAGAAAGATGATTTTGGAAGACATTCGACTCCGAGGACAGCCCTCATAGTAATTAATTGTTGCCATCCCCATCACGTAAAGCCCCAATGTCTCCAAAATCACCTTTACATGAATGTAAGCATATTTATTTCAAGATCATTTCACAGACTATTCCGTCCTGAAAATTATCGAACCGCCAAAAGAAATTTAAGAATCGTCTTCAAATAGCCGGATGTGGTGATAGCCAACATTGCATCAATAGAACAGGTTCAAATACTCTTGCCTGTGTATATGTGTGTGTGTGTGTGTGTGTGTGCGTGCGCGTGCGTGCGTGCGTGCCTGCGTGCGTGCGTGCGTGCGTGCGTGCGTGCGTGCGTGCGTGTGGCTGTGTGTGTGTAAATACATATGTTTCTATACATATGTATTTCGACGGAGATTTTAATTATCGATATCGATTTATTGGCAATACATATTAATGCGGTGCACGTTCCTCTACTGGCTCACGTACCAGTGTTTATTCACATTGATGGAACTCGATGGAAACATAAGCCGGATACGCAAATGGTCTTTGGTTTATTGCTCGCCGTTGCGCGTTGCCGCGACTACCGGCTGCGGTTTCGTTACGCGCATTATAACTATACCAGTATTATAAATGCGAATGTATATAGCACAGACGGGAGGCTGCGATGCCGAGACGACGGTAAACGAGAATCGTGATTCGAGCGACAAAAACTTTCTTACGATTTCTCAGGGGCATGACTGGTCGCTCTCTCCCTCTCTCTCTCTCTCTCTCTCTCTCTCTCTCTCTCTCTCTCTCTCTCTCTCTCTCTCTCTTTCCATATATATATATATATATATATATATATATATATATATATATATATATATACACACACACACACGTACATACCCACATGCATATATGTATATATATATATACAGAGTGTCCCATTGGGAATGGATAATCCTGCAACTGTTGGTCCGGCACATAGTAAGTCGGATCATGTCCACTATATGCTGGAATTTCAGTTCAGTAAAAGTTCCACGGTTTTCGAGATTTTGGGTTTTATGCTATTTTTTGAAAACAATCATCTGCTTTCGGTTTTTCGCATGCCATTTTTACAAATGATATAAAGCGACAACTAAGCAAATCTTGAACGTAATTGGCACGATGTGCGCAGTACATTTTTTTTACACTGCAGACCAAGTCAGATGTTCGAATTGGTTTATATGAAAATTCTGCATAAGATCATTTTTCATAAAGTTTACTTAACATTTAAGGTTAGAAAGAAGACTTTTCTAGATGAACCAAATAACAAAGAGTATTTTTTGTAAACCGGTTTAAAAAAAGTGATCATTTGTAGAAATGGCATGCGAAAAACCAAAAGCAGACGATTTTTATCTCGAAAACCGTGGGGCTTTTACTAAACTGAAATCCCAGCGTATAGTAAGACATGATCTGATCTATCAACAGTTGCAGGATTAACCATTCATAACAGGACACCCTGTATATATAATTGTGCGTTTATACACGTGTACAAGGATCACTGTATATGTAGGAGTATATGCTCTCGAGACTTCTCTCTTCTTCTCAATCTCAGGAGCAGCAGCAGCCCGCGCGTCGCTCACGGTCCAAGCCGTAAGATTTATGAGGACTGTTTGTAATCGAATTTGTAACGCGCGAAATGATCGCCCTCGATCATACAACCCACCTGAATCGAATCGTTCGTTTTTTTCTTCTTTTTTACTCTTTTTCTCCTTCTACCACATCCCCGTCCTTCTCACTTTCTTTCTCTTTCTCTCTCGCGGTGTCTTATTCTCTTGACTGCACTTATGCCGATCTGCAGTTAATCGAAAGAAAGTCTGGACATAGCACATACATATCCACAATTCCTATCGAAGCTGATATATATTTATATACATAGACACATACATTTATAAAAGTGGAAATAGCGTGAAATTTGTACCGAGATGTAGCGATTAAGGGGGAGGGTGGATCCCGTTGAAATGTAAAGAAGAACGTATCGCCGAAAATGAACTCCACCAGAAAACTTCGGAACTATTTTATGGGCCCGGAATCACAGTTTAATCGAGAGGTGATTAAATCACAACATTTCTGAGCCTTTAAACTTAAAACGCCTCCTGGAAACCACTTTTTCGTGAACCTCGTACACGATAACTCAAAAACGATCTGATGGATCATTTTGAAATTTCGCACACTTTTGAATAACATAATTTGAATAACCGTCTATGTGAACCTAAAGTTTTTTTAAATTTCCTAACAAACGATTGTTTCATTAACAAACACTATAGTAAAAACGTCATGAAAAATAGAGCTTTTTTCAAACACGTACCATTTTGCGAATTCTCACTTTTCTTTCGATGTTTTTGGTTTACATAGAGTGTGTGGGTCGTATAAATCTAAAACTTCTTTGCTTTGATGTTTCAGATCAATGCACCAGACGCTAGGTTGTACGCCGTCGAACAACTCAGGTGGCATCCGTCTCTGAAGCAAGTGCCGTACAGCAATGATTTTTAAATATTATAAAGAAACTTATTTTTCATAATGAAGAAATGTTATTATAAGTACATAAAATCTTCAATATGTAGAATGAATAGTTTCGGCCCAAAAAAATCTTGAAAACTTGCTTCTTTTCGGCTGCCTAAAGGGGTGGGGGTGGCTTTGAGGGGCTTTGAGGTTATGTCAGGCGCGATGTTTCATTACCGATGAAGCACGGGAAGGCGCACTGGGGGGAGGTTCTTAGATCCCTTAACTTAGAATACAAACGTTGCGTAATTAACGAGTAAGGCCACTGTGCACGGCCCAAAAAAAAAGGTTTTTTCACTAATTTTTTGCTCCCGAAATTGAAGGTATTTGAAAAAAAACTTTTAATGGTGTTATCGGGCATACATTAAACTTTATTATAAAATTTTTTTACAGTAAAAAAAAAAACAAAATGGCGGTTCCACAGCTATCTTCCCGGGACATGTTTCGCTTCCAGGGCTCCGCGGCACGCAGCACCACTGGTGCACTTTTGAATCTAGAACAAAAAAAAAAAACCATTAATCTAGAGGGCTATAGCTAGAGAATGTCGATCGGATTTTAAAAAGTATCAATTTTTGTGGATTTGGCGTGCGTTTGAAAAAAAAATTGATTTTTGACGAAAAAAACGGCAAGTTTTTTGTTAATAAAAAATCAATAAATAAAGTTCTTGAAAATTCCGATCGACATTCTCAAGATAATGTAAATGTTCACATCTGGTTAAAATTTCAAGTAAAAAAAATGAAAATTGTTCGAGTTATGCTGCGTGCCATTTTGAAAAACCATGTTTCGAGAAAAACGCGTTTAAAGTTTTGCGATTAGTTTTTTATTGGAAAAAATTAAAAAAAGAAGTTAAAAAAAATTTTTACCGTTAGTCTGCAATCCCAGCACCATACATTTGTCCTTCGATAGCCAAATTTTCGTCTTCTTCGTTTTTCCTGGTTGATTTTTGGAGCGCGCGCGCACTTTTGGCCGCGTCGCTCAGAGATGTCTCCGCGTGCGTGATGCGTTTGGCGTCGGCTTCGATGCAGAAATTATATAACTGTGCACCAATTTCCACCTCCAACATCTTGAATATTTGCAAGACGTTGGTAAGGCCGCCATTGAATATGCAAACAGCGATATCCGTCGCAATATCTAGTACAGTTTTTCCGCTTGAGGATGATTTGGGGGCCAAACTCCAAACGGTAGCGTTGAAACTTTCGTTATTGTTTTGAGTATAGGCCCCCAAGCAACGCTCCAGCAGCTCGTCCCGGCTCAATTCCATGTAGATGGGTTTGATGGCTTGATAAACCTCCTCACTCATTGGCTGATTGTGATGATACGCATCCAAGGCATTTTCTGCTTTCGCTTTCTTCCAGCTGCACCAATTCTCCGAACATTTTTCGTGCTGAGGCTTTTCATCCGTTGACATTTTGTGAAAAAGGGGTGCCCAGATCTCATTTTTCATATTTTTGATGGAATCGGAATTTCGACGGATTGCTAAGCCGTAATAAATGCTTAGTTCGTCAATCAATTTGGCAGTGAGTTTTCCTCTTCCCCCGAGACCTTTTGTTCCTTTTTTTAAGTTTCTCAATCGAGTGCCCATTCTTTTTTGCACGTAATCTATGCACTCTTTTTTTTAACATCAACATTTTCATAAGGCTTCGAATCCACGATGCCTTTGAAAGTTTTGGAATCGCCATCTCCGATATAATTGCAGTCGTTTCGGAGCAAGTTTTGACACGCTTGGCGGCGACCTTCATTTCCTAAGGACAACAAATTTTTTTTCGCACAGGACCTTTTTTTTCTTATTCTAGAGGGTTTAAACTATTTTTTAAGCCAATAAAAAAAAATCGATTTTTCAAAAAATTTACAGTGGCCTTACCCCTTAATTCGGTGGGAAAATATTGCGACCGGTGGTACAATCAAACAGCCAATCGAAACCGGGAGCCGCGTATTTGAACCAATATCATTCGGTGAAAAAAACAATGGTGATATTCTCGCGTACGACGAAAGAAGAAAAAGAAGACTTCATCCCCTATATATATACACACATAAATTTTACCAAAATACCCCAAAATTAGAAGGAGTACCTAAAAATTAATGTTTTATCGGAATATTTTATTTATTTGATTTTCTATCACGAATTCCTATTATACATGTATGTATACATATGTCAAAAAATTGTAGTCGAACACATTTTCAGAGGTATCTGTTTTTATTTATATTTAAAAATTAGCATTTGTAAATTAAAAATATATATTTTAAAATAAAATTTTATTATATTTAAAAATAAAAATTAGTATTTGTATTTTAAAATATATATTGATTGATTAGTATTTGTATTTAAAAAAATGCATTGTACAAACATACTGCTCCACGGTAGAGTGCATTCGCGCATGCGTGGCTACGTATATACACGGGATTTCGTATCAACGAATAACGTCGCGACCATATCGAGCCCAGGACCGAAATTCACGTCTGCGGTTAAGCGTAAATATTTTTTCACGAACACATGGGCCCGGCTGTTGCTGTCGCGCGAGAGTGGGAGCGCGCGGATGAACTTCGCGTTCGTTTATAGGCGACCTAACAAGTTTGAGCATCGGTAGAAAAATGATTGATAAAGAGGCAAAAAACGGCAAAAAGTGAGATGGGCGCGGGAGGAAGCGCGATCGTACGATGGGTATGAGCAAAAGAGTAAGGGAGAGTGAGGAGAGAGAGAGAGAGAGAGAGAGAGAGAGAGAGAGAGAGAGAGAGAGAGAGAGAAAGAGAGAGACGGATGGACAGAAAAATCGAGAGAAACAGAGGGAGCAAGTGAGATCAGAAAAAACAAAAAGGAAAAGATGATGATGAGAGGGAGAGAGTACAAGAGAAAGAAAAAGACAACGAAAGGGCAAGAGAGCAAGAGAGAGAGAGAGAGAGAGAGAGAGAGAGAGAAGGAAAAGAGAGAGGAGACGAAAAAGCAGCAGCAGAGAAGTCGCGCGGACCATGTTGGAATGAACGCGCAACGCGCGAGCGCGATCTCGCGAGTGAGTGAATGACAGACTGACAGCAACCAGACAGGAGACTGACAGCGCGGCGGCGGGCTGACAGCCCTCAGCCCGTTCTGCCTATGCATCCGTAACATCAAGCATAACCGCGTGTGCGCGAAGTCTTCCACCCCTTTGCCTCTCACTCTCTCTCTCTCTCTCTCTCTCTCTCTCTCTCTCTCTCTCTCTCTTTCTCTCTCTCTCTCTGACTTCGAGCTTCTACTTGCCCTGCTACCGGTACGTGTTGATCCCCATACCATTTCGTCAACAAAAAAGTGTGATTGGGAGACCGTTCCGCCGCTCCTCCCCCTCGCCTCACCCCTGGCAGGTGTATTCGATATCGACATACCCCGTACCCGATAGAGGTGAACGTGGACAATGGTTGGGGTTGCGGCGGCTGGAGGTGCAAGGTCTATGGAAACGGTTCCGGTATGAAGTGTGCACACCTGGTGCTTGTGTGATGGCTCCGCACACGCGAGTCAGCATCCACCTGAATCGCCGACCCCTGCCGACTCCAATTACTCCAACGCAACGAAAGAATTTCGCGAATGATTGATAAGACTCTTCCCGAGTCCCAGGACTCGGGTATTTTCTCCTCTCGTAACGAATTTTCAACTTTTTGATACTCGGAGTTCGTTACGAAGCGGCGATTAGGCGACTACATCTATCTAGAGGCCCGAAGAAAATGGCTGAATAACGATTTTTTTATCCGATGTACCGAAGGTACATATATTGAGAACCCTAAAAAAATTGCGGAAAATGGAGAAAAACAACTAATACATGGCCACCAGCAGAGGGTTTTCAAAGTCGGTGGACATGATATCTCGAGAACCACTTGATGGATTGTTTCCAAATTTACAGGAGATACGATGAGAAACGTTAAAAGGTCGTTGACGCCCTCACTTTTCTAAAGAATGAAAAACTGTGGAAAAAATAGGGTAATTTCGATACTTTTTTTCAAGCCGCCGCGATTTTGCCGATATTTTTTTTTTTAATCTTCCATAGTAAGATAGCGGCTTTCATACTCATTGATGAACTTTTTACAAATTTTGTTTCAGATAATATTCACGGCCACAACCGTGTACGCCGTGAGGACTCCTTTTTCCAAAGACATTTTCAACCGTTAACATAAATGTAAAAAATAAATAAAAATAAACTTTTAAAAATGTATTTTTTCTTCTCAATGAGTGCTTTGATTTGACATAAAAAAATTAGACCGATTAGCATATTTCGACAATCGAGAAGAAAAGAGTTTTGATGATTTTCATGCAGGATCAGATCGCCGACCATCCTTTTCCCTGCTGCTTTTTCCACGAAACTAAGTTCTATGCAACTGTGCAAGAATTTATTGTCCCGATTCGCTACAAATTCCGACAAACCATAATTTATAACATCCACTATCGTGTGATCGGAATGTTTTTTTATATGTTTATCTATTTGTTAATAATGAACTAATAAAGTGGTTTTTGTCGAAAAAAAAACTTTTCTACCCGCAGCTATTTGAGTTTCACAATATTTTTTTATTTATGTTGCCGAAACCACCTACGCCTACATGGCATTGGCCAGCAATAGCGCCACTTACACGTATATTTTTTCTTAAAAGCTGAAGAGTATCACCCGCAATTTTATTTTTTGAAAATTGCAAGGGTTATGATTTTTTAAGTAAAAAATAGCTTTTTTCGTGCACCTATCGCTACCTGATTTTTTTCGCCATTTTCAATGTCGATTACATTATGATACTGAGAATGCCACATTCTGGAAGGTTCATCTTAACACCCTGAATTTTTATAAGCCATTCGGAACAGTAGAATCAACGTGGCAATCATTCAAACATGGCTGGGGTTACACGGACCCCATGTGACAAACTAAGTTTCTGGCCGAGGATGTGACCTCGAAGGGTTAAATAATAATAACGTCACTGTTTATCAATATTTTCCAAAAAAAAACTCGAACTTGGGAAGAGTATGTGTATTAATTGTATGTAAAATCCCGATCTCGTCATCCCAATCCCTATCCCTATCCCACCCCTATCAGAAAAAAAACATTGAGCATCGTTTAATTTTTTGGGCTCCGAGCTTACCTTTCCGATTTTCATCCGAAACGAACGACTTCACAGTACCCGCAATTATTTTGTTTCAAAGCAATCACTGAACGATAGTTTTAAGAACTATTGCGAAATGTTGAACTGCTACTGCAACAAACGCACGGATCCCTCACAGTGCCTACCCTAAAATCTAAAAAAGCTGAAGAGTGCTCCGCTAACACGCAGCACCGCATAATCGCGAGTTCTCCACTGAGCCCAGTAAAAGAGACGATGACCCAGTACTTTTTAGTGTCCTTTTTAGTGTAGTGTATGCATTTTTGACTGAAGGCAGGTGGTTCCATACTGAAAGTAACCCTAATAAAATATTGCCTCTAAACTGGCCCCAACCCTAAGACATAGGGGTTGAACACTAAAAAATCGCCGTATTTCGATAATTAGTAGCCCGATCAAAAAAGGTTTCAAACAAAAGTTGTTTGAAATAATAAAATTCGTATAAAGTTATCCGACGTCCAACTCCTTATCTTTGAAAATAGCGGCACAAAAAAGATTCGAAAGTTCGGGGTTGATGCTAAGTCAATGGTGCTCTCGTGTTTTTGTGCCGCTATTTTCAAAGATAGGGGATTGGACATCGCATACCTTTATACGTATTTTATTATTCCGAACAACTTTTGTTTAAAACATTTTTTGATCGAGCTATTAATTATCGAGATACAGCGATTTTTACGTTTTCAACCCCTATTTCTTAGGGTTGAGGCGACTTGAGGGGCAACATTTTATTGGGGTTTCTTTCAGTATGCAATCGTCTACTCGCAGTCAACACTTCATATTCTATGCTGAAAAGTGCTGGGTGTTCGTCTCTTTCACTGGACTGACAGCAAAGTGACGGTGCACCATTGCGCCCAGTTTGCCATTAAAATGCGCAAGTTATCGGGCAATAAAAGAAATACAGATAGCGCGCGTGGTAACGCACACATGCTGTCGGCCGATAATTATTCACCCCGTCAGGTTTTATCGCAAAGACTCGTAGCTTGGCGTCGCGCGCACATCCTTCCTCGTGTATCTTCTCGTACACTTGTAACGCGTCTGTAAAATACACGCGCAAGCCTCAAAGACGAGATGTACATAACTTTCGCATACAAGGACGTAAGAACGGACGGACGAACGGACAGACGCGCGGGAAGTGTTCGAACGAGATAGAGAGTGCCTTTTTCGCGGCAAGAAAGGTGAGGAAACGAGAGTAAGTGCGAGAGAAACGTCGGCGATGTAACGAGAGCCCGGTACACGATAAAGTGCCGAGTCTGCACTCCGAGGACTATGTACCATTCACATGAATACTGAAATATATACCGAGTGAGTCCCAGGAAATTCGACACTCGAAGATTCCTATAAATATCGATTTGAGACGACGAAAAAAGTGAAGAAAGTTTCGTCAGCCTCTGTTTTTCGATAGCCTTATTTTTTTCATAGGCAGTATCCAGTCATTTCAATATCAACTTGGGTTTAGAAAATGAAAATTCTTATTCTCAGAGCAGCGCGTTAACGGGCTGCCTAGGTGGGTCAAAAAATGGCGTTTTCCACAAATATTGTTATTCGATAGTATCAACTTTTAGCTATGTTCCCTGAAAATTTCATTGGAATACTCATAAAATTGAATGACCTACAGCTTCCAACAGTCAGTAGCCATACTTCAAACTTTAAACGCAATTTTCTCGAAACACTGTTTTCAAAGTCGGTGGACGTGGTATCTTGAGAACCACTCGATGGATTGTTTCCAAATTTATAGGGGATATGATGAGGAAAATTTAAAGGTCGCTGACGATCTCACTTATTCAGAATCGATCTTCATTTTTTCATAGTTACGTAAAAATTACAACTTTTTTCATAGGTTTTGTACGCTCGAGCTTTAATACGTCGCCAAATTGTTGAAATTTTTTTTTTTCAAATCAACGATCGTCAATGACTCGTATTTATTATTAGCTTGAATAACCCGTTTGGTTTTCAGATTTTGGATAGACTGTTCAAGCTGGAGAGTGTACACCGCCAAACGTCGCGGAAATAATTTCGTCATCCACCGGCGGCCATGTTTTAGTTGTTTTTCGGCATTTTTTCGTGATTTTTTTTAATCAAAGGCTCTCTATATAATTATTTGTATGCTTAAAAAATGCGCTTCTTCTTCACCAGCCGCTTACCGAAAAAAGATCGGACTTTGGCCATTTTTTTCGAGCCTCTCGATAAATTTAGTCCTTAAGGGAAGACACCACTGAGACGAGCCGACAAGTTTTTCCGATTTTTTGTCTACTAGATCATTTATTTGGGATTTGGAAAAAAGGTATGTCATTAAGCATACATTGCATCTAGTTCCTGTCAATTTTAATTTAAAAACAATAAAAAATTAACAACGTTATCGAGGTATAAAAGAGCCTCTGTCTAAAAAATGCGTGACAAGGGTTGGTCTCAAAAAGAAAAATAAAAAAGCTTTATAAGTTATATAAACATAGTTCTCGTTATACGTAGCCGTTTTTGGCAAAAATAAATCACAAAATCGCGGGAGTTGAAAAAACTGTCACTTTCGCGAAACCTTTACTTATATTTGGGGACTTAATGAATGCCAAGTTAAAAAAAATGGCTACGTACAATGACAGCTAGAGTAATAACGGAAATTTTAGTTTTTAAAAATAAAAAAGTTGAACAATTATATCTAGAGTTATGATTGCGGTCAGGTCGAGAAAAGTCGTTTCGATAAAAACGCGATTGAACATTATAGTTGACATAAATCGTTGCGCCATCAACTCGTCTCTAGCGTAGTCAATTTTCAATATTTCAACTTCGACATTTTTTTCACGTATTCCCGAATATGTATCGTTTAAAAAAAAATGCAAAAAATCGATTTTTAAACCGTCACCGAATAAAACCCGAATTTCCAGTATTTCCGGAAGCGAGTAATAATTTCTGCAAAACATTGTGTCCAAGTCCGTGTCCGTTGGGCAACATTCTTCCTAACGATTTCCGAATGATGCCTGGACCCCCTGCAAAGTCTCGTTGACGAGTGTCTAATTTCCCGTGGCTCACCCTGTATGCGCGTACGTATACACATATGTATGTACAGCCGCAGCAACGAGACGAAAGAGAGAAAAGGAAGAATGGTAAAGTGCCAGCCGGAGGCAGGTGAGTGGTCAGGCCACACGGTTGTACGTAATACCTATACGAGCGGGGCGCGCGCGCGCTGAGCCCCGCGTTGGCTTGCCATTATGTCTACAGCCTTGAATTAAAATGCCATGTAATGACACAGCCACGCTGACTGTATAATTTATGTCCATAAAAATAAAATCATAATTACAGGGGGGGTCCCGGTGCTCACTCGGTACGCTCCGCCGCGAAAAAGACAGTAATAACAGGGAGCGGGACAGAGGGAGGGCAATGGCAAAACTCGCTCACTCCTTCGCTCCATCTTTCTCGCTCGTGATGGCGGAACACTCCTCTGTTGCTTCCTTCTGAGTTTTCGTTGCGTGTTCAGCAATTCAGTGAGAGCATGCCCAGTATTTAGACTTATTTTATATATACATACATACAGGGTGTCCTGTTATGAATGCTTAATCCTGCAACTGCCGATAAGTCGGATCACGTCCTACTATATGCTAACATTTCAGTTTAGTAAAAGTTCCACGGTTTTCGAGATTTTGGGCTTTATGTTATTATTTGAAAAAAATTATCTGCTTTCGATTTTTCGCATGCCATTTATATAAATTATACGAATCGACAATAACTGAGCAACGTTTCAAAGTAATTGGCACGATATACTTGGTAATTTTTTTTACACCGCAGGTTATCAAAGTCAGATGTTCGAATTGGTTTGTATGAAAATTCTGCACAAGATATTTTTTTCATAAAGTTTCCTTAACATTTGAGGTTAAAAAAAGGCCTTTTTTAGATGATACAAATAATCGAGAGTATTTTTTTTTAACCGGGTCAAAAATGTTATCATTTGTAGAAATGGCATGCGAAAAACCAAAAGCAGATGATTGTTATTTTAAAAACCGTGGGACTTTTACTAAACTGAAATTCCAGCATAGAGTAGGGCATGATCTGAACTATAGACAGTTGCAAGATTTTCCATTCATAACAGGACACCCTCTATACATATATATATATATACAGACATAAAGGACTCCGCTCTTTCGAGTACCGAGCGATCGGACAGACGTCAATCATCGAAGGTGGGTAAAAAAAAGAAAAGCATTTGCTGGGTGGAGGATGGTACCGAAGACGTTAAAAATGCCCACTTTTGATGATGGAATTCACCGGTATTTCGTAACGAGCGAGACCGGATGTTAAAAACTCGAGAAGTCCCTGCTTGCCTTTTGAGTAGGTACGTAGCGTATAACCGCGATATCTTCATTTTTTTTCTTCTCCTCTTACCGGCCTACTTGTTAAAACGACGTGGTGGGATCATTACCAAGCATCATTCCTCCCCTCGTCCCTTGCCAAGCCGTTCACGAATTAGGTATCGCTTCTTTCGAGAATACCGTTTTATATTTCGGGTGTTATTATCTTTGCTCGTGGAAAATACCGCTAACGAGGCGAAGATGAAATCGCTCTCTCCGTATCCTTAGCTCCATTTGTACGTAACGATATGCAGGGTGCAATGGTGACGGTGTAGCGCGATTAGATTTGCAACGGTATAGGTGTCAATTGTGGAAGAATTTCCGCTCGTAAATCAAATCGCCGTGGAATGGTTGCGCCTTAATTCAAGGCGAATCGATCAAGAAACTTTTATTTTCTATGTTTAAAATGTGCAAACTTCCGAGCTTTGTTCCTCGGCGGAAATTGGACCGAACCACGGACGGTAGTTCGGTCAAGTGTCAAGGACTATTGGCCTGCGACAATGCTTGGATGGGTGACCGCTGGCGCGCAATGTTACCGATCTTTCGATAGCGAACGTAACCGAAGCGAAGTGCACATGTAGGAAATGTATCGGCACAGGTTTTGCGCAGTTTCCCTGTGCCCTTGTGCATGTGCGATGCAGTAGTGCATTGGGAAACGAACAGTGGTGGGCAACACTCCCAGGAGGTCCCTGAGGAACTTGGAAAAATGAACGAGTGTGGGTCAGAAGTGGGAAGGATTACTTTCTATAGTTCTTGTTATCGACTGAGCACGGCTCACCTCATCTCACCTCATCTCATATACATTTAGACGGGGAAAAAAAATTAAACAGTTTCGACGGAAAGTGAGAAGAGTACACTGAGAAAAAGAAATCGTTGAATGTGCAAAATGCATTTTGTTGTCTCGATATTTTGTTGTTTTAACAGTTTGCTCAGACATGGTAAATAAGCTACAGTTCACACCACTATACTGTTTTACCACCAACTATACTGTTTTGTTATGCCAATCAAAAATCAAGTTGAACGTATTTAAAGATACATTTTGTTAAACCAACTGAATTTTGGTTGGATGAACGAATTTTTTTTTCAGTGTAAGTAAGAATCAATTAAGTAAGTGAGTTATAAGGTAAGAATTAATTAAGTATGTAAGTAATAAAGAAAGAATGAATTAAATAATTCAAACAAGAAGTAAGAATTAATTATTCTACATTTCTATATTTCTACATATTCTACATTTATCAGACTACAGATATATTTTAATAGTATGTTTAAATATAAAAAAACAATTTTTTTACATTCATTCATCATCATTTGTCATCATTTCTTTCTTATCATAAGAAAATGGCACACATTTACAAACAGAAAAATCAAAATTTCACGCAAATTTCTGTAAAATTTGGATTCGAAAAGTAGTTTTCTTACTACTTGTCCAAAAACAATTCCCGTCGAGTAGAACGTAGCAATATTATCAATACTTCTCCCAAGTTTCAACCGAATCGGCTTAATAGTTTTTGACTAAGCCTGCACGTCAATTTCGGAAATGTGATTTTGAGAAAAGCGCGTTTGAAGTTTACATTGGATTTCAATTAAATTGTACTGCGTACTTGTGGTAGCTAATTACTCCAGTAATTTGTCAAAAAGTAATTAGATGATCGACTGCAGCAGTAATGGTAATTGTTAGTTGTTAATTTGATTAATTTTTGCCATCTCTGCCTGCCCTCTGCGCCCTCGCTTCTACCTGCGGCTCCCGCTCCGAATCCGAGCGGTGAGGCATAGCATTGAAAAGCTTCAACGTTTAAAGTTTTTCGGTTTTCGCTTTGAAACTTTGGGAAAGTATCCTACATATATAGTTCTATCGTTTAAAAGAAAATAAATTTGTTTCATCATTGTAAATGTATATCCCGCCTTAAGGGAAGATCCATTTAACGGTGTCACATGTCGATGTGCCGATTTGGGTACTGAAAATATATCCGCGTGCGGTGCTTCAGTCGTCTCTCTTCTTCCTCTTTGCGTCTTTGCGCTTTGAGCCGCGGGCTCGGTGGAAAGGCGCACAGCGAGAAAGAGAGGGAGAGAGAGAGAGAGAGAGAGAGAGAGAGAGAGAGAGAGAGAGAGAGAGAGAGAGATCGGACGCGTTGATGAATGCCCCCATTACACGAACATTGCTAGTTACTTCTCCGAGATAAACTGCGATCATTACTCACTTTCTGGCGTGACCTTATTTCCTTTGCGGTCTGTTCTCGCCACTCGATCCTCAACTCCCTTACCGTCCATTCTACGGTCTGTATACTCCTTGCATCAATACACACACAGCCACACACACGTATGTGTATGAACACATCAATACACAAAGGTAGTCATCCGTTCACGAATACACCATCTTTTCCCGTATCACCCAACACTTCGTTCCAGAATTAATGCAAGCCAATAACAATACTGACGTTTCCTCTCGACGAGAATATCTTGTCTCAATATAGCCGAGCGCAGCGCTCGCGGCTCGATACAAAAGCCACAAACATCATCTGTAAATCCACGCCAGTAGAATAAGATTAATATTCGAGTAGCCGCGGCTCGAGGCGAGAAGACGTTTGGCGAAAGCTCGGCAATGTTGAAAAGTCGATTTTGTTCGCGAGCCGTTCATTAAAAATGGATCGATGCAGCGAAGCGATCAGAGTTACCCAACCCTGGCACATTCGGTCAATTCGTGGACGGCGGAGAAACAATCGAGCGCGGGAATCGTTTCAGTCGAGCAGAGCGTTCAACGCTCCATCGATTATTGTACATCCGCCCATATTCCCCGTAATCAATGTAAACGTCATATGACACAAAGAACCGATCGAGCACAATACCGGGTCCAAGTGGACGCGCATCCCGCGTAATGACCATCATTTGGGGAAAGTCCGTTCGACATAGCCGGAACTACGGGCCAATTACCGCACTCCATCGCCCCATCGTCCGAATCAGCGTAATTGGTCCTGACGCTGAAATAAAGGTAGCATGAAAGTTCAGTCCTGAAATACCCATATCGGTATTGGGAACACGATATTGGATAAACATCAAATTTGCATTCCGTTTTCCGGCTGGGGCTTTGTACAGGTAATATCCGGCTGGTTGGTATCCCGCACGAGTTCGCGAAGCCCACGCGTTCAACGTGTGCCACCCGACAAGAGTTCATTGCGCCAGCTTGCTCGTGTTAATGGATTTCCCGCGTAATTGAATGCGACCGCAGGCGATTAGGTGGATGGATCTACGGCAGTGAGCGGCCTTGCGTATGGGGGAGTCGTGAGGTGTACGCCTAATACACACCATCCACCCTCGTGGATGATGACCCAATGGGACCGGTAGCCGCAATGTAGCCTCTGACGTTGCATCCAACAGGTGCAACGCGCCGTATTGTATCGCATATACCTATGCGTATCTATGTGGCCGTAGGTGATGTTTGCTTTTTCTCGCCTCGTTTGTGAGCACAAAGCTTCTCGTGGTCACAGTAACGCGTACATGCATTATTGGGTGTCCCAGCGTCTAGCGAGCGCACAAAAGAAAACACCGGTACCGGACATCACAAAGCTCGGCGCACACACATCCAAACGCGTGTTCTGTAGCTACACGACACAGAACCGCACTCTCGTCTTCGATTGTTACTTGGCAAACGAGGCAAAATCGCCCCGAGAAGCAACCAGAGACGGCCATTGTGTCTCGCAGTGCTGAGAGTAATGCCACCATTGTGAATCGGTTACATTGATGTATCGTTTCGCGTCTCGGGCACTTGGTCGTGGTTATCGAGGACCTGGACGTGGACGACAGCTTGGCTTATTTCCTGCCGCCCGGGTTGTGCAATAGAAGCAGCGGTGATGGCAGGATCCATTTCGCGTAAAGGGCCGTCAAATGGTATGGGCCTGGTACGGAAGAAGATGCAGCTAGGCAGCACGGGGAAACTGGGCCGACTGCGTTAGAGCCTGATGTCCCCAGATTCTCGGATTTCGTGCCATGCTACGTGGTAATCAAACGGAGTAGAACCCATCAATCTCAAAGCGTCTCGAGACATCGTTGATTGGATATCATCGTCACCGCAGCTCCATCACCCTGATGAGAGTTGCGCTGTAAGTGGCTTCCGTCATCCTGGATCTGACCCGCCTTCCGGCTCATCCGTTTCACTCGGACCGCATTGCGGTCATGCGGATCCATTTTCACTGGACAACGACACAAGCCTTTGACATCAGCTAGTTCACGGAATGACGAAAAGCTATTGCGGAAGTAGCTTCCTGGCTCCTTGAACCACGAGCTAACGGAGCTCCCCTACCGAAGACACCCCTGGATAGCCCACAGTACCCAAGGAAGAAGCCACGGCTATGTAAGCCGTGCATCGAGATTTCAACAGGGGGGAATGCATGAGGGATTGGGTGCCCGGTGAAGGTATCCCACGTCACTTCTGCTTCTGCCACTGGGAAGTAAATCAAACTAGCATTACCAGGCCCTACTTAGCATACGGCGGAAAGTCACTGAGGGGTACATATTCTACTCAGACCCCCGAGAGTCGGCCCTCGATCTCCTTTCATCCCGGCCTGTTTTGCGCGCCCCGCCTCTTTGCATGCAGAGTACGGTTGATCTGTACTCTCGGTCCGTACAGTTCTGACGTATATATGTATATACGCACACGCTATATAATATGCATGATAGCGTCGAGCATTCTTTGCAGACGTTCTCACCGAGTGTCGCGGGGGAAAAGTCGCGCCGACCGAAAATAATATTGCCATGAATACAAGAGTGCGAGAGCCATTACCCGTAATTGTGATCTATAGCGGCCATAAGTTAAAACGACGACGTATAAAGGGCGTTCTCCCGATCTCGGCGGCTGAGCTACTACCACACGGACGTATACACTCGCACCCCGTAAATCCCTGTCCCCGAACCGCTCGTTCGCCACGCGAAACTCTTCGCACCCTGTTCTTCTGTGCCGGCCTCACTCGACGTGAAATCCCCCCCCCCCCCCCCCCCCAGGCCCGCCACCCAAACCTTCTTTTGACTGTTGTTTTTTTTCTCGGCTCACTGTACCTTCCCTCGTCGCCTGTGCACTCACCATGTCGCGCTACTGCCCGAAAGCGTTGAAATATTTACGGTCATAAGCAGATCAGCATATCGTAAAGCCCGTGTCGTCGTCTCCGCAACGCCCTCTGCCATCACTGTTGCCCGAAATCAAAGAACCGCTATGCCGGTTGGACTACAAAAAGAATTGATTCGGAGCCCCCCAGCAATAATTCAAAAACCTTGGGTTGACAAACGTCAGGGAAACGGACTGACGCGACGTTTGATCACCGAATCAGCAAAGCTTTGCCTCTGTCAAAGATGTGAATTGAACCCGTTCAATATTATCGATGAACGCAGAGACACCAACTTTTCATCACTTTACTGATCAACGCAGGCGAAAAATGGAACTGCTCGTTTGAACTGACCGAAACTCAGACTGCGGCTCAGCAAAAATCGCCCACCGACCCTACCAACGCCGGCTTTGCTCTTCGCAAAATTGAAAGCATGATTCCTGCATAGAAATTCCCGGATACCAACCGACACCAACACGTTCTCGGCCGATCCAATCCAACAGCACCACAATCGGCCGCATTAACGGCGCGCGCTGCTCCGCGCTGTGCATCGCCACATCAATCGTTTTTGTCTTGATAAGTGTCTACACACGCCTAGCCGTATGGTCGTTTAATATAGACGCATTTATTATATTCGCTGCATACCGTGGCAAAGTGGTAATATCGTAAGTCTACGGTATAATAGATGTAAGGGTGGAGCCGTTTGAGAGCCCGTATGATATATTGCTCACTGCCCTAGCACGATATAAGTATATATATATGAGCCGCCATGCGAACTCTCGCATTTCTCTTGCTCGTTCTCGTGCCTTCTCTCTGCATAAAATCATCGTTGCTAAGTGATGGACGAGCGTGGAAAAAGGGCGAGCAAATGTATCGGCCCCTTGCGGGACGCGAGCTCACTCTCATCAAGTTTATCCACCCAAGAAAACTGTGTATAAGCACAGGATGTGCATACATATATACATACCCACATATATATATTGCAGATAGATCCCTAGTCAGAGTGGCGTACAGCAGCTTTTCGACGATAAATTATCTATTTTTTCATTCCTCATCCCCTTTGGTGTAAGCCAGAAGCGGATTTTCCCGGATTCTGCAGTCACTAGAAACCCTTCATCATTTCACCATGTCCATCCGTCTGTCAAAGCTGACAGCCCCAGCCCCACGTCCTCTATTTTTTTCAACCCTTTGGTTTAAAAATCTGAAATAATTCACGAGAATAGAATCGAATGCGTACACCGCGGCAAAATTATTTCCGTAACTGTAAAATATGAGTTTGTCCGGATATCTTTTAAATTTTTCAGATAAAATTGAAAAATCTGAAGAACACTTTCGACTCCACGTTTGTTCCCCGTACTTTCGACTCTATTCTGCTAATTACAACTACTCCAGTTACAACAATTTACAACCAACGCGACGGTTGCTACGTAGAACCACCGCGGATTCTCGAAGTCCCCGCTGCGCCATTGAATCCCGATGCCAATCTTGGTAATAGTCGAGTGTCCGCCGATAGCCCTGGACAATTAACCACTCGCAATTGAGTGGTGACCGGTGTTCCGGGCCCGCGACGAAATGAAAAACGATTGCGCTCGCGGCACGAGCGTCGCTTTTTGACCGAGGCTACATCACGAGGTAGCGCGTATGACGAACCCCAATGCGATCGCGTCACACCCACCAAGCTGCGTGGCGGGGTTGAAGCGTCACCGACAACCGAGCCAGGATTGAATCGTGGCAGACGCGAGCAGCGACAATGAACGCGCCGGAGTGACCGATCGTATCTCTCGCGGTAGAGGTCCAATCTTGACGATTTATCAGCGACGTTGTCGGGAACCGCCCCCGGTCTTTTTCACTTTATGCCACTGTCTCTCCCTCTCTCTCTCTCTCTCTCTCTCTGTCTCTGTCTCTGTCTTTATCGCTCTCGTGGGACAGTCAACGCTTAGAGGCTTCCTTCAGATTGATGTTATTTCGCATCATACATACATACATACATATATATGTATATGTATATATATATATATATATATATATATATATATATGTATATATATATATATATATATATATATATATATATATATATATATATATATATATGTATATATATATATATATATATATATATATATATATATATATATATATATATATATATATATATATTAAAAACAGACACATCGTTTATTCATTCGTGTCATTCTTGGTCATGTATGTATATCGCACGAACCAGTATATATATATATATATTTATGTACATGTGTGCTCCATTAATCAAGACTCCTCGCTTGCCTCCCTTATCCTTTCCACCTCTCACGTCCAATTCGACGCGAAATACAAATGATATTTTATAGCGTCATAAATCTTCGAGCGAGTGTCACACCCGTCCGCTTCGCGTGGGCGTATGCTATATAACGCTATATGCTCACGTTTCGACACACACACACACACACACACACACACACACACACACACACATGCATGCATGCATGCATGCATCTATATATGTATGTATCTATGTATATATATATATATATATATATATATATGTATATGGGTGTATGTACGTATATCGACGACGTGTGATATTACGAGCTTTGAACACGCGAGAAGTCTTTCCCAGTTTCCGTCTCGTGTTCCACAACTTCCTTGACCGCGTCACGGCACATACCGATACGTGACGGGTAAAACGATCTTTTGATTTAAAAGCGTTTGAGAAGCTTTTACACGGTGGCCTGTTGCGGACAGGAGTTATTTTTCCAACCGCCATACATCTCGGCGGAAATGCGGTTGCGAGTTTAATACACGTATATACGGAACCTCGATCGCACGTAAGAATTTACGTACGTGTGAAACGTTTCTCTGGTCATATTTTCGGGGTCGATGTTGTTTCTTATTCGGATCCATTGAGATTGTCGCGTTTTATCGTCCGTGGTGCGGTCGTTTCGACAAATTTACGTGGGCTTCTAGCACACGAACAAGCTATAAACACGAGAATGTGTCACACGTTTGTGGAAATTTGTCAATTTTTGTAAATTTGTCGAGCCTTGAAACATTGAATTTCAGGTTGCTTTTTTTGGCCATCCGCTCGGCGCGGGGAATTTCGTTCGGGTTTGTCCGATTCGAAGGAACTAATGAGGTTTTACGGCTTGTGGATTGGAGAGTAGGCGAGTGGCCGCCTCGCTGTATGGGGGTCGTCGGATGACACGTAATTTCCTTCGAGCATATTTCACAAGTTACGGCGTATACACATGTGGAGGAAAGTAACGAAATATGAAATAGTATACTCAAGGGAGGACACCACTGTGCATGACGGGCCGAAAAAAGCTCGTTTTTTTGATTTTTCTTGTTTACCGAATTATTTATTTGGGATTCGAAAAAAGGGACTTTATTAAGCGTACATTGAACTTGATTCGTGTGCGTTTTTTTTTAAATAAAAAGTTAACATACTTCATCCATCGATAACGTGACAATGGTTGGCCTGTATAATAAAAAATACAAAAGTTTTATAATCTATGTAAATGTAGTTCTCGTTGTACGCAGCCGTTAAAAAAAAAAAAAATTACTAAATCGCGGGTGTTGAAAAAGTTTTACTTGACTTCGGGGGCTTCGTGAATACTAAATTTAAAAAAGGCTACGTAGAACGATGGCTAGCGCATTACGGAAATTTTGGTTTCTTGAAATTAGAAGTCGGATCATTATAGCTAGAGTTATGATGGCGGTCAGGTCGAGAAAAGTCGTTTTGAGAAAAACGCCATTGAAAGTTTTAGTACAAGTCACTCATTTCGCTATTTGCTCCCACTAAATCGTCTGCAACTTGCCCAATTTTCAATGTATTAACGTGATCATTTTTTCACATATTCTTGAATATGTGAGATACTTCGAAAAAATGCAAAAAAATGAATTATATTATTTTATTTTTAATTCGAAATACCACAACTTCTCTACTAAAAAAACACAGTGCAAGAGGCAATGTAAGGTAATTTATTGTCTCATTCGCTCACTTCAGTATAGCTTAGTGTGCCAATTTTCATGTCAATCCGTTCATTAGATGTCGATCAATCGTGTACACCGTTTTGAAAAACACCGTTTCGAGATAAACGCGTTCAAAACTTTACCAGCGGTTCCATCGTCGTAATCATGGGTTCACCTTCGATCTGCGATTCCTGCTCCATATCGCTCATCCACTAAAAAACGGTCATAACCGAAAAATGCTGTTTTGAGGAAAACGCATTTTAATATTTTTCTCACATTCAAGAGGAGGAGGAAGAAGAGTGACGACAATATTTATCTAAATTAGCCTGTAATGATTTTATTATTTGTGAAACTTATCAACCTTTTTGAGGCTTATAAATAATCCATAGCCAATTGCAATAAACGATTTTTCTGCGCAATCACAGTTTTTTTGAGGATGAGCGATATGTTAGACGCTTCTCTTCAATTCGAGTTGCCTCAAGCGACGGACGAGTGTGCGTCATTTTCACAGTAGTCTAACCCCTCAAAAGAAACGTCGTGCCTCATATCAATGTTCGATATTATAGCTACCTTTTTGTTATTTTCATTCATGAACAATTTTGATGCTATTAATGAAGATCAAAGATACAAGACTTACTGAGTCAACCGAAAATATATGGACGATTATACTGCCCATTAAACGTTAACTTAATTTGTGAAATTTTGTTTTTTCCAAAGAAAAACAAAATGGTATTTCTGCTTGGTTCCCTTTCTCTGTAATATGATTGATATTATATGCTCAAATACATAGATACATGTTGTATAAGTATTATACATTCGATATGTCATTTATTTAATGTCTATTTCAGTTATATACTTATATATATACATATACAGGGTTTTAGGAAGATCGATACAAAGCCTTAAGGGGGTGATAGATCACCTCGTTAAGCACATATCTAACCTAAGTTACCTTAGTCCAAAGTCTAAGGATTTTGAGTTATCATGGTAAGTATGATTTTTGGAAAATTTCCCAAAACTAAGTACTAACTCGTTTACCTCTTACGTTAATGCTATTTTTTTTAAACAGCACTAACATAAAAGGTATTTTTATTTCTTTACGTTTTTAATTAAGTTTAATTTTTTTACGTTTATTTTAAGTTTTTAATTATTCGACACGTCCCATTTAGTTAGTCGTGTGGGTAACATAAAAGGTATTTTTATTTCTTTACGTTTTTAATTAAGTTTAATTTTTTTACGTTTATTTTAAGTTTTTAATTATTCGACACGTCCCATTTAGTTAGTCGTGTGGATACAGATGATTGTATTGGTATCTTTCGATTGAATACAAATTAAGCTAAAACGCAAATAAGTTTTTAGTTGCCAATTATTGTCTGTTTGAACATTACGAGTGAGTTAGTACCTCATTTTGGGAAATTTTCCAAAATTCATACTTGCCATAATAACTCGAAATCCTTAGACTTTGGACTACGGTAACCTAGGCTAGATATGTTCCTAACGAGGTTACCTGTCACCCCCTTAAGGCTTTCCATCGACCTTCCTAACACCCTATACGTATATGTGTATGCATGTATTTATTTATACAATATGACTTATACATATTGCATAATATATAGTCTGCTATAGAAATGCCACAGAACATAACTCTTGGACGCGGTGACAGGCGGGAGAGCCGTTGGCGTGTGAATAATCGGGTCGGACTACAAATGCGAGATGCTGAACGCAGACGCACACATTTACATACACACATATGCACATACACACGTATGAGCGACGACGCAAGAGGAGCAAAGCCGCGGCCGGGCTCACGCCACATCGGGATCATTGCGAAGTCGACAAGCCGTAACGCAACTCTCTGGCCGAGCATCCGGTAAGCCTGCACCCGATCGCTCGCGCACGAGGAAATGAAAGAGGTAAAACGTAACGAGCGATGACGGATGAAACGCGACGGTATCCAAAGTATCGCTATTGCCGGGACCTCTCCACGCTCGAACGTCACGCGAAAACTCCGAACGGAAGTTTTGGGCTCTGACGGGAAAAAAAAGTATCGCGATCGGTCCCTGGATGGTGAGGGAAATCGTACGGTTTCGACGTTTCATATTGTCGATGCAGAAACATGCTAGTCTTGCAGTATCGATTTTGAGGGAAATCTGTGGGTGGAGTACTCCATTTTTATAGTATCGTCATTTTGGTAAATGTGGAGAAATGTGTGGAGCTGGGCGAGGCCGTTTGGATTTGTGCGGGAATTAGTACTTTTGAGGATGTTGAAGCGGTCCAGATGAGTCAAGTAACAGTTTATCATTATTTTTTTCAATGAACCTGAAGAAAATGCATACGAGGTATATATTTATTCTGTAGGTGGTAATTTTTCATAAAATGTATAATTAAAAGGCAAAATTATGCATTTTTATATTTTTATTACGTAAATAAGAAAAAATTTCGTGTTACTGCGAACTGGAAAAGGTTTCACATTATCGATGATATTATTGTGGAAAAACTGCGGCAGCGAATGTTTTATACAACTTAGAATGAAGTTTTGAGTCATTTACACTTATGCCTATTTGTATTTATGTCACGGTATTATTTATAATCACCATTAAGTAATATTAAGAGTTGCCAAAATATGGCAACTTTGCAGACATTGAGGTTAGCAGCAATGCTCTTCATTCGCCAGCCTAGATTCGTAATCTTTCATCAAACCTTGATGATTCAATATTGAATGTATATAAAGATGGGCAAGATGAAGTTTTTTTCTTAATGTTTACAAAGGTTTAGTTTACGTTGACCCGTTGTTAAAATTGGTTTATCTTGGTGCTAAATAGCCAAAAAAATTGGCTATTTAGCACTTGCCCATCTAACCGCATGTAAAATTACATACATTAAGATATTTTTTATCTCTGGTGTTTCGTGGTGAAGAAAGTTCAAAAAAATTCATAGAGGCTCAGTATAGTCTAGACAATAATATATCATTTGGTTCATTTAATCTGGGATTGTGGCCAACGCTCCGACCTCCTTAAATCAAAGTTTGTTTGGGTGTATGGAGCTTCCCCTTCTACGATGTTTACATTTCGAGTGGGCGCGGGGTCATTTTGACCCCAAAATTGGGCAGCAACAGAGGCAGCTTTAATCCAAACCAAATTTTTCGAAAAATTGTTTTTTACTCTGTGCACCTATGAAGTCGAAAAAAATCGCTGAAAAATCATATATTTCATTCAAAGTGAATAATTTTCGAGATATTTGTAGCCAAAAACAGCTTGGGCGCGCATTAGAGCTCATGTTCAATCGTTATACTATTTCTGTGTCATTACAATCGCGACAATTTTTTTTTACTGATTTCGCCATGGACCTACGATTTGACATACTAACCGTAAATTTGTTTACATTGATTCTCAAAAACAATATTTGCAATACCGAAAAATCATCCAGTTTTCCACTTTTGCAATCCGTTCGTTGTGAAAATATATGTATTTTGAGAATTTCGGTGTTTTTTCTCAAACATATACATTTGGCGTATTTGACACGGAGTATTTGAGAAAAAAACCGAAATTTTCGCAAGAATAACGAAAAACGAGTATGAAGTCCTCGTAAAGATCAACAGTGACTTGGAAACCGCGGGAATATCATCGCTTAATAACATCAGACATTAAACCCGCAGTGGTCCCTACGAGAAACACCCTCCGGAATTTTCCTACGCCAGTTTCCCCGCGTCACCGTTAATTTCGAATTTAATCGCGTGGAAAGATTGAAATCAGTCACCCCGCATATCTATATACGAATCTATATTAACGCACCTCGAATACGCTCCGGACGGGAGTGACGAATATAAATGTTACCACTGTGTTTTGTCACGTAACCCGTCGAAAAGAGTGATGATGAATAATGGGGCCGCAACAGTTACGCCAACAAATTATAGCGTCGCGGGAGCATGGAGTGTGAAAACATAATGAATCACGATGAACAATACAGGCCGGTGACGGATCGCGTGAAAAATCCTATTGAAGAAATATATGGTGAATTGAGGTATGCTTAGTCGGGACGCAAAAAATATTGCGGATCGAGAAACTCGTGCTACCATATAGCTGGAGAGGGGACAACCCAGTGGGCAAGAGCTAGGGAAACGAGAACTTGTCGATTCAGGGCTCTGCATAAGCTTGAAGTTAATAACCCTTCGAATTCACGCTTCCGCCACGAACCTCTGACTACACACGGGGTCGATCCGACCCCAGACGTTTTTTAGATCGTTGTGTTTCGGTAAATATGCATTTTTTTTGTAGATACGTTTGTTGTAGTCAATGATCCTTATTTTATGGCCCAAAATGTATTTTTTAAGCAAAACAAAAATTAAGTGCCCAAACATTCGTTCAAAGTGGGAGATGCGTTGAAAAATACGTACTTGCGTGGAAAAGATCATCATTTTTTTTACATATGAGATTAGTCCTTTGAGGTTTTTTGACAGAAAGGTTTATACATACGAAAAAAGACAGTGTCGATCGTTTTTCCAAAAAGTCTATTTATTCGGAGGTTTGAATTTGAACACTTTCGGGATAGTGAAAAATGGAAAAAATCGACTCTAGCAGATTAGTTATTGGAAACGTATATTTTTCGCATATTTTTACTTCAATGATTTATTATTATTTACATTTGCCGCAATCGACGCATAAGTGCATCCGGTGCCCGTTGCACATAGTCCTTCTGCATAACGGACACTTGCTTTTAGTTTTATGATTTATGACGAAAAAATATATTTGAGCATTTTCTATCGTAACTCACTTACATGTAGTAATAACACACCAAATTTTACAAAAAAAAAGCCTTACTTTCACCGCACTACTGCAAAAACGGGGTCGACTCGACCCCAGGTCCTTTTTTGACAGCTGTCCTCAGTACACGAGCAACATGCAGGATCGAGGCCAAGTATCTACGTATGGAATAGGAATGGGGGAACATTCGAGCACCGCACTGCGGCCGAATAGATTACCCCGTTTTGCCATACAATCCCCGAAAAAAATGGGGTCGAAACGACCCAATGAGCAGTCGAAGGGTTTAAAAAAGACTATTTTTCATTGCGTACTCTTAGAGCCCAAGGTCTTAACTTTTATTTGCAGCCAACATTTCGTAAAAATTTCGAAAATTGACCAAGTTCGGAAAGTTTTTGTGAGGGCTCAGATTTTTTTCTTTTGCCATTGTCCCGAAGCTATGCTTTATAAAACGGTGTAAGTCGTCGCTCAAAATCTTTTCATCCGACTTCACATCGGACGGAGCATCCTTCATAACATTTTTTATCGTATGATCAGATGATGTTTTTATGTGTTTACCCATTTGTTAATAACAAATAAACAAAGTGTTTTTGGTCGAAAATTGAACGCTATTCCTACAAGTCGGAGGTTCTACAGGTCATTTTCGGATTTTCCAAGATTTCCAAAAAGTATTCGGTCGTACGAGAGTTTCAATGTCATAACGAAGGTACACTTTTTATTTTTCGTGTCAGACCACCCTAGTTGACAGAACCACCCACACCGATTGGCCCTGCAGCAACGGCGGCTCTTTGTCCAAATAATAATAACTTCATCGTTTATCAATATTTTTCTATAAAAAAAAAACACCCAAACTTGGCGGGACTATGTATGAAGTATGTGTAAAACCACAATCTCGTCATGCGGATACTGTCATCAGAATACATAAAAATATTGGAAATCGACCTGTTGTTTGGCCCTCAGGCTAACAGCCCAGGCTCGCAGCTCTTTCGACAATCGTTATGGCCGCAATACCTGCACCCCTATTTTCTTTGCTTATCAACCATCACCCTGAAGTTTCGCAGCGTTGACTGTTCAGTTAGTTTTACAGAGTCGACAAACAAAAATGTCGAATTTCGAAAGCCATTTCGAAATCCAGATCAACAAATGGAGGAAGGGCAAAGAAACATAAAATAAATGTTAAGAATATTCCTCCAAATGAACACCATATTTTACCGATCGTGATATTGTACAGCTCGTGTTCTATTTTTTTTTTTGCTTATATCACGATGGTAATCATTTGGCAAGGCAACATAGCAATCTTCTTTCGGGACGTGTAATATCGTAATTAAGTTTCGGGTCCGCAGCATTGTGGAGCCAAACGACCTAAAGGTACGTCTCTGTGCGCGGAACAATATCCAGTTGCTTTTAGTATGTACAGCTTAAACGCGATGATAGCCGCAACTTGACCCTTGGGCCTTTAATTGTGCATTCGGGTATCGCCATCGCGGGGGAGTTAGGCGGATGGATAGAAGAAGATAGAGAGAGAGAGAGCGCCGTAGAAATGAGAGCGAGAGGTGAACACAAAGAGAATTGAGCAGACGTAAAGAGAGAGAGAGAGAGAGTGTGTGTGTGTGTGTGTGTGTGTGTGTGTGTGTGGTGTATGAGTGCGCGCGCTTTTGCAGTGAACGTCTATCATCGTCTATTTGGCCCGAGGCACACCAGATGTAGAATTAACGCGAGTTCGCGAGTGAAGTTTGAATACGGCAAAGAATACAGAGGGCTATGAGAGGAAATATTAGGTGAGTTTAGAGAAGAGCCCCACGGTCAAATGAAATTACTTTCGATCCGGGCGAAATCCCGAGTAAGATAAAAACGAAAGATTTCTGACAGGCCATATATAGGTACCAGGTGTAGAAGTATTCGATTTTTTTAAATCTGATTCCATTTACTCTGAAAGACACACTGAATTTTTTTTACATTTTTCGAAGCAACCCTCAGTAAAAAAAAATCCGAAAAAAACGCCCTGATTTAAAAATCTAAAAACATTCCCAAAAATGCGTGTTTATATGTAAACATTTTCAAGCTATCACCCGCAGTGGGATTATGATTTTTTCTGTACTGAAGACGACTTCAATTGAAATTAATACCAAAACTTTTTGACTTCTAACGACTAACGCAAACGGCTTCTGGGTGGAAGTCTACAGAATGTACGATATAAGTGACGAGCAATGAGACGGAGATAGACGGAGAGAGGCAGAGAGAAAGAGAGAGGAGAGACAAAGAAGGAGAACAGATATAAATATTCCGCAAAGTGACAATTGACTTCATCGGGAAGATCCGAAAAGTAATAATTGTTTTTTTCCGTTAAGAAACTAATATCGCAGCAACTTTGTCGAGTCATAAAAAGAAAAAAAATTAAGGTCGAAAATCCTGAATTCTTTGTTGTGTACGGTACATTACAATTCGGTTGTTTTACCTCGTTTCACCAAACATATATATCGCTCATCCCCTAGAAAACTATCATAACACAATGATGTTGTTTTGAGAATAAAGCCTTAACATTTTTTCACATTCTTGGGGCTACTGTGACGTCAATATTTATCTAAGTTAGCCTATAATGATTTAAAGTGTCGTGAAATTTGTTAACCTTTTTGAGGGTTATAAATAACACGTAGCGAATTGCAATAAACGATTCCTCTGTGTTATGACAGTTTTTAAGAGGGTGCGGAATACGTGCATGTATACCGACACTGAAGATGGGCGGTTGGGATTCGGCTCCGGCGGTACATCGAGTTGAGCAGCGCTGTGCATGGCCAATAGTCGAAGTGGTGACCGCTTAGCCGTACACCAGCTTGCGCATCAACGAGGGAGTGGAAGGCCCATACTACTGAGGCCTTGGGTGTAGATACTGGAGTGAAAGTCTGTGCACAAAATAATCGAAGAAGTATGGGGCCTCCTATACCGGCACGGGTTTTCCACAGTTTCCCCGTGCCCTCGGCAGATGCGATTTGGTGTAGGTCAAGACGGCTATGGCCGCAACGAAAGTTAGGTTAGATTAGCGAAGTGTAGGTAGGAAGTGATAGGAAAGTACTTAATTGGGAACGGTAATAGAGTGTCTCAAAATGACCTGACATTTTAATTTATTGATAAAACGTATTGTTTATTAGAAAAGTACGAATATTTTAATTGTAATATAAGATACAAACATGGAGGTTATGTGTGGAACACAATATCCGATAAATGGCTGCCTCGTCCCTGTTTGCAAACGTTCACTCTTTTGACGAAATTTTCAATAACATTTTGGCATAATTGTGGACTAATTTCATCAATGGTGCGTCCAATTGCTTCCTCAAGCTCCAGAAAGCTCTGTGGATCATTGGCGTACATTTTTCCTTTCAGAAAATCCCAAAGAAGGTAGCCCAATGGCGTCAACTCGCAACGATCTTGGTGGCCAATTCACATCGCCGCGAAATAACACGATCATGAACGTTCGTGTGCAATAACTGCATTGTTTTGCTCGCTGTGTGGCAGGTAGCGCGATCTTGTTGAAAGAATATGTCTTCCAAGCCACTGCCGTTTATGCCATTTAACGGATATTGTGTTCCAGACATAACCTCCATGTGTGTAACTTATATTAAAAGAAAAATATTCGTCCTTTTCAAATAAATAATACGTTTTATTAATAAACAAAAATGTCTGGTTATTTTGAGACGCCCCTTAGGTAAAAACCCGCAACGGGATACGTTGAAACTCTGAAAATATATATATGTGCATGTATACATGGTAAAATCTGATACTGATGACCATCCTGGCCCATAATCGACGATTTGTTTAACGGGGCTGCATAACCTTGGGGCCTAAAAAACAAGTCGGTTTTGAAAATTGTTTTCTTCTGAGAGTATTGGAAAGATGAGATAGAGGTTTTACACACAATTAATTCATACTCTTCGCAAGTTTGAGTTTGTTTTTAATTTAAAAATATTGATAAACGACGGAGTTGTTATAATTTAACCAAAGTGTCGCCATTGCTGCATGGCCGATCCATCTAGTTAGGTCGATCTACAATTTAAAAAATATAAATTTTACTTTTAGTACAATAATACTACATAACTTTTGTACCACCACATATCTTTGGAAATTTTGCAAATTCCGACAATGGCAAGTTATAGAAAAAACGAAAGTTCGAATTTTTCCCAAAAAACCTTTAATCATTTGTCACTCACAAACGGGTAGACACATGAAAAAACCATCCGGTCATACAATAGAAAATATTATAAACTGTGCTTTGTGTGAATTTAAAGTGAATCAAACAAACAGATTTTGCCATACGACTTGGACCGTTTCACGCAACAGTTCGAGAAAAACGCAAAAGGGAAAATCGCAAGGGCAATCTACCCTTCACAAAAATCGTCGTGCTTTCTTAAATTATGAGAGAATTTGCGAAAATCATTCATTGCAAATTAAAGTTAAGATCTCACGCTATAAAACAATGCAATAAGCAAATCGTATTTTTGAAATTACGAGCTCACACAGCCGCGTAAAGAGCCAGCCGTGCTGATAGCCGCTATCAATCTAACGATATCAAATAGTCATTTTCCCATATACATGAATATAAAACACGATGATGATAAATCTTGAGTGCAGGCTTGTTTCGCGGTAAGCAAAGAGAGCTCGCGAAATTGCGCGAATACTCGGTTGGGCGAGTGGGTCGAAGAGAAAGGGCGGGTAGGGTGAGTCGGAGGCAGGGTAGGGAAGCAAGTGAGCGAGTTTAGCCCTCCGGCAATGTCTGTCAAGTCAGCCGCGGTAATAAGTTTGAAATCCACATCAGGCGATTAATAATGCCCGAGCAATTCACTAAAAAGGAACTATGCTCCGAGAGCGCGGCGAGAGCAAGTTGTTAAGCTGGCCTGAGGCCGACGAGGTATGGAGGCCATGTTTGCTGTCAGTAACAACTCTCGCAGCTATCTCGCTCTTGTTCGTATCACCGCGTACGTATAGATACATAGATACACGTATGTTCATCTTGTTTGTGGCTGCACTCCTCGCGTTTTTCGTCTGCTCTGTGTGTGTGTGTGCGCGCACGCGCGCGCCTTGTGTGTGTGTGTGTGTGTGTGTGTGTGTGTGTGTGTGTGTGTGTGTGTGTGTGTGTGTGTGTGTGTGTGTGTGTGTGTGTGTGTGTGTGTGTGTGTGTGTGTGTGTGTGTGTGTGTGTGTGTGTGTGTGTGTGTGTGTGTGTGTGTGTGTGTGTGTGTGTGTGTGTGTGTGTGTGTGTGTGTGTGTGTGTGTGTGCGTGCGTGTGTGTGTGTGTGTGTGTGTGTGTGTGTGTGTGTGTGTGTGTGTGTGTGTGTGTGTGTGTGTGTGTGTGTGTGTGTGTGTGTGTGTGTGTGTGTGTGTGTGTGTGTGTGTGTGTGTGTGTGTGTGTGTGTGTGTGTGTGTGTGTGTGTGTGTGTGTTTGTGTGTGTGTGTGTGTGTGTGTGTGTGTGTGTGTGTGTGTGTGTGTGTGTGTGTGTGTGTGTGTGTGTCGCTCTCGCCCTCGCTCTCGCTCTCGCTCTCGCTCTCGCTCTCGCTCTCGCTCTCGCTCTCGCTCTCGCTCTCGCTCTCGCTCTCGCTCTCGCTCTCGCTCTCGCTCTCGCTCTCGCTCTCGCTCTCGCTCTCGCTCTCGCTCTCGCTCTCGCTCTCGCTCTCGCTCTCGCTCTCGCTCTCGCTCTCGCTCTCTCTCTCTCTCTCTCTCTCTCTCTCTCTCTCTCTCTCTCTCTCTCTCTCTCTCTCTCTCTCTCTCTCTCTCTCTCTCTCTCTCTCTCTCTCTCTCTCTCTCTCTCTCTCTCTCTCTCTCTCTCTCTCTCTCTCTCTCTCTCTCTCTCTCTCTCTCTCTCTCTCTCTCTCTCTCTCTCTCTCTCTCTCTCTCTCCCCCCCTCCCTCCCGCCCTCGACGTGCTTTGATACCGAGCCTCTCTTGCTTCGATGGTGGGAGAGACTGTAAAGCTCGCGCGCGCGAGAACAGCCAATTAATTTATTGCCATACGTCCACGGGAATTTATTTGACCGGCTCTACAAGCGCGTTTTTCATTTTAATTAATGTTACGACTGCCACTGCGCGCGCGATATTCTCGGTAACTTTGACGTTGTATATATTTGACTTTGTGTATATATATATATATATATATACACGCGTCTACATGCCCTATACCGATGTATTTCAAAAAGGCTCTTCTACGCGCGTTTGTTACTCCGCCTTGTTTATGGGTGTCTTTGGGTGTCGTAAAAGGGTGCCGCCGATTGCACGTTATTTCATCACCGCGCTGTATCTTTTTCGCGCGGCGCGGAAGGCCGAGGGTATGAAAAAAAACTGCCCCCGATTGAAAATAACGACAAGGATCTTTTGTACTACGTTGTTCAGTGTCGTACTCCGCGCGCGTGGCTTATGACCACTCAGGTGTCGAACTTGTGCAGAAATTTGTTGCGGAGTCCATTAGTTCCTACCATATTACTATAGGGATTTGACAGGGTCATCAATTTGATAGGGAGTCCCAAAAATCCACATATACCATTATCGGGATTTTTGAGGGACGATGCACATACGGAGTCCTGATTGGGTTCCAATTTAATTCTGCACTGTTCCCCAGTAAACGCCGTTTGAGGATTCATACCACGTTCGAATCGAAAGTATGTAAAAAGTCAGGAGAAAAACCTTGGCGTGTTGAAACAACCTGCACACTTCGTGAGTGTACTTGTCTGGTGATATTATGGCCAAGTGCAGTAAAATAAATAACAAACGTTAATTACAGATGATTTTTTATCCCCTGCTATCAAATGCTAAAAATAAACGTTTTCAACAATTAATCTACCGAAGGAGTCGTTTTTTTTACTCTTCACTATCCCGAAAACGATCAAATCCAAACCTTCGAATGAATATACTTTTTGGAAAACCTCCAAGGGTTTTTTTTATCTTGAAAAGAATATTATTATCTCTTTTATGCAAGGACGAATTTTTCAACGCATCTCCCCCTTTGCACGAATGTTTGGATAGTCAATTCTTGTTTTGTCGTTTAAAAAAAATACATTTAAAGCCGTAAAATAAGGATCATTGAGTACAAAAAACGTCTCTAGAAAAAAAATGCATATTTACTGAAATAGAACGATCTGAAAACCGTCTGGAGTCCGGTTGACCCCATATGCAGTTAGACGTTCGTGGCGGAAGTGTGCAGTTGATGGGTAAGATCCACCCGTTTCGCATAATCTATATATTTTATTTGCAAAGTTCAACGTACCGAAAGCGGCGAGTTCCTTTGAGAATCGTATCGGATTCTGTTTGCTAATCTGGAAATGCTTCAGTATTCTAATTGGATTCGTACACCACGATGGGAGAATTCTGATAAGAATCCAATGTACGATCGTGACGTTTTAGTATAGGGATCAATGCGCTGACCCATTGGATCCCTATCAGGAAGTGGGGACACGTATGGGAATCCAATTGGATGCCTACGACAATGTCTTCACTCGTATTCACAACTTTTCGGTGCTGCGTCCTTTGAGGATTTTTTCGCAGGCAAGCTGAAAACAATCAGTCGAATCAGCTCATCCACGGTTGGACAATGATCCATTGAGATGCGATACTAAAATATTCAATTAGCCGGATGGAATTGATAAATGTAAATGTAATATTTTATTTTATAAATAAATAATTCGTACGAAACGACGTAAGTCGTATTGCAAAATCTATTCGCCCGATTCCCTTCAAATTTGGATCTAGCATTGTTTATAACATTTGCTACTGTGTAACTCGATGATTTTTTTACATAATTATTTATACGTTAGTACTAAACGTTCAAATTGATTGTTTTATCTTCCAAAAGCAAAATTTCTTGGCGACACATTGCCGTTTTCCTATTTTTCAAAATTAAATAAAAGTATCCGGCCGTACGAAACTTTAATTATTATACTGAAAGTAAATTTATTTATTTTTCATTTCAGATCACCCTAGTTGCCAGAACCACATATAAAGATCGGCGGCGCTGTGGCGCGTCCAATCTTTGAATAAAAATTTGAATAACCGATAAATAAAAATAACTTCATTGTTTATCAATATTTTTCCACCAAAATAAAACACAAACTCGACAAGACTATGTATTAATTGTGTTTAAAACCCCGACCTCGACATCCTAATGCGCTCATCAAAAATAAATATCAAGAAACGAGTTCTTTTCTGGCCCTGAAGTGTATGCAGACCCGTTGACTGGAACGCTGACTTTCTTCTTAACGGGATAACTCAACAACAAAAATTCGTATACTTTGGTTCATCGGTGAAATCCAACGTGCACGTGTATGTATATTGATTGAATTCATGCAATTCGTCTTGCACTTATAACTAATTCAACAGTATCCATAAAATTGAATATATTAATCCAAAAATGCGACAACGTATATGGCATTATCACAAAGATCTCGTTTACAGCGAAAAATTCTCCCCAATGGTTCTTACGCGAATTCCACGTGCGCGAGCACGGCCGACCCCTCTCTGCCCCTCTCTTGCCGACGACAACTGAAAAAGCCTGTACGGTTGTATAATTTTCGTTATTGCCAAATGCATTCGAAGCAGGGCCCCCGAGGGCAAGATGGAAAGACGAATTCGCGAGTCGGGACATAAAAAGCTCTCCGTCACGTCAATACGCTCGGACAGCGTTATGACCGCGCCAGTCGTCACGGCAGTACCGACCGCCAAACATCCATACACACACACACACGCACACACACACACATATAGGGTGTCCTGTCATGAAGTGATAATCCTGCAGCTGTCGTTTATCAGGCCCTACTATATGCTGGAATTTCAGTTTAGTAAAAGCTCCACGGTTTTCGAGATAACAATTATTTGCTTTTGGTTTTTCGCATGCCATTTCTACAAATAACTTTTTTACCCGGTTAAAAAAAAATACTCTTGGTTATTTGTTTTATCTAGAAAAGTCTTCTTCTAAACCTTAAATGTTAAGGAAACTTTATGAAAAAGATCTTATGCAGAATTTTCATACAAACCAATTCGAACATCCGACTTTGATAGGCTGCGGTGTACAAAAAATGTACTTCAGACATCCTACCAAATACTTAAAAAAGGTGCTTAGTTATTGTCGATTCAATTACTTAAAAAAGTTGCTTAGTTATTGTCGATTCATATCATTTGTAGAAATGGCATTCGAAAAACCAAAAGCAGATGATTTTTTTTTTTCAAAACCCAACCTAAATCCCAAAATCTCGAAAACCGTGAGACTTATACTAAACTGAAATTCCAGCACATAAAGCATGTCCCCAAATTCACGCATGAAGTAATAGTGACAGAAAACACAGGTTTTCGATTAAACATTGTGAGTTTTACATTGATTCATAAAGTATACAGTATAGGGTTATTCATGCAATAGCATATCAGGTAAATGGCCTCCACAGCCATGATTTGCATGAAGATGTGAATCTTTCGTGAGAATACGCTGTAGAGAGCTTCTCGAAATGTCCAATTCTTGTCCACGTTGCCGAATTGATGTTCCTGGACTCTCAGCAACACTCTCACGAACTGCGTCGATGTTTTGTGTTGAACGATATGTTGAGGGACGGCCAGAGTGTATAAGATCACTAATTGACCCAGTCTCCCTGAATCCTTAATTTAATCTCTTGGCAGTTGACGAAGTTAAATCACCGACCATATTTTGTACGAAAATTTCGAACTTCAGCTGCCAAACTTTCATTCTTTTATAAACATTGCTCAATAATGAAAACACGTGGTTCTCTCTTGTAACGTGCCATTTTTAATAACCCTGAACTGTCAGCTGTCACGCTGTCTTCTTTTCGTTGGCAACACTTTATCGCACGAATGGCGCAAAATTGAAAAATTGCGTCAATTTTTGGACACCCTGTATATATATATATATATATATATATATATATATATATATATAAGTACTGTATGAATGTATGTATATCTATACTGACGTACAATCTCGCGAGTACAGTATGAGGAAGAGGCTAAATGCCGACGGGACATTCGAAGCGTGTGGCAACCGCTTAAACGATCTTGCTGCTTAATGTCCCCGTGCGCGAGCATATCGCGTGATTTATGATGGATGTAAATAGCTAAACGAAAGGTTTATCCGTGAAGAGGAAGAAGAAGAAGGAGAAGAAGCCGGCGAAGATGAAGAGGAGAAAGAAAAAGACAACTGCGCGTCGTGGACGAATGAAGGTGCAGGGCCAAACGGGTTAAAGCGAAAGAGAAGATGAGCGAGTCGTCGGTCGAATTCGCAGGCCAGACAAGGACAGAGACCGAGAAAGGCAAAAGCAAAATTAAAAAAATCGAAAAAGCAACGCGGAAAGAGAGAAGGAGAGAGAGATAGGGGGAGGGAGGGCGGGAGGGATGGAGGGAGAGAGACAGAATGTGAAAAGAGGATGAAAAGCAAAAAAAGCACCCACGCAGAGACAAGAGACCGCTCGCGACGAGCCGTGCACGGGGCTTCCAGCGGTGTCGTAAGATTTACGATAATGGCGGAGATATATACTCGCGAGTGAGCCCGCGAGATTTATTGGCCCGCGCGATCGAATGAAAGCGATGCCTCGTTAGTTAGGTTTTGAGTTAGGTAGTCGATATGGATGTCAGACGCAATTCGTTTCGTTGCCTAATTATAAAAGCGCCCGCGTTCCGGCCACCAGTCAGTATACCCGAAACCGCTGCTGGAGGCACTCTTCCCTATACAGCGGCGAATCCGCATTAAATTTACTAGGGGAAAAAATGAGAGAGAGAGAGGGAGAGACAGAGAGAGAGAGAACAGGGGAAAAAGGAGCTCCGAATGCGAAAGTCCCGGGTGACGAGAAAGCGGAAATGCCGAATATACATGTATATGTGTTTACGTGTATACAGGATGACAATTATAAGGTGACCGTGTGTATTTCGAGGACCTGGACCGGGGAGATTTTCCCACTGAGAAAAACACGATAACTAATCGTTTTTCAAGTCCTCTTCGAAAGACAATTCTTTCGAAGCCTTTCTTATAAATTGTATTCGTTAGGGAAAAAATCAGCATTCTGGAAAAAATAAAATTTCCATTCTCATTTCAGCAGAATGAAGCTAATTAAATTTCGAATACGAAACTCTCCGGATAAAAATGTTTCTAATGGAATTAACTTTCGTTTATCCACCTTTAAATTGTGGACAATAATTTTTTCGACGACGCGTGATGTAGTGTAAAAAAGTTTTTTTCGGGAGTGTTTCATATTCGAAGTTGAATTACCTTCATTCCGCTGTACTCGATATGGAATTTCGACCCTCGTCCGTGTTTATCGCTATCATCCACAGTGATCACAAAATTGACAGAGGCAAAAAAGAAATTCAACGCCTTGGGCAAAATCACGGAATGAGGATAGTAAATCACCCGAACGAAGTGGCGTCAAACCTGCTATCCGAAAATTCAATAATCAAGAGGCTCCAGAAATACAAGCCAAGGGTTTGTATTTGCCAATAAATCGGTTTCCGGAGTAAAATTAAATATTGACATCACCAACGGGTGACGTGAGTCGGATATCACTGGATACTCACCACGACAGGGTGTTCCGTTATGAATGAATGAGCATGCAACTGGCGATAGGCCAGGCACGTATGGTATGCTGGAAATTCAGTTCACTAAAAGTCGACGGTTTTCGAGATTTTGGGCTTTGTGTTATTTAAAGAAAAACATCTGCTTTTGGTTTGTCGCATGCCATTTCTACAAATGATATAAATCGACAATAACTAAAATTCTTTTAAAGTAATTGGCACGATATTCATACTACATTATTGTACGCCGGAGGCTATCAAAGCCATATGTTTGGATTGGTTCTTATGAAAATTCTGCATAAGATCTTTTTTCATAAAGTTTCCTTCACATTTAAGGTTAAAAAGAAGACTTTTGAAGGTAAAACAAATAACCAAGAGTATTTTTCTTAAAAACCGTAGTAGTAGTAGAAATAGCATGCGAAAAACCATAAGCAGATGATTTTTATCTCGAAAACCTTGGACCTCTTACTAAACTGAAATTTCAGCATAAGGTAGGGCCTTATAGGTTGACGTAGGTTGACCTATCGACAGTTGCAGGATTAACCAGTCATATCAGGACACCCTGTATATATATATATATATATATGGAATTTTTATTTTTTTCAGATTGTTCCATTTTTTCTGACAGATCCTACTTGTTCCAAAAATACGCTATATTTTTTTCAAAGAAGATTTGGAAAACCATTGATAATAATATTCTTTTCGGTTGCGAAATCTCCGCTCGAGGCCCTTAAAATTCACAAGGCCTCTTTACAGTTGTCACCCTGTATAAATGCGTATGTAAACACACACACACAAACACACACACACACATATGCTTGTGTGCGTGTGTTTGTGCATATACGACACAACGATCTCCGCGGGGGTTGCGACTGCGGCGTCGTTTCAACTTTTGAAACCCCCGCCCCCGGCATCCAGTTTGCCAGGTAAAGCGAGATAGAAGGCTAAAAAAACCGCGTGTCCGTGCCGCATATTGCTCTCGACGGCGCGCACACAGTCACACACGCACACTCGCATATCCGTGAGGAACCCCGCACGTGTGGATTTAATAAATTATTCAACTCCGGCGAGCAAAGGACGCGAATGCGCCGAGGCCTGGGCGAAAAAATGAAATTTACCCGGCGACGGGACCAGAAAACCGCGAAATACACGCACTCGACAACCTCCGTTTTTCCTACTCGCTTTCTCTCTGTTTCTCTCTGTCTCTCGCTCTCTCTCTCTCTCTCTCTCTCTCTCTCTCTCTCTCTCTCTCTCTCTCTCTCTCTCTCTCTCTCTCTCTCTCGCTTTTTTTTAAATTTATGATTATTGTCATTATTATTGTTACAACTAGCAGCATTAGCATTATTAATACCGCCTGTTAATTGCGCCAACGAAAAAGATTCCAACTCTCCGCGATGATGACTTGATTCCATTTTTTCTACCGTTTTTTACGCGAGTTTGAAAAGCAAATTTGTAACAGATCTTACGCATAAGCTTATATTTCAATTGAATATATATTAGTATAAATTAGTATTATATATATATATATATATATATAATACTAATAATAATATGTAATAATATAATATACTATAATACTAAATATTACTACTATAATTGCTACTGTAATACTAAGTATTACTACTATAATACTAAATATACTAATAATAGTATACCAATACAATACTAAACCATTGGCAGTAGAAATATTTTCTCACCTATCAGACTTAGGAGAAAACTCTTCCTACAAAAGTAGCATAGTTCGACGTAGGTCATTGAGTGGTGGCTACGAGGTTCATCCAGGGGAGGCACTTCGGAGATTTCAATGTCGCCTCCATTTTTTTTTTAACGAGACCACTATTTTTTCAGAACTTTATCAAGGAACTAAAAATAAGTTCACACATCCAATTTCGAGATGATCGATCAAGATTTAAGGTAGAATATGTCCCCGGTAGTTGGGCACAGTTTTTAAAGGATCCGTAAAAATAAAAGTATAGACGTTTCTTTGCTTATCACCATTTGGAATTCACCTTGGAACATTTGACTTTACGATAATTTAGAAAAATAGAACCAACTCTTCTGAGATTAACCTTAAAATTGTTAAATGGCTAAAATCACTATTGGCCATCTTTGCCGGAGTATCCGGCTGTGACGGCCATAGACGTGGAGGACAGATGGCCAGAACTTAATTCTACTCTCGATGCTTTTTATTTGTTTTTATTGGATCCTCAATTTTTTGTTTCTTTTGGCCACATCTAGAACACATAGCATGGAATTTAGTAGAATGTTCGCGTACCCAACGTTGGCACACTATGGACTTGAAGCCAGCCTTTTATGAGATGGGTTGCAAAATAATTATTTCCGCAAATTTTTTTGGCATCGCCTTCTTATAACGTCTTTCTTAGGCCTTCATTGGTATTTCGTAGGTCCGAGTGGCTGCACGAACCGAAAATTTCCAATTTTGCACAGCACTCTAACTGCTGCTTTCAACGATTCTTCAGTCCAGTTCTCTCCCAGAGTAATTGCTTTCTCTTCTGCTAATAAATATTTTCTAATAGTGTCTACTTGTATATAATCGTGATTGGGACTTTTTATTATGATATTAATGTGGTTTTTTAAAATAATATGTTGAAAACAATAGTAATTCTAGGACTTGACAATTCTGTGTACGTTTCTAGTAAATTGGCTTGGCTTTTTCATAAAAAGTGATTTCGCTTCTTTTATATGTTTGAATTTAAAAAGTAATAATGTAAATAAAACTATTGTTTGATAAAAATCACAAGTATTTCGAGGTTAATTAGAATTTTGTAGATAGTGAAACGACCGATAATTTTTTGAAGGGCATGTGTTATTACTTGGAGTTTTTTTTTCTTACTTTTCAACTTTTTTAGGGGGTAGTATTCACTTGTATTTGACTAATGTGTAATAACTAATAATGTCTAATAAGGCGTCATACGCCGACCTAATCCGACGCGGCCATCTGACCTAATCTTCCGGGCGAGATGACCACATATACAATGTTAACAAGTAGAAACAATACATGCAAAATCGTGGGGTTATAATAAAGTACTGTTCGTGAACTTTTCTAAAAATACTAAAATAACCATTACTTTTACAAAATAAAATCACCCGAATGTAAAACATGAACCCTTTAAAAAACTTAGAAGTGAACAAACCAATTGAAAAGCATTTTACCTGCTCTTTTTATTTTTATTGCAAAACTTCTGATCGTACACTTACAACTGCGCACGACGCGAAGCGAATTAGATAGTAAGAGATGACATCTAGGAAGGAATTACTATATATGAAATATTTATATTGGCCATCGCTTCCATATGGCTAACTCCCCCAAAATTGCTCTAACAAATTGATAAAAACAAATGTCAATGTTTTCAGCCCGGAATCGATTATAGAAACGGTGCGAATACTTACTCCTATAAAAAGTGCTCAAACAGCCTGACGTAATTAATAAGACAACCAATGTAAGTCGAATTGCAAGCGTGCATTGAAAGGGGAAGCCATCTAGACTAAAAACATTGAAATTTCTTTTTTATTGATTTTTACCACTAAATATTGATCGATTATCTTGAAAATTGGTGTGCGAGCTTATTTTTAGATCCTTGGTAACATTAAAAACATGATGCCATTAAAAAAATGGCAGTCCCTTGAAATCTTTGGAGCGCCTCCACCTGAATGAACGTCATAGCTACCACTCAATGACCCCCTTCAAACTATGCAACTTTCGTAGGAAAAGTTTCCTTCTAACAAGGAACATCCCTCAGGTGTCCGCCTCCGATTTTGTTGAAACTCATATATGTGATAGAGCATCAAAAATTTTGAGACACGTATTTTTTTTTATCGGCGGAAAAACCGTTTTGAGGGGTGAAACGCACCCTCGAAAATGGGGATGTTTTTTCGTTTTTCGTCGATAACGTTTTAACGGTATGAGATATAAAAAAAATTCAAATTGCAACAATGTTTATTTTTTCATGTACTATACATTGGAGATGAGAACGATACCATTATCGACGAAAAACGAAAAAAACCCCTATTTTCGAGGGCGCGTTTCACCCCTTAAAACCGTTTTTCCGCCGATAAAAAAAAATACGTATCGCTTACTTTTCGGTGCTTTATAACATATCCAAATTTCAATAAAATCGAAGGGTGTCACCTGAGGGATGTTCCTTGTAAGTCAGATAGATCGGAAAATATTTCTACTGTTAAAAGTTATTGTCTCGCCCAGGATACACACACACACAAACTAGCTAACGTAAAATAATATTTTATAATATCGATCGTGACATACGAAATTAATTTTGTCCATATTGACCGCAGAGATCGACTTTAAACGAGGAAAAAATTTGCTGATTTTCATGATTTTTTTAAAAGGAAAGATTTCTTTACCATTTTCGAGACTTAGGGTATGTTTTATTACTACTTTCCGCTGTAAGATGGGGTTCCAATTTTTTTGCCTTTAAAAATGGCGGTTGTATGGCACGGCCTTCTAAGCTGCATTTTTAAAACTGGCTTGATGTATAGCTGAAAAACGAATTGACCGATTCTTATGAAATTTTGGTGTAAATCTTTCTAAACTTATTGTCTGACACATGAACCTAATTTTTTTTAAATAAAATATCTTTTTGCAAGATGTAGCCATTGTTTTCGGAAAATTCAATTTCTTTGCTTCAAAGTAATTTCATTGATTTTCAACATTTCGCACTTTATCTTGGTTCATATACTGCGTATGAGTGTTAATGTAAAAAAAGTCTTTGATGATTTTTCCAGATCAACCCCGCCGGTGCTACGTGTGATGCCGACTGATAACATCCACCACGACTCGTTTAGAAAACCGTCCGCCATTTTTAAAGATTAGTAGAAAAAAATACCATGCAATATGCACAAGTAGTAACAAAACGTATCCTAATTCTAAAAAACGATGAAAAAATATTTCTTTTTAAAAAAATTATGAAAATCATGTATTTTTTCTCGCCTGGCGGTATCTCCCCCCTTGAGTCATTAAAGACATTAAAGTCTGAAAAAAATCAACCGTATTGAAGATGCTAAAAACATTGGTTTTTCATAATAAGAATGTCAAAAATTTATAAATAAATTGATCAAACAAAAATTTGTTCAATAAATCTCCGGTAAACTTGATTTTTTGTGACATTCAATGAATTATGATATTTTTTCTGAATACACATGATTCTTTGAAGAATTTTCTCTCTATTTCGAAATTGTCGTTTTTGGAATTTTTCAGAGGATGTACCTATGATACCAATCCTTCATCATCCCGAACACTCCTTGAATGTAATATGAATCATTGCTCCGAAAACATACTGAAAATTCGTAACTCTTCATCCATTTTTTTTATTTAAAAAATTAAAATGGAAATAGAAAGAAAATTCTAAAAAAATTCATACCTATTCAGAAAAATCTACGAATTCCCTTTATAATATAAAAAAGTAGTTCACCGGGCATTTGTTGAAAATTCTTTGTTTTCAACAATTCACTTATAACTTTTTGCATTATTATTATCGGAAATTAATGTTCATAGCATCTTCAATGAGGTTGGTTTTTTCACAATTTTAATCTCATCGCGAGTACTCAAAATGCTCGCCGATACTCACTTTTGGTAGAGAATACATCCTTAATTGACATGAGAGAGTCAAGTTGTTTTATGAGAAAAATATTTCGTTACATTAACATGGAAGATTTACGAGTATGTAGTCTCGAGTCTCGTTAGTTTTATTAGTGTCCGCTTGCGAAATATGCGAGAAATGACGGTGATACAATCGAGTTTCTTTTTTCGTCGACCAGCTAGACGCGTAGTGTGATTTTAATACGAGAGATTCTCGCCTCCGCATACGCTCACGAGGCTTCGTCTGTCGTCTCTTATAATTATAGTATAAAGTATAAATTCACGAATCGTTAGGGAAACCAAAAGGCACGGAGAACGTTTGAGAAATTGAAAGATCGCGAGGCTCGAGATAGATAGATAGAGAGAGGGAGAGAGAGAGAGAGAGAGAGAGAGAGAGAGAGAGAGAGCCGCACGCAAACACCGGATAGCTCTCTTTCGACAAACAGGAATGACAGATATTAATGGGGAATAACGATTCGACGATAACCCAATTTATGACTCAGTCCGATCTACGCCGGTCCCTTTCGATACCATAAATTACACGAACTTAATATATCGCCGCGCGTTCGCCTTCCTCGCTTACTGTTACGCGAGATCTTTAACTCGAAACCGGGAGCGGAAACGTTCACGCACACATCTTACCAGCCTACATAGTGCATGAGATATGCCGTGTCAAAACGAAGCACTTTTTTCTTTCAAAATTTTCGTAACTTCGTCTGTATTACTTCTGAAACGCGAAGAAAAAAAGATACAACTTTTTTGAACTTTGGCGCCGAATATTTTTTTGTTTGTAGAGAAACTGCATGTTTTTTTATAATTGGACAATTTGATAATTTTATCATAAAATTACATAATTGTACAATATATACAATATATACAATTTTACAATATATACAATTTTACAATAAATTAATATAATTATACAATTATATAATTTTACTTGTTCCTTTGGGGTTTTCTGAAAGGAAAAGTATATGCCAATGATCCACAGCCCATTCCGGACCTCAAGGAAGCAATTGGACGCACCATCGATTAAATCAGTCCGCAATCATGGCAAAATGTTATTGTAAACCTCCATGCTTGTACCTTATATTAAAATAAAAATATTCGTACTTTTCAAATAAATAATACGTTTTATTAATAAATTTAAATGTCAGGTCATTTTGAGACACCCTGTACAACTCGACACTCGATCGACCTGCAAATTCGAACTGTCTCAGCCCCTTACTACATTCGCCAGTAAATTGTCACGGGACCGTAAATTATTGGACAAAATATTTATTAGACGCTGCCACTTTTCGACAAATCGCGATCTTCGTTTTTGTTCACACGTCGAATAAGAGATACGAGAATTAGCGTATGCGGATAACGGGGTTCCCAGGCCGCGGGTGTTTTATTCGCCGCGATTGCGTATCGCGCTTTTACCCAGAGAGATTCCTGAGCTATCCGAGACATACTTCGCATCTTCGAGCTCGCGCGATCTCGAGCAACGCCCATGAATATTCAAAGATTTTTTTTTGTTTTCCCGTTTCCTCAAAATAAATATGTGTGATCAGCGCGACTGGTAGTTGGGACACTACTTAAAAGTGATAAACTTTGTCAACGCAGTTTATCATTACGTACCCACGTGTGCGTGTGTGTGCGCGCGCGCGCGTGTGTGTGTGTGTGTGTGTGTGTGTGTGTGTGTGTGTGTGTGTGTGTGTGTGTGTGTGTGTGTGTGTGTGTGTGTGTGTGTGTGTGTGTGTGTGTGTGTGTGTGTGTGTGTGTGTGTGTGTGTGTGTGTGTGTGTGTGTGTGTGTGTGTGTGTGTGTGTGTGTGTGTGTGTGTGTGTGTGTGTGTGTGTGTGTGTGTGTGTGTGTGTGTGTGTGTGTGTGTGTGTGTGTGTTTGCGGTAACGGGACAAGAAGCTCTGCCGGTCGTTAAACAGATATACGATAAAGATCCACGTTCCACGCGGCTGAAACGTCCGCAATCGCCTCGTGTTTGCCTCGCGAGCGACATCGGGCGAATAAATATCGTAATTTATATCACGTCGTATGTGGGTGGCTGCGTGCTATTCGTGCGCGGATACAAAGTTCTTAAACTTTTAATTTATGTACTCACGCGTGAGACCGCGCATATCGCTATGATTTAATATATTTTTCAATTTTTATTTACCAGTTTCTATTCAAAGTTTCTATTCAAAGTCGCGTCAACTTGGTCGGTTTTGGCGCAGCTACGTCCAACTATACATTCTTCATATTTTGTGGTGCGCATCACACTTTTTAGATCCATTGTTACTTTTCCATATTAAAAAAAAATAGAAGTTTCGAAAACAAAAAGATTACGAAGCCAATTTTTATGTTTTTAAAATCTGTTTGTGATATGAACTGGAAAAAACAAATATCCTCGAAGCACGGATATTTTCGAGAGTTATTCTCTCGTTGGATTCTCCAACCATCCCGATCGAACTTTTAAGAAGGTTGAAGCGTTAGCCACAATCCAAGATTAATTTTACGAATAATATATGTTAGTGTCTAGACTGTACTGAGTTTCTATACATTTTTTGAAATTTTTTCACCGCAAAACACGAGGGATAAAAAATAGTTTAGTATGTGCAGTTTTACGTGCGGTTATATCAATGTTAACATCGTATAAGGAGAAGCTCCGCAAACCCAAACAAACTTTGATTTAAGGAGGTTGGCGCATTGACCACAATACAAGATTAAATATATAGAAAATATATGTTATTGTCTAGACTATGGTAAGCCTCTACGAATTTTTTTTAAATTTCGTCACCATAAAACACCAGAGATAATAAATATTTTGAGGGGTCTTCTCACTTTAGACGCTAACAAAGGCTATTTTCATGAACTTTTTGATAGGTTTGTATTATAGATATTGATATAAAAGTTGTTTCACTTAATAAATACACTTGCGAAATGCATTTTTTAAAAATTTCAATGTATTTATGTAACTCAAACAAACTTCAAACGCGTTTTTCTCGAAACAGCGTTTTTCGACGGCTTGTTGATAGAATTTTCAAACTTACTAAACCGATTCTTATGACATGTTTAACCACGTATTCTTTACAGCTATAGCTATAGCGCATGTCAAAGGTTTTTTAAATGTTGATATTCACTATTTTTTTGCCAAAAACGGTGAAAAAAACACGTTTTTTTTGTTTTTTCGAAAAATGTCCCCCATTTTGTTGTTTTTGCATATATCTAAAATCGTATGATCTACGCTATAGCCATTAACATACTGAATCTAAGATCGTGTGATTTATGGATTTCGCATGATCCATCTCCGAGATTTCATCAACAGCGCAAACCGACAATTTTTTTAGGACGTTCTTTTAACTACCATTTTCGTCTATAAATAGTGACTTACAAGGGGACAGTACGGCAGTCGGATTTTTGTAATTTTTCGTACTCATGGTACGCGAAGTTCAGAGCTCGAATATTAATATCCCAAAGCAGTTCGACGCCATATTCAGAAATTTTCGAGAAAATTGACTTTGAAGTTTTCGAGCGCACTCTTATCCCACAAAGATGCAACGATATTCGAACTGGGCTCGTGGCGTACCCGGTAGCGCTCGAGTCTAGTAATCGCGGGGTCGCTGGTTCGAGTCACACTTCGAAATTTGTTTTTTTTTTTTCATTTTTTTTAAATGAAAAAACGCAAGTCATATTTTTAATTATCTCTTGATTATAAACATACATTTTCAAGTATCAATATTTATAACCAACAACATTTTTAGGATGAAAATGAAAAACGTCGGATAAGGAATTGAATACTTTATTATTCGGTCTGTATTCGTTTGTTTTATACATCGGGTGTAATGTTACACGAGCCAGAGTGATAACCATCGTAAAAACAAGGAAAACTGTAATTTAACAATTATAATTACATATATGTGAATTAGCATAGATTTTATGATTTTTATCCCGAGATTATTTATTTATTTTTTTATAAATAATCACCTATTGTTATATATAAATAATATATGATCATATATGAGAAAATATATAATTATGTATAACTATAATGAATTTTGTACATAAATAACTATATATGGATTTTGTTCATATATAAACATATATAGATATATTATATTAATTATATATAATAATATGTGATTATATACAACAAAAATTTATCGGGATATTTAAATGACGGAGGTATGCGAATTTAAAAAAAAAATAAAAAAAATAAAAAAAATTCGAAGTGAGACTCGTAACAGTAACAGTAAACAGACTCGTAACAGTAACAGTAACAATTATAATTACATATGTGTGAATTAGCATAGATATTATGATTTTTATCCCGGGATTATTTATTTATTTTTTTATAAATAATCACCTATTGTTATATATAAATAATATATGATCATATATGAGAAAATATATAATTATGTATAACTATAATGAATTTTGTACATAAATAACTATATATGGATTTTGTCCATATATAAACATATATAGATATATTATATTAATTGTATATAATAATATGTGATTATATACAACAAAAATTTATCGGGATATTTAAATGGCGGAGGTATGCGAATTTAAAAAAAAATGAAAAAAAAAATCTCGAAGTGAGACTCGAACCAGCGACCCCGCGATTACTAGACTCGAGCGATACCGGGTACGCCACGAGCCCGGTTCGAATATCGTTGCATCTTTGTGGGATTAGAGTGCGCTCGAAAACTTCAAAGTCAATTTTCTCGAAAATTTCTGTATATGGCGTCGAACTGCTTTGGGATATTAATATTCGAGCTCTGAACTTCGCGTACCATGAGTACGAAAAATTACAAAAATTCGACTGCCGTACTGTCCCCTTGTTAGCTAAATACGTTTTTTTTTCAATGTATTACGAAAGTGTATTTATTAAGTGTAACAACTTTCATATCAATATCTATAATATAAACGTATTTAAAAAATTATGAAAACAGGCTTTTTTAGCGTACAAAGTGAGAAGACCCCGTAATGTATGTAGTTTTACGTGCGGCTAGATGGGCAAGACGTTCACGCTACGGGTGATGTAATTTGTTTGGGTATTTAGCACCAAGATAAACCATTTCTAACAACGATTTAACACAAACTAAACCCTTGTAAACATTTAGAAAAAAGCACCCCATCTCGCCCATCGTAAACCATATATATTAAATATAGGACCATCAAGGTTTTTTTGAAAAATTGCGAATTTCGGTTGGCGAATGAAGAGCATTGCTGCCAACCTCAATGTTCGCGAAGTTACCGTATTTCGGCAACACTTAACATTAATTGATGGTAATAATAAATAATCTCATGACACAAATATGGATCATTATAAATGACCAAAAATTTCATTCTGAGCTGCATAAAACATAATGTTAAACTTTTCCAAGATGGTAGTAACACAAAAGTTTTTCTTATCGACGTAGTCAAAATGAAATAAATCATCATTTTGCCCTTTAATTGTATATTTTATGAAAAATTAGCATTCACAGAATAAACCCATATCAGTTATGCATTTCTTTGAGGTTCATGGAAAAGAAAAATCATGAACTGTCATTTGACTAAACTGGACCGCTCCAACGACCTTAATTCCTTGCAAAAGACAATCTCCCCGCTTACATTCAACTGAAGGGAGGTCACCACTGTAACAGGCCAAAGAAAGGTCGTGTTTTCCGAATTGTTTTTGTCTATGAAATTATTTATTCGGCATTAGGAAAAAAAAGGTATCAAGCATACATTGAACTTATTTCGTGTCGATTTTTATTCAAAAAAATAAAAAGTTAACAACGTTATGGAGGTATAACAAAGCCTCTGTATGCAAAATATGGACCAATAGCCGTATCGATAACTTGGCAATGGTTGGTCCGGAAAATCAAAATCAAAAAGTTTTATATTCTGCATAAATGTAGTTCTCATTGTACGTAGCTGTTTTTTCGGAGAAAAAAATCACTAAAGCGCAGGTGTTCAAAAAAAAGTTAAATTTTTGCGAAATTGTCTACTTATATTCGGAGGCTTAAAAACTACGAAATAAACCAAAACAGCTACGTACAACAATGTTGACTGCAATTACGGAAATTTTCGTTTCTTTTTAATAAAAAATCGGACAATTTTAGCTAGAGTTATGAGTAAGACCAGATCGAGAAAATCGCGATTGAAAGTTTTGGTACACCACGATCTCTCGTATCGGCACTGCGGCGGGGTCGGCTTCGCATCGAACTTGCAAAAATGGAGGTGCGCACTATCCATTCAAGCCGGCTCTGCCCAGCTGCGGTAGCTGATTGCAGTACCCCTCAAAGGCCTCTCTTATCGTCTAGCATCTTTGAGCCTCAGGCCTGGCGCTTTTCCCACCAAGCGCTACACCGATCGATATTCGACACATAGTGGGAGGCTGTTGCATCTGTGGAGGTTGCGATATTAGACGTCGCACCGTATACGTAAAATTGCGCTACCTGCTCTCACTAAATCGTCTGTAATTTAGTCAATTTTCAATATTTCTACTTGAAAATTTGTTCACGTGTTCTTGAATATATATATTCTGAGCAAATGCAAAAAAAATCGATTTTTTTACCCGAGACAGTCGGTGTCGGGGTGAAAGTAATATTCCGCACTTTTTTCTCATCGATATGAAAAATGACCCACAGAATAAAAAAAAAGGACTCCGGATTTATCGCTACGAGTTTTTTTCCTGTACCGTGAGTATCTGCATGTTTTTTGTTTTTTTTTCGTGGATATTCAAGCGAGGAATACCCAACGCCGGTTACGCAGACGTTACGGGATTCCATAAGTCCCTTAAGCAATGAGGACCCGACGCTTACCTGATTCTTCATCAGCTGCAATATCTGCTCCGTTGTATCCGGTAACGCTAATGTAGGCGGTGATTTACCTTTTTCGAAGTGTCATCACTTCCTTTTTTCTGTAGAACGGTGATTTTTCTTTTTAATACTTTCGTTTCAAACACTCGTTCTTTTCGGAAAATAAAAACTGTAAGGACCCGTTTAAAATAATGAACATTACTATGGCAAAAAAGGCGAACAAAAAAATGTATATCACCATAGATTATCCCCCCCACGAAGCCGTAAATCGTTTTGTAGTACACGGTTTGTCGGCCCGATTTCATTTCGCAATTTATGGAGAGGGTGCAATAAATAGAGGACACCATGTACGTATATATACCTATGTGTATATACATATATATATGTGTACACGTATCAAACAATCCGTTAATAATTCTGCAGTGAGATAATTCTTCTTTACGAATGATCCATGTTTTTCGATCGAAAGTGGCAGCACGTAGATCGTCGAAGCGAAAAATACGCGCGAAAAAAGTTGCGCCATTATAAATGATTAGAGACATATATTTCGTGGCACCGAAAAATAGTGAATACCAGACGTTAGCTCCTTCGTTGCTCCCGTTTGGGGATGATACGTTATTTTCGAATGTTGGTGAAATACTTCTCGCGTGTGGTCTTTTCAATTCAGTAGGCATTTCAGCTTGGTTCTGCGGTTTCATTGCAATCGAAAATCCATTTTCCTAAATGGACGGATGGGCGACGTATGACGACCTTACAAAATTGCACACCGAGCTAACGAGCATCTCTGTGCCCCCTTAATAAAGGAGACAAATTTGTGGACATTTGTATAGTAAAAGACTTGTTCACCTAATTCACTCTCTTGTGAAACGATTCCTACAACTTGGCCATGATGAACAAGTGGACTGCCGCTATCGCCCTGCAACGGAAACGATATAAAGCAATTGAAATCTAAATTTAAATATCTATGACTAATTGTGGTTGGCTTCAGATATAATTATGGTTATCCAGAGGTAATTCTGCTTTGATTATGATTATCCTGAGGTGAAATACCGAATTCATCGCATCTACTTATGGATAATAGACGTCTATACCAAACCCGACCCCCTCCCTGCCTCTCATTCGAGTCAGAAATCATTTGCAGTGGCCTGCATTACGGTACAAAACAATCATATTTTTTATCCATTTTTCCGAAGCGTTTGTCTGCCGAAGCGTTTTGGTAAAAAAAAATGCAAGCGTTGTGGCGAAACTACTTCTAAAAGCAGAGAAAATAACTCATGAGGGCGAGTAGGGGGCTAGGGTACGTGGGTACTTACCGCATGCAGCTTTTGACCAACGTCGTTGAATCCGCAAAACTTACTACGACCATGTATATGCCTTTCGCGCTCATATGCGATACACTGCTCGGCAGGAGTCATCTTCACCTCTATTTCCTGAAGAATAAGGCGCTCATCTGCAATCCTAGTTTCAAGAGTGATCAATTTGGCGACCTTCCGGTATTGTGGCTCCGCAATAGGCAATGAAGGCAATTGCATCGTGGTGTCCAATCGCACCCTTGACGATAGCTGCGACGTATTGAGAGTAAGTACAGGATATTTTCAGGCAGTTAAGTTTAGGTTCAGACGACGACTTTGATTTTGAGTTGCAACAGGATTGCCACCGGATCCACATAGTTCGTGTAAGATTATATACAGCACTCGTTTGGTATAGAATGACGTATCACGTAACGATTAAAACTCAGCAAAAAATTGCTGATATACATGTCTGTTTTTAATGAAATATTTCTTCACTATTTTTAGACTTAGGGTATGTTTTATTACTGTTTTTCTCTTGTAAACTGCATTTTCAAAACTGGCGTGACGTATACCTAGAAAACTAATCGATCGATTCTGATGAAATTGTGTATAAACCGTTCTAACCCTATTGACCGAAACATGACACTAAATGTTCTTGAACATTAAAAATAAAAAAGTATTTTTCATTGAAAAATGTAACAATTTTTTTAGAAAAATTCAATCTCTTTGCTTCAAAGAGTAGCATTTCATCGGTTTTCAAAATTTCTCACTTTTTCTTGGTTTGTTTTTTTTCACGCCGCCTGACAACATCCGCCGCAACCCGGTTAGAAGCCCGTGCCATACCTCCGCTATTTCTAGAGATTAATACATTTTTAAAAAACCATGTAACAGCCAAAAATAGTAACAAAACTATTCAAAACTAAGTCTCGAAAAAGATGAAGAAACATTTCCTCTTTAAAAAAATCATAAAAACCAGCAATTTTTTCCTCGCCTGAAGGTATCTCCCCCGTTCAATCAAAGTCGTAGTATGCTTGGAGTATTTTTGGTTCTTTTACAATTATAACAGCTATGTCGTTCTTCAGACGGTTAGGTGTATATCCGGGTGCGGGAATGGCATCTTTAACCCCATGGCAAGTACCGCCTGATTCCAATTTATTTATACCGCTCCGTACCGTAATGTTGGTATATTTTTTTAACGATTCATTCACAACACAGTGAGCCGCAGTGAGGACATGTTGCGAGGATATCAATGCACCACCACATGTGGGAACACAATTCTCCATTATCGCGACGAAAAAAGCCGCGTCCTCAATCTCCTCACCGCCTGTGGAACGTCTCAGGCGCGCCGCAATTGTTCCTACGACAATACCGATCAGAATAATTTCTTCCTGTTTCATCAGCTGATCATAGATTCGTAAGTATTTTTTTAAACCGTTTATTTAATCGGTTTCAAAGCAAATCAATGATTAACGATTCTTGAGGGCCAAGTGAATAAAAAAATTAGGCATTCCTTAAGGGATCGTAAAAACGTGTAAAAATGTGTAATAAAAACGTAATTTTTTCTCTATAAATCAATTTTTTTTGCTTGTTGCATTATCCGATATTATAGACGGTTATAAACACGGACCGGCCATTGCCGATTGACCGTAAGTATACAATTTATATGTAAACTCCACACCCGAAACTTTAAATGCGTTTTTCTCGAAATGTCGTTTTTCAAAACGGTGTACACTCTCAAAGGAAGAGGTTACAAGCTATCCGTCTCAAATTTTGACACAACATTCTCCACGCCAGTCTTTATCTTGCTACGGAAGCTTTTTTTCAATCTTTAGATTTTTTTAACAAAAAACTGTCAAGAAATTAGGCTAGATTCGATACTTTTTTCTCAAATTGCCGCGATCTTGTCAATTTGTATTTTTAAAAACCTCCATAGCAAGATAGCGGCTTTCATACTGATTAATAAAGTTTTTACAAATTTTGTTTCAGATTGTTTTGTTTTCTTCGAAGACATTTCAAGCGTTAAAAAAAATAACAAAATAAATAAAAATAAACGTTTAAAAATGTATTTTATGTTGCTGATAAGTGCTTTGATTTGACATAAAAAAATCAATCTGATTAGCGTATTTTCACCATCGCGGAAAAAAATTGCGAACATCAGTTATTTTTCAAGGAGTTACACTGAGATGTTCCCTTAATAATTATAGCGAGTGTGTTTGTTTGGATCCACTTTCTTTCGGAAAAAAAATCTTGGGACATGAGACGGTGGGCGCCATTTGTTTGCAAATGGCGCGGTAATCGCTAACATTTATTTTTTCTCGGCAACTAAATCTCTTGCTCCCGAAAATCTATAAATGGGATGGTTATTATAAAGGCGGCGATTAGGAAAACGTTTCACCAATCGCGCCACAAAACCCATCTATTTTAACTCTCATCATGTAAATAAAACGTGGTTTTTTATTGGAACGATTGCCTTTGGGATGGTGATTACAAAATATACTGATAGGAAAATATTAGGTGTAGTAGAAAAAATCTATCTTTGCATAAAATTGAAGGCAAAGATAATGGATTTCTTTTTACTGCACCTAATATAATGAAACCTAATAGACTTTTAAACAAAAAATCTGCTGGATCACAAACGTTGACAAGTTTTTGAATCAGCTTAGCGTTCGTTATTATAAAAAAAAGCTAGGGTGGAAAAAACGATTGAAGATATCGCCTAAAATTTTTTTAATGAAGATATCAAATTTCGCAACAAAATTAACCGACGTCTATGTAAAAAAAATCAACTTATTGGTATTATCATTATAACAAATGTCATCCGTTTTGCGATGTTTTTTAAACTTTAGCCGCAAATATTTTAATTTTTTTTTTATTTTCATTTAAAAAATGTTAGGTTCAGTCTGTGGAGAAACATCGACTAAAGAGAACAGCGTTTGGGGATTGCCGTAAACTTCAACCGGCCACTCGTAATCGTGGCAATGAGGGAACAGTGCATGAGACGCGAGGTCTTTTTTATGCTCCCATATCTCCCTCAAATATTTGTATTTTTGAAACCTCAACCACTGAATTTAATAGCCAAAACTCCAATAAAAACGTTGCAGAAAGTAAAATATGTGTATTAGGGTGGTTAAAAAAAATCGATTTTTTTTTCTCAACGGAAAATTGAATTATGTTGAGAAAACGAAAGTTTTGCAAAACTTGAGGGTTCTAAACGATTTTTTAGTCAGTGCTCAAACGCCTTTTTCATGTTTTTTTTTCATGGTTATCGGAGTATGTTTTTTCTTTATCTCGATGCAGAAAATGTTAGTGCGTAATCCAACGTAAGTCCTGATTTAATGTTTTCTGTAACAATACACAATTTTAATTTAAATCTTTTTTTTACGGTCAACAATCTTTATTTGCAGATGAAGAATCAATATATGTAATTCGGTTGTGAAAGTTATATCAACCACTGGATGAACAAGAACACGGTGCTTACATCACTAAACGTCTAACAAGTATGCGTGTTTTTTTGAGTAATGTGTTGTTTTGGAGTAAGAAAACAAATTAATACGGCTTCGAGAGTTACACACCGCGGCGCTGTTGACGCTACTGCACCTTTGTTTCTCTGACTATCCGTGAGTTCTTTTCACGATTCATTCGACTGTTTCCAGTAGTTGCTTTATTGAGGTACGTCACAGTACACGTAAAAATAAAAATGTAAAAAATGATCGCGGGCATCTGCGGTATTTTTCTGAAGAACTTGCTCGTCTAGTGTTTTTGGATAGCACTGTCCCTATAGAAGTGAAAGCGGAAATGGCCTCGAATGAAAAGATTATCCTTCAAAGGCAATCTACAGGCACAATGTTCGAAGAACTCGAGTGATTTCATCACTTCGAAATCGCTGATTTTATTCGAAAGATTTGAGCCCTCGTGCAGTTTTTTGGACTTGAATCGTCACTTTGGGAATCAGGATTATAATACGTGCTCGACTACTTTTAAAAACATGCAAGTTGTGAACGACATAGCTGAGCGAGCCGTTTCATTGACGAAAGATTTCAACGGTTTGATTACGAAAAACGAAGACGAAAAACAATATCTGTTGCAAGTTGTGAACGAGCACAGAAAAATTCATCCTTTTTGCGAGAAGGGAAATTACATATTATTCAGCTCGATCTTCGGAGTAATTACGAAATTTTTTCATCAATCACATGCTGTGATCCAGAATCCATATTTTTTTAAACATTGTTTGCATATATTGTTTTTATTAAAACCTCTTGAAATGAAAACGACCTGTTACTTAGAAAATGCTACAGAGCATAAAAAATTTTGAGAAAATTATATCATTATGATGTCTATTGGCGAGGAAAAAAAATTGACGAAAAATCGAATAAAAAAATTATTAAATGTCGTTTGAGCACTACCTAAAAAAATGTTTAGACCTCTCAAATTTTGTATGAATGACTTTTTCATAACGTAGTAACATTTTATTTTGAGGACCGCGAAAAAAAAAAATTTTGTTGAACCACCCTAGCGTGTATGCTATTTCGGTTCTTCACAAATGCCATTTGAATTTTATCCCATTTTTGCTGCCTAGTCCGCTTAATTGTTATTGAACATGTTATTACAGCTTAAGTTTTGCAGGCCCTTACGTTTTATGCAATAAATCGTGTGCCTTTGGTCAAGAAGATTTTGACCATGAAGTAATGAAACTCATTCTGAATGTACTCACCGCCAATTGCGAATAAAACGATTAACAGGATGGTCTTCATGACTGCGAGCTTTCGTAATATTCGATGAAACCGGAAATGTGTATCTACGACAGATTTTTCGTGAAGAAATTTTAGTGCCACATTTACATCTCAGCGGCGATCACAGATGCAATGAAAAAAAGGTCCGAATGGTACTTTGAATAGTTAAAGAACAGTAGTTAAGCACCAATAGAAAAAATAGTATGGAAAAAGAGAAATTTGACTAAATAAATTATATTTAGCTAACGCTTTTAGGGTTCAATATCGTAAAACACGGTTAAATTGACATTAAGGGTAACTTTGACAGTTTTGGGGCTACTTTAACCGAATGCTAAAATACGGTGATAACGTATCACAGACTAATTATTTTTTAACCTTTTTTTATTGTTGCTGAAATTTGTTGTTCAAGTTTATTACAATGTTGTTAAAGTTGATTGTAATGTTGCTCAAGTTGATTTTGAATCCAATGATAATTATAAGACTGATTAAGTGCCAATAATGGTACCCTAGGTATTTAATATTTTTATGTTAAATGTTTCCTTAAGGGCTTACACACACCTGGGTGGGTCAAAAAGATCGATTTTTCAAAAAGATGCTCATTCGGAAGTAATATCCTTTGAGTGTCTACCCTGAAAATTTCATAAGGTAATTCGCAGTAATGACGAAGTTATAGCGTTTTGTAACTGACCGAGAATGACTAACGGTTGGGGCGCAGGTGTAAAGTGTACTCAAAACTTTAAACGCGTTTTATTCGAAACATTGTTTTCAAAATCGGTACCAGAAATATCTCCGCAACTACTGGACAGATCGGGATCAAGTTTTGCACCGTTATGCTCCACACTATAATCGAGCACTTATCGAGCCGTTTTTTCGATACCTGGCATAGTTTTTTTTTCATCATAAATACTGAACAATGTTGAGGCGAAAAAACGCCTTTTTTATTCCATTGACTGCCATGACCCGGAAAAATTAAATTTTCACATTCCGGCTCGATAGGTACTAGTTTTATCTATCTACTTAAAGAAACAAATATTCTCTTTTGAGATAAAAAAATAGCAGAGGCACGTCTGGTACCGCAAACGCTGTCAAGAAAAACACGTCCCAGGCAAATGGCTGTAACTTTTTCACCGTTTGAAATGTTTTAACCAATTTTTCACACTTTGTAGATAAAACGTCATACTTTACAAATGTATATCATGGTTGGTCAATAAAATTCAGTTTCATAGACAGAAAATTCTTAAACACAACCTCATTTTTAACCGTCTCAAGTATATGTAAATTCTTGATACAGATGACGATTTAATCGTGAAAAATCGTTGTTTTTCATTTAATTCCATGTAAAATACATAAAATATTGAATTTTCGTATCAAAATGATGTCGAGGTAAACCTTAATCTTTAACATAAGTTGCATTTCAATGCCTTGTCAAAGAAACCCCACCCTCGAGATTACTTTGACACTTTTTTTTTTAAATATAAAATCATAGATGGATGGTGGGGCTTGACTTTCGTAAGGGGTTACACCTAGTTGGAACTTTTGAAAAAATCGATTTTTTGTTTTCGACGGATTCTTATAACATAAGCTTTCAAAAATATTCTCTGAAAATTTCAAGTCGGTCCGTGGAAAATTGGGGGAGTTAATAATGTTGAGTCCCTATGAAACATGTTAATGTTAATTGTTCAATAAATAGCTTCTTAATCGTCATGAAATTTTTACACGACCTCCTGAATACTTCATGTAAAAACATACCAAGTTTTCAGAATTCTATCATCATTACTTCAACCTCCTTAAGGGTTGAAATAAAAAATGATAAGAAAGCTCTGAAAATTTGGTATGTTTTTGTATGAAGTATTCAAGAGGTCGTGTTAACATTTCACGACGATTAGGAAGCTCGTTATTAAAAAATTAACATTTTGTTAAGAACAATTTTTAAAAGAAATTAAAAAAAAATGATCAATAAACTTCGTTTTGTTTCCGTTGCTTTCAGTATATTGTAGATATTACAAAATAGCGAGGTCAAAAAAAAAACTTATTGCAAAGTTACATCAGTTTCCATAAGACAACATTTAATTTGTGAATGTTAATTGTTCAATAACGAGCTTCCTAATTGTCGTGAAATTTTTACACGACCTCTGAAATTCTTCATACAAAAACGTACAAAATTTTCAGAATGTTATCATCATTTGTGATTTGGGACTCAACATCCTTAAGAGCGTTTACAGGTAGGTCCGGCGAACCTACGTATATAACTGACGTAAAACTTTAAACGCAGTTTTCTCGGAATGACTTTTTCAAAATCGGTGACCAAAATATCTCAAATAAAACTGAACCGATCTGCTTCAAATTCTATGGATATTTTTTATACATCCAAAGGCAGTCCTTAATCGAAGGATTTTTTTTCAATGCATACTTTTTTCTATATCAAGGAAAATGGCGTGTTTTTTTCACCGAAATTTCGACGAACATATTCTTTCAGCAACCACTTTTTCAAAATTCATTATTTTATTGAAACCTTCGATCAGAGATTAGATAATACGGTATAAAAACTAAAGTCATTTCGATCTTTGATTTCAGATGATTTGTTCCCGAGCAGAAGTGGTCACCGCGAAGCACCTTTTCGTACTGCAATTTACTGTATCTCCGTCGTTTATAAATATTTCCCAATTAAAAAAGTTGTAAATAAAATTACAAAAATTACCAAAATTACAAAAATTACAAAAATTATAAAAATTACAAAAATTACAAAAATTACAAAAATTGCAAAAATTACAAAAATTACAAAAATTACAAAAATTACAAAAATTATAAAAATTACAAAAATTACAAAACTTACAAAAATTACAAAAATTACAAAAATTACAAAAATTACAAAAATTACAAAAATTACAAAAATTACAAAAATTACAAAAGTTACCAAAATTACAAAAATTACAATTGCAATAAAAAAAAAGATACGTGAAATCATACTTTTTATTATAAAAAAAAGATAAAAATCTGCCCTCATTTCCCCAAAAAAAATTCACGGAACCATCTTTTTTTCCGCCCGCGAACTAGGTGTAACCCGTTAAACATTTGATAGCCAAAGGATACATTGTTCTAGTAGAGCAAAAAAGTTGGACTATATGGATGTTAAAAAAAAGGTACTTACAAAAAAAATTCCAAAATCTGTTCAAAGTAATAATTAAAGTAAGTTCAAAAATACAAAGTAAGTTCAAAATTTTACGGTAGTCATTATATACAGTGAGAAAAAAGCCCACGCTATTTGCAACAAAACGTTCATGGTAAAGGGTGGATAAAGAGAAAAATGATATTGCTTACCGGCGAGGCACATTAATGATGGTTGAAGAAAGTATATTAAGATTGTCCTGCCGGTAAGCTATCGTTAATTTAAGTAGTTTAATAAGTGTAATATACTTACATGCAAACTGTGCACTCGTAATAAACACTCGTTTAACACAGATTCAAAAGACAATCCGCACAATCTTTTTTTCAATTCGAATTTCGGAAGAAAGTTACCTATAACGTTCAACTGATACATACTATACGTAATTGTACTCGTCTACGTGGTTCGGGTACAGCTGGCTCCGGGTACAACCATACCAAGATTTAAATAAGCAAAGTTACACAAGTCGCGAGACAATGCATGTAAATTTCCACCCATTTCCTTTTTGCGCTGCATTTTCACTCTCTTATCCAACTGTCGCACTCTAACAATAATCGCTAAATTTGTAGAAAATCACGTAGCTCCCACGTGCCTTCGGGGAGAGTCGTGAAGGCTGCTGATAAACCCTCTTACCATTATGCGCACGTGATCCAACAACAAACACTTCCGTTCCTTTGTGACTGAAAAATATGCTCGCGAAGATCCCGATTGTGTAGTGCTATTGAAAATAATGAAGGTTACCACGCTATTCCACATTGGAATGTACGAATCCAATTTGAATCCCAAAGGACTCCCACATCATCGAACGGAAGCCGATACGATTCTTTAGATAAGTGACTTTTCCGAAAAGTGAGCGAAACATTTTTCTGCTATTTTCTCATTTATTCGGGTATAAATGATTATATATTCAATCGGGGGAGCCGAAATTTGCCCCCCCCCCCCGCCCCATAAAAAGTTGCGGGGTTTTGTAGTTCGAAAACTAGGGCATTTTTGAACATTTCGACGCTAATATTGTCTTCGTTTGGGTTAAAGTATGGATAAAAGTTATGGGGTTTTGAAGTTCGCGGAAACACGTGATTAAATAGAGCATTTTCAAACATTTCGACGACTATATTCAGTTTGTTTGGGTTCGTTTGGGCTTGTGTGGAACGAGCAATTTTTCGGAAAAGTCACTTATCTAAAGAATTACCCAAAATACATAAATATGCAAAATGAGTGGGTCTCAAAAAGGTATAATAGTATCTTTAAAAAATATAAATCGCTTAAAAAAGTATATCTCAAAAAATAGATTCGAATTACGTTACTGAAATTCCACTGTAATCATTCTTTCTAATTTATTTGACTGCACTTTGACATAATATCGCTACACACCTACAGACTCACGAAGAGCGCAGGTTACGTTTCAACACGCCGACTTTTTTTCTCGTGACTTTTCATTTTTGCTTCGAATCTAACGTGGAGAATAATTCTCAAGCAAAAGGATATTTTTTGGGGAGATCCAACAAACTCCGGTTGAGAATTTCAAGTATAATATTCTCAAGCGACGCGGATGAGAAATAGCGCAAAATCCACGTGGATTCCTTCCACCTGGAGATACCCCTTCGATCGCGATAACGATCTTCGCAATGACACTTGACTCCATCTGTTTTCGCCGCAGACCATTGAAATCTCGGAGATAAAAGTACCGTGCTTTCATTCTTATTCAAATCCGTATTTCAATTATTATTTTCATTCCCAACGTCTCGATATTTATTTGACGCATAATTCGCGAGTTCATCAATGCCCGATTCTCAATTTCGTCGCCGGCTCACGCCGATGGTGATAGCGGTCGCTATTAACTTATTAAAAGCTGGAGGGAAAAAAAATATTATACACAGTTTCGAGACGAGCTACGAGAACGAGTGGATTGTCCGCAGCCAATTAAAAAGAAAAAAGCTGTTCAAACCCGAGCCCTCCTCGTAGGCCAGTGCGTATATCGTCCAAAATACATTTTTTATTTCGACTGACGGGGCGTACAAAAGTCGGAGCCAAGATCCCCGCTGGGCAAACGAGCCTTTACACATGTATATGTGTACATATATATATTCGGCCGTAAGTTTTACCGGCGACCGAATTATGAATGTAAACTCGTCATTAGTCATGTTAATAAAGCAATTATTTTTATTGATACTCCGTAATAATATAAATTAACTTGGCGCACGGACACGGTATAATTGAGAGGGGCCTTATAAATATGCAGAGTTGCCGTTCGTACATACATATAAATATAAGATAAAAAGGACGGAGCGAGAGAAACTACCGGACATTAATATTTAACGCTGTATGTTAATTTCGCGCGGGACCTCCGCTGACGATCTTCGACGCGTTCTTTCCCGATTTTATATTCGAACGAACGTGCCTCGTTGAATCGTTTGTACCCCACGAGCGATTCTCCGTCCCGATAATAATCTTGCGCCAAGAAAATGTTGCCTTCCACCGACGAAACGCTCTTCTACGTAAGATCGAACGAGTAGATCTTGATTTTTTTTTTTTAAGCACAAAATCTGTTGATGAAACTAAATATTCGAATTTTCACGGCAATACGCGCGTATACGAAGTTTGGCCGAGTGGGATAAGCTATCCCCTCCCGTTTGCTATTTCTGTTCGTCACGTCTCACTCGAGCAATTTGTCACTTTTTTCTCCGTTTCGATTTCGTCTGAGTCACACGTACTTTACATTGAGCAAACTTTAGCGAACCTTTACACTTTTATATTAATTGTATATCTTTCGTTTCGATAAAATATATTCCACTGTAAAACCAATATATAACCAACAACTATACCAACATACAACCAATATATAACAGAACCATTGGGAAAATTGGATGTTCGTTCTCCTTTCGTGGATAAAAGATTTTTTTTTCTTACTTACTTCCTGGCCTCGTCCAGGAGGTCCTGATTGTATTTTTAAGGCGCTACATCATAAATTGACCGTTTTTAATTGGTTCAAATAATGCATAAACACGACAAAAATTATCTACAAAAAGAATTATACGTGATAATGATTTATTTTTATTTTCCAATTTATTTTGTTTATTTTTAGAGCTCATTTTCCAAAGCTCCTTTAAGCGCTTCGAAAAGCACGAAGCAGCCTGGACGCTGTAAGTAGCAATTAAAAGGCGTTTAGTCCAGTCGTTCAAAAAAAAAAACATACAACGACCTAACAACTGGAGACCTACTATTCAAATGCCTCTGCGGGTACACGCAAAGTTCGATTGAGAGCTTCAATTCCGTCGTGTGGACGATAACGCCTTAATCCGTTTTGAAACTTCAAAGGAGGGGGGCGGAACAGAATTGCTGATTTTCATGAATGTTCGTTTTAAATACAAAGATTTGTTCGATATTTTTGAGATCTAGGGTATATTTTATTACTACTTTTGATTGTTACCTTTGAAAGTCACCGAATATTTATCTTCCATTAACACTTATACGCAGAATACGAACCACGAAAAAGTAAGAAATGTTGAAACTCGATAAACGGTACCCTTTAACACAAAAAAGAATAGTTTTCCGAAAAAAATGCCTACGTTTTGCAGTAATTTTTTTTTCAACCACTTTTAGGGTAATTCTTTAGACAATGAGGTTAGAAAGATTGATACCAAATTTTATCAGAATCGGTCGATTTGTTTTTCAGCTATACGGAACGCCAGTTCTGAAAATGTAGTTCAGAAGACCTTGCCATACCACTGCCATTTTTGACGATTTAGAAAAATACCACGTAACAGCCAGAAGTAGTAATAAAACATACCGTAAGTCTGAAAAATAATAAAGATTTTTTCTTATCATGAAAATCAGCGAATTTTTTCCTCGCCTGAAGATATCACCCCCCTTAAACGCGTTTTTCTCGAAACGACGGTCTTCCAATCGGAAGGACGTATAGTTGGGATAGTGTTCATCCGATTTACTTAAAAAGTTTACTACAGCTTCTTTGATAGATCCTCTGAAAAAGTTCACGCGGTTTTTTCGATTCATCAACGATTCTCGTTTGTATAAACAAATTTATTCAGAATGATGCCATTTTGCGAGAAAAAAACCATATTTTTGAACGTTCATGTGTACTTCTCTAGCAAAACTAATGTAAATGACGATTTTTTAATGCTAATCCATAAAAGTTCAGTGTCTTCCCGCAGAACACCTAAAAACGTCCTTAGTGTAGTTATGACTAAGTCGCCATATTGTTTTTTTTTCATACAAACATTTTTTTAAATACTTCAACACATGTATAAAAAAGCCTCCAAACCTCAATTTGACTGCTTTTTTTAGTGTAGTGAAAAAAAAATTCCGAAAATGTCCAATTTTCCTGTGAGCCATATGGTCGTAACGCCCTAAGCGGCCAGTCTCCATTTTTTGAATAATTTCCGTTCAGACTTGTCATTGATGTTTATTGATGTATATATCCATTTATTTTTATACACAACGCTACTGCATTTATAAATTAGCTCAAACCAGCAGCTAAAAGCGCGCTTTCACGAAAATAATACTCTCACAGCCATCTATCGGGGGTACAAAGCAACTCGTAAGCAACTAGCTACGGCAAATTGAGAATTGACGTCAGTCGGTGTAATAGGTACTACATAGTAAAGTCGCACATCTGAATAGCCCATGAAACTTATTACGGAGCACGAAAGAACTGAAAATTCTTTACCGATCATCGATATAGAAAAACCCTGCTTTATAAATTGCCTCTACTACCGGTACGATTTCTCGAAACCTTTCGCAGCGCAGTCGGCGCGTGTAGTCACGCAACACCCACAGATGGCGCTGCCCACGCCTTTGTCGTCGCCAATACGAAGTCGCTGCGACGCCGGATAATCGTCAACGAAATTCCGTTTCTCTTTTTTCGTTCTCCTAACAACGCAGTAAATATTTCTAATTAAATTCCCATTGACACACTTATTCGTTAATTGCGGATCAATTAACGCCCGAACGAGGAAATCCTGCAGCGTTTCTGGGCACGGAAAATGAAAGTGAAGATTAAGAGTACGTACTTCCATACCGTACATTTTTCGTGCATGCTCCGCTTGCTACCTGTCGTACGCGTACACACGACTATTTCATCGACCCGTTCTCTTGTCCTCACAGTAAATTGAGGTAAAAAATCACACTTACCTCCGTTAGATCCCATAGCTGCAGTTGCGTGATTTCGTCACGTTCCGGGGTGAAATTCGACGAATCGCAAAGTGAGGTTAGGTAGTTTCAATTTCCATCTTTCCATCGATACACTCCATAATTATAGACGATTTTTACAACTCGAGTGATATGCATACGTTCCCTCAAAGGCAAGGAATCGTAGTTCTGTTCCCTTCCTAGGAAATTAGGCAGAATTCTTCAAAAGCATGTACAAGCCGAACATAACCTCACAAATTTTCGAACGGAGATTTCTCCGAGATTAATGATATTCAGGACTGACGAAAATCGTCAAGCTAAGTTCTCCGTGTGTGTCAGCAAATTCTCCAGCAACGTATTTCGTTTTTTCAAGAAAAACAACCATTTATGAGAAAAATCCGTTTGCAAGTTTGTGAAGTTATGTTGACATTATACATGTCCCAGCTCCATTGGAAAAGGAACAAAAATACCAATTGAATTGACAATCTTTCAAGAATTGACAATGTTGCCAAAAAATTGTAAATTATCAATTATGTACTTCGGATAATGTAAAAGGTCAATAATCCATTTTACGGTAAAATAAAACTAGCGGTAACATAAAATCACAGTTTTATTGATAAGTATCCATATTCGCGCTAAGAAAAATACTAATATTATGTAATAGTAACGAGATACTGATGTTTCGTAAGAATTGTCGTCTGCCGCACACCCTCGCTTGTGCATACTTACCAGCTAGGATGCTCAGGGCTATAGAAAAAGAGACCGGACAACTGGATGTCCGGATAAGAGGGGTTCTACTGTACTTATAGACATAATCAATAGTACACGCGTGACCGCATATGTATGCATAATAAATAAATATTTGTCAAGGTTGGACCGGTGTGGCGACCTGGAGATGGATAGCAAACGACGACAATTGCGGTATATGCAGAATGCCCTTCGATGCCAGTTGCCCAGATTGTAAAATACCTGGAGATGATTGTCCTTTAGGTAACGTATGATGATGTGGAATTATCTTTTCATTTGATTTTGAAGAGGCATGTGACGACTCGAAAATGAAAGTTATTCAAAAAAATTAGTTTCCAAGGAATTAAGTAAGATGATTGGAAAATCGTTTTGATATTTATGTGTATTAACTAAGTTCTTTACCAAATTCCATTTTTAAATATTAATATTTGAAGAAGTTCTGAACGATCTTGCGGAGGACCTTCGAACGTGAGGGGCTCAACGATGTACTTGATTTTGTCCACCTGGTGGATTTGAAACACAAAAAACCATTTTTTTTTCGCAAAGAAAGGTAACTTCGGCTTAGACTTGAACGAGCGTTTTTCTGCATTGTATCGATCATTTAAAAAAAATTCGAATTTTTTTTCGTTCGTTTGAGAAAAAACAACATTGTTATTGTTAAGAAATAATGAAACAAAAGTGTTAAAAAGAAAAACGTCCGTCAAGACTAAACTACTATTACACTGAATAAGTGTACCAAATTTGAACCGTTTTGGAAAACATAGTTTCGGGAAAAACGCGTTAAAAGTTTTACGAGTAGAACTATCGCTGTGATCATAAGTTTGGACCCGCCTCTTAGAGTTGCCCCAAGCGACCAACCAGTGTTCGTCATTTTCACAGTAGCCCACCCCCTTAATGGTGTTCAAGTTTGTGTTCTTGGACCGCAACGAAAATCCTTCCTCATTTTTTTTCATTCCTTTATTTTAATTACTATCTAAACTCTTCTTCTGCAGTTTTAAATTAGGGATCCCTAATAAGGATGTTCAAAAACATTTCAACGATATTTATAGCCTAAATGTACGAAAAAGAATTGGGAAATACCAAGAAAAGCATTTACCAGAAAATATCAAACCATTGGCGTGTAAGAAAACCGCCTGCAAAGTGTCTTATTCACATTGGTACGAAATTATTATCCACTTAGGCGCACGGGACACTGCGTTGAAGTTTGCATCGCTGGATGGCACCGAGTATTTTTTTCATTTCTTTATTTCTCCGCTTTCGATTCGATTCTAAACTTTCCCTCGCAGATCGAGCAGCAAAAATTAATTTTCATTCTTTTATTGCCATTTTCATCCAAAAATGTTTCTTCCCAATTTGGGCTGAAGATCATTAATAGGTATTCTAAAAAAAGTTTCGATTCCAAAGGCCTAAAGTTATCTAAACAAAAAAAATTGGCTACAGGACTTTCGTTACGTTCCAACAATGCAAACTTCAATACCATTTGTAGCTCAAATCTGCATTTGATTCTTTTATTTTCGATGATTCGTTTCCCAGCACCAGTGGTCACTGTGGAGGACGTTTTTCAAACAGTGGTTCGCATTGGTTTTTATCGTTGAAATGCAACAATATTTTTCCCTTCATTTTTCATTTCTTCTCTTCTATCAATATTGAAAGCCTTTTTTTGCAAATTGCGGTCATAAATCTCCAATAAGAATACGCAAAACGTTTGTGATTTTCACATCCTAAATCGACCAAACAAAATATGAACAATTAAAAGGAATCAATTTTCGTTGGACTAGAACGACGGAAACTCCAACGTCATGTGATATTGCCTAAGACATGACCAAGATTTTTTTACTATTGTGTTTCAATCATGAAAAAAAAGTTGTTTTTATTTCCCTCTTTTTTCGAGGAAAAAGGACATTATTGTTAAGGTAATCCTATCGCCAGGCTTCAATTCGTAGGATTTTCATAATTTTTTTTTTTTGAGCTTCACTAAATATATTAATAATCGTCTCTGTAAAATTTCAGACTCGATTATTGACCTCATTACTGAGAAAAAAAATAATAAAATTGCGTACTTTTGTGAAGGAATCGCGAGACAACGCAAGAAAACCGAATTTCCGGTCGCTACGAAAGTGTATACAATAGTGAGAATCCGTCAGATTCTTAAAAATAATCAGATTTACATACTTACCACTTGTAGTAATTCAATGCTCTCGGAAAAAAAAATACGCTTATTGACCTAATTTTCATGTAATATCAAGTTTAATTTGCACTTCCGGTATTGGATTTATTACCACTTGTTACGATAAAAAAACGCGAGAGCAAGGCGACAGCTGACTGTAGCCGTAACCTCATCTCACTCATTCGAATTTCCACACATATTTCATTTTCAACCGACATATGTCGCCGACACAAATTGTCCACGCTTTTTACCAGTCGTGGCCCGAATACAATGCTTTACATTTCCCACACCCGACATTGCTTCGACAGATCGACGTTGGAAAGCATGGAGGTTAAACTCGCCCGAATGAGTCAAAAGAGACAGAGATAGAACCAATGTTGCCAAATATCAAACCTAGAAATACTACGCGAATCGTTGGATACAGCTATTTTTTCATTTTTCTAATTAAATGTTAACATTCCTTAAACACTTAACAAATGGAAGATTTTAGTTATTACAAATGATTTTTTTTGCATATGTTAAAAAGATAAACTGTTCAGGTCTCAAGTATGATTAGTGTGAAGCGATAGGATTACCTTAGTGACGAATAAAAAATAAAATGCCTTGTAAGCAAGGCAGGAATCAAACACAAATCTGCCTTTCGTATTATCAAACGCTTTTCGAAGCTACGACTCCTTCCTCGTGGAACCGTGAAAAAAAATTGGAAATTCGCGGGTTATCGTCATAGCGCTCGCGTTTTGAGGTCCGACCTGCGCAAATCCGCAGTGAGAATATCGATCCCGTTGAGGCGAATGCGCCATCGCCGTCTGTCGTTCGCCCCCATTTCCTCTCACCCCACGGTCTTCGCTGCCCCCGTGCGCGTATTCGGACGCGTGTCCGTGCCGGCTCATATGCACCCACGAGTCCGTACGGGCAAGCACATATCGCGTATACGTGCCACTCTCCATCGGAACGAAACAACAATAAAATAAATGTATAAACACGAAGATTTTTCGCGCCGAGAAAAGAAAAGCTCTCGTGAATTGCAAGTGACGAGACTGCGATACTAGTGATAATGCGAATTCTCATTGTTTCGTTTGTTCCCATGTGCGCTCTGAAGTGTGGGGACAGTGCTCGCATTGCTTCCACATTCACTGTATAATGAAGTGGCTCCACTCGCAACAAACGAGTCACTTGTGCCCGATGTGCCGTCAGGAGTGGAAATTCAAGGAATAGCCGATCTCTGAACTCGAACGTCCCCCAGGTGTCAGCACGTAGCTGAGGTGAGAGTTTATTGTAAATATATACACACACAAACATATACATGTGTATACAAAAAATACTCTTGCTTATTTGTTTTATCTACAAAAGTCGTCTTTTTAACCTTAAATGTTAAGGAAACTTTATGAAAAAAAGATCTTATACAGAATTTTCATACAAACCAATTCGAGCTTCTGACTAAACTGAAATTCCAGCATAGAGTAGGACATGATCTGTACATATGTATATACACAAACGCACGCACACACGTAACAGCATGCATTCACGTGCACTCGTGGCATTTCGCCGTAATATCGGCACAAAAATTGCCGATCGCTTGTTACGCAAGCGGAATGCAACGCGGATCGTGGCTCTTGTCTCAACTGCCACCGGGAAAATAAGAAGAAAGCGAGTTCCTTTTTTTTCACCCTCTGCCCTCGCCGCGTCCTATTAGTTTTTCCTCCTCCTCGGGGACGAGGTCTACCGGATCGATCAACACACACGATCAACCGGTAACGCGACTTTGTGATTAATCGACAATTATTGTTATCCGAGCTACCGCAATTTAGGTTGCTTTGATGGTGTTAACGTTTTCCATCGTTGAAATGCAACGAAGATTCTTCTCGATCCTTTTCAGTTCCTCGCTCTGATTATTATCTCGAATCTTTTTTTGCAGCTTTTCGTTGCAAACTGTTTGATAAGGCTTCAATAATGTTTCGGTGGTTTCCGTTAGATTAGGTATACCGAAAAAAATACGAGAGTAGGAAAAACAACTAATTTTCGTTGCATTCCAACGATACGAACTTCAATAGCATACGAATGTTTTGCTTTACATTTTGATGTTTCCGTTTTTATCATTATGGGAAATACGCTTTTGTAGATTTATATTGTGAATCTCTGAATAAGTATTTTCAAAAATGGTTGAGGTATTTTTGTAACAGGGTTACGCATATGGAAAATAGGGAAAACTCAGGGAATTTCTTCCCTCCTGGAATAATCAAGGAAAAGTCCGGGAATTTTGGAAATACTCTGGAATTTTCTCACAATTTACTTTTTGAAAGAATTACGAAAAATGAAACTGACTTGAGAAAAAACTGGCCAGTTAAAAAAAATGTTTAATTGTATTTTTTTAAATATTTATATTATTTCTCATTATACACAAAAGAAAGTAATGTCAGTGGCAAACATTGATAATTTAAAAAAATGAAAATTAATTTACTGTACAGCTACATTTGTAAATTAATGTAAATTAAAAGTAAAGCTACATTTACAAAAGTAAAGCTACATTACAAACTTTTTGCTTTATAATGTTTAAATTATGTTTCGTATTTCAGTTAAAAAAATAAATATCAATTTTATCAAATGTCCATATATTCGGTTTAAAAAAATTTGTTATCCAGCTCAACATAATTCTTCAATAGAAGGATCGAGTTGAGAATTTCCTTTGTTTCTTCAAATCGGTTAAAAATGTTGTTTTTTTTTCACAAAAATCAGTCATTGCTATTTTTACGTATATAATTTTCCCGTAACTCAAATAATATATGTTCGATGAAAAGAAAATGTTCTTTATTTGACCCTAATCTGGCTAATTTGCAAAACCTGGAATTCTTGCAAAAACTGCATGGAAAAGCTGAAAAAGTCAGGTCATTTCTGAGTCAGTAATGCGTAACAACCCTGTGTAAACAAAATCTGTCAGAAGAGATTAACGAGTCTGCATGCGTTTGGAGTCCGAAGAAAAGCGTGAATTTACGACAACAAAAAATTCTGAGAGTTATTTGGGGCACGAAGTCGGGATTTTATCGATAGTAGGGATGTTGCGTTTTTTGAGAAAGGGTTTTTAATTGTTCACGGAAAGATAATGTACCTCTAAATGTTTATTTCATGTATTTGCATGCAGCAAATTCCTCAAAAATCGCGTTTTAATTCATCCGTTTGTAAATACGCGCTGAAACGCCCAGCCCTGGCACTTCACGGCGTATAACGTCATACCTTGCAAAATAGGGGTCTCTAAACAAGCACAATAACGAATATTTCAGAATTAATAAGTTCAAGGATGAATTATAAATTCTATTCATCACCGTATGACTGTCTTGAAAACCTGTAATTAAATAAAACGAAACATAACCTCAAAAAATGGCTGAAATTGTTACAGTGTTTATAACATTTTTAATGCTATATACATTATTTGTGGCACAAATAACAATTCTTTAAGGTATACTTATATAGAAGTCTTCACGATTCTGAATTCTGTAGAGCAAAAGTCGCCTTATGTCGTGAAGAAATTGGCCACCATTACGCAGTAAATCCTAGGCAAATTTCAGCTGGTTGTAAGCCCTTGATATCACCAGAAAGAAAAAACTCCGCTCATCGGTACAAAACTTTAAAAAAATGATAGATATCGTCGTCATCCTATTCCGACCCCACCATCTTGAATTCGACCTGAAAACTCCGAATGTACAGACGGGCACTACAATTTCATAATGTTAATAAGATACAACCAAAGTGAAATAAAGATGATAAAAAGAAATTTTAAAGAGGTAGAGATTACGTCGACAAGAAACTCGTTTGTAATTAACCGGAGGAGCATAACACGAAGCAACACACGCACACACACAACAGGCAGAGCGATGATAGAGCAACGGCAAGTGAGGACGCGTGTCCGGTGTGCGCCGGATAGCCTCAGCTGTCTCTCTATCCTGCATTATCCGTATGTTTACAAAGTCGCGTGAATTATACATGTACACACGCGTCTATTCCGCGCTGTGTATATACGCTTGAAACGCGATCGCGTCCGCCGCAGGGCGGCGGGGCCCCGCGCGCCGCGCTCACGCTACTGTAGCGCGAGTGGAGGGGGAACCATCGTGTCGATGCCGCGCAGCGCGAGAGAGACGGAACACAACCGATAGCTCTCCCCGCTCTTGACTACACTGCGCAGGTGGTGGGGGGCTCTCGCACGCGATACTACGCCGATAAACTTCTGCCGATTCCCGCGGTCGCTCGCGTAGCTCGTTTATACGCGCGCACACGTGCAAAAACAAACAAAACAAAAAAAAACGGTTCAACGGATTTACGGTAGAGTCTGAGGTGACGAGGGTCACTGGACGTTCGGAGGCGCGCTCCCGTTGCGAAAAAAGAAGCCCCGCTTTGTACGAAGTAGATGGAAGGCCCCACGTCGAATATCGACGTCAACTATTCTCCAAATTGCATTGATTTTCTACAAGATATTATGATTGTTCGCATTGAATAAAAAATTATTACAGGAAGATTACAGTTTTTGTCACCGACTGAGCGCGTCTCATCATATTTCAACGGGGAGACGCTCCAACAATTGAGTTGTTAAAAAAAATGTTCCATTTTTTTAGAATTGATCTATCGCGATTCATAATACAGAATGTCAGAAGGGTTTTTCTTTGTAATCATTCAAAATATAATTATGCATTGTTTTTATATCACGATAATTCAAATTGTAGACGTTTGCGCGAAATGCCGCGCTATCGGCCGTGGCGCTCGTTACGTCACCGTTTCGAACGCGATCGACTAGGCTGTGTATACGGCTCACACGCGAGTGTACACAAATGTTGAATTTGGCGTCGTTTTACATCTGAAAACATCTCGAGCGTTCCGCAAACGGCGAAAACTAGTTCAGGTTTCGTGCAACGATGTGCGAAAGGAAATTCGAGTCATTTACCGACCGTGGGATTTTAGGTTAGGAGAGGCTTGATAAATTGTGTCGGTTATTGTCGCCACCAGGGTTGTTACGCATATGGAAAACAGGGAAAACTCAGGGAACTTCTTTCCTTTCGGGATATAATCAGGGAAAAGTCAGGGAATTTTGGAAATTCTCTGGAATTTTCTCACAATTTACTTTTTGAAAGAGATACGAAAAATGAAATCGACTTGACGAAAAAACTGAACGGTAGAAAAATAAATATTTATGTATATTTTAATATTTATGTTATTCTCCATTGTACACAAAATAATGTTGTCAGTGCCAAACATTCAGAATTTAAAAAACTGAAAACTGATTTACTGTAAAGCTACATTTGTAAGTTAAAGTAAATTAAAAGTAAAGCTACAAAAATACATTTGCATTCGATCTGTCGCTTTACAACCACATCATTATCATTATAGATAAGTATTTATATTTATTTTTTGTTTATTTTCACCGGCGTACAAACTTTTGTTTATAATGAAGAACAGGTTCTGTATTTGCTTTTAATGTATGTTTTACTTTATAATGTTTAAATTGTTTCGAATTTCAGTTTAAAAAAATAAATATCAATTTTATCAAATTTCCATATAGTTGGTCTAAAAAAATTATGTTATCCAGTTGAACATAATTCTTCAATAGAAGGATCGAGTTGAGAATTTCCTTTGTTTGTCCAAGTCCTTTAAAAATGTTTTTTTTTTCACGAAAATCAGTAATTGCTATTTTTACGTATATAATTTTCCCGTATAGTTTGTAACGTTTACATAGACTAATATCTCTCTAACTCAAAAAATATATGTTTGATGAAAAGAAAGTGTTCTTTATTTGACCCTAATCTGGCTAATCTGCAAAACCTGGAATTTTTGCAAAACCTGTATGGAAAACCTGGAAAAGTCAGGAAATTTCTGAGTCAACAATGCGTATAACAAACCTGCGCCACGTATCATAAGCACATTGAGAAAGACGTATGAAAAAAAAAAATTTCACCTCAGCCTATGTTATAACACGTTCACACTTTCGTCCAAGTCGAAAAAAAAAGAATAACACTGCTTTAAAAACCACACATGACCTTTACAATGAAAAAAAACATCATTCAATAACCCAACTGTACGAGTTATGTAAGATTTTCAGAATTACCGAAGACAACTGTACAGGAATTCCCATACTTGTCCCCACTTCCTGATAGGAATCTAATGGGTCGATCGCATTCGATCTATATACTAGAAAGTCACGCTCGTGTGTTAGACTTTCATCAGGATTTCCCATTGGAGTGTATGATCCAATTTGAATCGTAAGGAGTTCCACATTATCGAACAAAATCCGTTGCACTACGTGATTGAAAAATCGTTCGAACATTTATTTGTACGTACATTAACAAAGTTGTGCATCAAACTTCACTTTAAAAATATTAATAATTGAACAAGTCATCAACAATCTCGTGAAGGACCTTTGTACAGTGTCAACGGTGTACTTGATTTTGACCACCCGGTTGATATAAAGAAATTTTAAAAAATTCTCTTAAATTAGATAATATTAGCGCAAACCGAGCTTTTTCGTGAGCGTGCTTTAATCTTCAAACAAAAGTTGCAACTTTTGTCTCGATTTTTCGAAGAAAAAACTACATCGTTATTGTTAATAATCAATGAAAAAATAATTTAAGAAGATATACGTCGGTCAAGACTAAACTGTTGTTACACTGAACAAGTGTACCAGTTTTCAAGTCAATCCGTACGTGAGATGTTGAGAAATCGCGTACACCGATTTGAAAAACATAGTTTCGAGAAAAACGTGTTTACAGTTTTACTAGCAATTCTATCGTTGTAATTATAATCCGCCTTACCTTCAATCTGCGATTCCTGCACCATATTTTGGATCTTCCTCTTCAATTTGAGTTTCTTCAGGCGATGAACGTCACTTTCACGGTCGCCTAGCCCCTTAAAAAGTATAAATCTCTTGGAAAACTACATCTTAAAAATCAAACTGATTCACAACACTAAAAATCCACTGTCATTATCGTGTCGTTTAAAAAAAAAGATGATTACCGTTATAATCATCGTAATTGAGGTTTTATATATATCCCACAAGTTTATTTCAATACTTAAGCGATCGCGACGAATACGAATTATATTAGCTTTTAGTATCGCTTTAGATTTCACTCGGTTTGTTTAATATTTTTGTTTTATTTTTTTAACCCGCGATTTCGCAATCTTAGCACTGATTATTAATTTTCAACGAATAATTTGTGAAATTCAAGTAGCCGTGATAAGCATGGACAATCTTCGAGAGGAGACATGCTGAAAAATTCACCTACTTTGCTACAAAAAAAACGATAAAAAAATTGTCACAGGAAATCGCGTAAGTCCTCGTGGTGTATGGTTGCAAATAGAGGTTATATTGATAATCACGCCACGTAACACGCGTAAACATCTTGGACGAGTGGAGCGTAAGAGGTGAAGGGGGAAGCACTGCCCTTTGCCAATGCGACGCATAGCGGTGCTCAGTGGCTGTTCACTCTGGACCCCCACCATCCCGAATTTTGTCAGAGTGCGAGATCAACCGAGCGATAACTTGACGGAATAAAAACCTCGATAACCCAATAGCGCAAGTGTGGCAGCACTGAAAGTAATAATAACGAGCGCTAGCCACGCTATAATGCACTATCATTGTACAAAAGTAAATGTAGATGATAAGCCTTGTGACTAGGAAGGTTTGGGAATAAGCATTGTCGTATCTTGATTATAATTACAAAAATTAATCGTTCTATTATTCATTTCCGAACTATTGAATGGTTTTTTATTGAACTTTTTATCAATAACTTTGAGTTTATCTTTTCTTTGAACATTGTGGCGTTGTGGTTGTTCATAGGCATCGGTCAAGAGAGCGTCATTAGCATCCCAGGTAACCGCTGACTTTACTGCGATCGGAAAACGAAATTACTATAGAAATGTTGAAACTATAGATTTCGTGTAATTATGTTGGTATTACTTATGCTCACGAGGTAAAAAAAAACAGCCCTATCTAAAAGCATTGAGCGAGCCGCCCCTGACGACGCCTAGGGAACCGAAAATTGGGGACCATAAGCGTGCCTGCCACTTGGCACGTCCAGCTTCGTTGCAAGACCTGTAACAGGGAGACTAGAGGTAAGAAGTGGACACACGGTGCTTACGAAACAACCGCAAAAACGCAGCTAATAAGGTGGCGCTGTGTTCGTATGTGTCCGATCGATTAGCTCAGCCTACTAGCCTCGTGCTCTTGGCGTGCTCTCGGTTGCTGTTGACAACACATTCGTGGTGGGGGACCTAACTGTTGCGTCTACCCTTCCTATTTCGCTGTCTTTCTCATCGTTGCAAACTCATAATACCAACTAACAATTAATGAAATTAAACGGTGAACCAACTAAGAAAATAAAAACAGAACACAAATGTAGCCTTGACTGTCGTGGATTGGAAATATGTTTCAGAAAAGGGTATTCACTTGTTTTATTTTTTTTCACCGATGCGAATGACAGTTTGAAAAAAAATTGTCCTATGCAAACAATACTACTCTTTATGTGGCTTGTAAATGCAACTGCACTGGAGAAAAAAGGAACTTGTCAAAAAATTGCAGTTGTATTTACAAGAAAAATTACTTATAAATTATGCTCCATTTTCTGCTTATTACTCCAGGGAGAATGAAGCGTAAAGGTTATGTTTTTCATGAACTAAACTACATGCATGAAAAAAGAAACTATAGGCTAACCCCAATGACGATTGTTTGGGAGCAATATTGAAAATAATTCTACCTTGGGCTTTGAAGAAAACAATTTCGTGAAGATTTTCTCAATATTACAAAACACAATAGTATTAAAAATGAGCCTCAAAGCGGAGTACAAAGGCACATCGAAATAAAATCCTTTTATTATTTGTGCGCATGCGTTAAGTTTGGACTATTATAATTATTTGAGACGTTATCGTCAGGAGAGCTGCTAGTGGCATGATCTGGAACTATTGCAAGTCGGATTTTTTAAGACACGAACTCCGTATTAGCCTAGTCTGTGTCCACTCCTTCTCTGTGGTCTCCCTGTAAGATCGTGCTCCGCACCAGGGTTCCGAGGTTATGTGACGCGGCGTGTCGATTTTTCGAGATCGGCGAGTGTCCCAATTTCCGAACGTAACAGATGCAGTCCCTTGGAAATACCACTTAAATGCTAATTTACCAAAGGGGTTATAGCGAGATTCGTCCAAATGGATGTACCTAACGCCGATGTGGCAAATAACTCGTGAGTTGCGTCACAATCGCCATGTTTTCCGGATCCTCCATCCCTACGTAACTCCCGAGCTGACATTTCTTGTCCGTTTAGATAACGTCTCGAAGTTTTTCTTGTTCGCGCCACCGCGTACATTCATTGGGCAACGAAAATATCGCGCAAGCAATGAGGACGTTGAAAAGCTATTACGCATTCAGTAAGCCGATATTACGATATTTTTTTCGTAATGTCACGACTATGAGGTTCGCATCAGTGAATTTTCATCCTCTCAGGATACAACAGCCGCGCGTTAGGGAACGGTGAAAGTTGTACCGTGTAACGCAAGTGCGAGAGAGAGGGAGAGACGGCAGAGATTTTCGGGCGAATCCGTTGTCTCGGAGATCGTAGATATTTAGAGCAAGCTTTACCGTATTGTGGCCACAGAGAATCGGCCGGAGAGCAACACAATGACTACACGCTCCACCCAAATGTTAACTGGAATGAATCCTTTCGAGAATTAGTGAGGTTCTGTCGGCCCTTCTCTATGCCCTTTGCGGTGCTTGCGCCTGCCTTCGGAGCGATGCAGATACGGATGCGGAAACAATAGCGACGGTAGCGCTGACCGCAGTGCGAGAGAGATGAAGTTAAGTTTTTTTTAGATAAGATAAAGCATCGGGCTCTGTTAAATTCACTGGAGCAGAGCTCGAGGGTTTTCTTTTGGCCTGAATACTATTTATCTCTGAAAAATTGTCCGAAAATTTCAACTACCTCTCTCGTATGTCACGTGGGACAGCTTCCACTTTGCATTGAGATGGGACGTACTTTATTATATCGGTGTTTAATTTTTTTTTAATGCGCTAGGGATAATGCACGTGGGCGTCTGTCTTTAGATACTCGAGCAAAGCTATGAGCTATGTAGGCTAAATAATTAAATCCAAGTCGGGAGAGCGTGGTGTTTTTATGGAAAATGCTTTATGATCGTTTTATTCCTACTTCGCAATTAAATTATTGTAGAGACAAGAGCGAAGAAGTGTCGATTACTGAATGTTCCGATGAGAATTCTGTAGTCGAAGGATCCGCATGAGCTTGGGGTCCAAAAAACTTACGAAAGTTTTTTGGACCTTCTTACACTTATAATTCTTAATTATAATCCTTATAACTCCTAATTATAAGTCTTAACTATAATCCGTATAATCCTTAATTATACTCCTTAATTATAATCCTTATAATTCCTAATTATAATTCCTAATTATAATCCTTATAATCCTATAATTACTAATATTCTTATAACATACAAAGCTTTTTTGCCCTCAACGTGACAATGCTGTAAAAAAAACTACCAAAGTTTCTTTCGACAGACATATAGTAAATAAATTGCTGTCAAAATGTTAAAAAAAACCAACTAAATCATTTTATGACAACATTGAATAAAATTAGCACTAATCTCTCAACAGTAATTAATGTTGTAATTTTCAGCAGACGAACAAAAATTTTTACTCTGCTCTGAGAATGATCAGAACAGAGCCCATATGTCCATTTACTGAAAAGAGGTTAGAATACAGCGCCAGTGAATGAACATGTTTAATTCCAACCTACTATTACGGATCTATTAAAAGAATTTGAAAAAAATCGAAGATGTGCAAAAAAAGGCTATCTCAGGTAACGAAAGTAATCGTTACCCTCAAAACTCATAACAACTGTTGTTTTCGCCTTTGGAAAACCTACTATGCACAGCTGTATGGAAACGAAGATGCGCGGTGTGCGAGTGCCGCAAATCTGAAAAAATCCGTGTGGGGTAAAAATGAGATATTAAACAGAGACATCGGTTTTAACGACACTTCTGATTTTTTTGCTGAATTATAGTGATCCGAGTTTTTATCGTCAATTCATGTTCTCCTGGTCGGTTTACCCTCGGGCCATTCGAACATTATCATAGTGAAATTCTCTTTTTACTATCTCCTCAGCTCGTCCCACGTTAATTAACCGTCTTCACTTAACGAACCAACTTCCTCCGCGGCACGTGGTCGCCTCAAATCGCTCCCGTAATTTCCTGACTGAGGCAACTAAATTAATATCTCCTTTTTTTCACCTCCGCGTTTCGCAGCTCCGTTTTTGTTCCCACAAAAAAAAACCCAATACAGTTAACCGGCGAATCGGCAGCACGAGAGTGCCGTTACGGCGTGGGTGAATCGGGAGGACTTTGTTCCTACGGAGAGTAGTAGGAACGCGCGCGGATATGAATTCGCAACTCGTTTAGTTGCGCGAAAACTGAAGGCCCACAATTTCGCGCCTAGTTCAGCGCTCAAGCTCGCGCAGCCAACGGTCTTTTCGTTTTAGTGTGCGACGTTGAGAAGTTTTTCGATGACAGGAATGTAGGCGCAGGCCGTTTCGCTGATCGCCACTGACACAATCCCCGACGCGTGTGAGGGCTTGTAAAATACCAGGTGTAGAAGTATGAAACCGGAATTTCCCTACAGATGGTGCTTGCCATCAGTTTAGGGACCGTAACACCGCTTCTGCAGCGCCATCATCTCCCTCTAACAGCTGACGAAGATTTTCAACCCACAACAACCCAAGTTCCCTACACCGGTATATTTTTTTATAACCTTAAACATGTCGAGTTTTGTGCCTACCAACTACGATTTGCGGACAGCATTGGTTTTCTGTTATCATTTGAAGCAAACTGCTGCAGAATCGCATCGAACGCTTGTCGAAGCTTACGGTGAACATGCTCTTGGTAAAGCACAGTGTTTCGAGTGGTTCAAAAAATTCAAAAGTGGTGATTTTGACGTGAGAAACGAAGAGCGTGGGAAACCACCGAAAAAGTTCGCAGACAACGAATCGCAAGCCTGATTGGATGAAGATGATACTCAAAGTCAACAAGAACTCGCGGATCAATTGAATGTGACGCAGAAAGCCGTCTCCATTCGTTTTTATCATTTTCAAACAACAGACGTGTAATTTTTACAAAAAAAAATCCGGTTTCATCCTTCTACACCTGGTATCGATCAACGCAAAAAAGTTTCAAACCAAAATTCTTCACAATTATTCCCCAAATGGTATTTATTAACAACTATTCCAACGACTGAAGGCCTTCAATCGAGGCGAACAAATTCCCTCAATTATTTTCCATACACAATTTGTTTAATATTAATTTTACAGTAAAAAGGTTCCAATAAAGAGAGTCGAGAATATTATTTTCCGCACAAATGATACAGATAATTTTTTCCTAGGCTGAGCGGCCGAGATTACAAGCGCAAATTACACGATGGCGGCGTTATTTACACCCCCTCCATCCCAAGAATTTGCTTTTATACTTTACGAGAATTATAAAAACGTCTCGCGAAGAAATTCGGTCCCGAAAGTTTTGCCAAAAAAAAATCTAGTTTTACTGGACTGTTGCCTTCGGAGAGAAGAACGTAGTACACAAATAAACCCACACGTATCTTTGGCGTGCGCGCGTATATTGTACGCGAGCTCGTCGAGAGAGAAGCGATCGTGGCTTGGATGGACTCTGCCAAGTCTACCTGGTAGCCTCTCCGTCCACTTCTGTGCCTCTCTCTTTCGCTCTTTATCCTTCTCTCGCTGTCCACCTCTCCTCTGCCTCCCTCTCTCTTTATCCTTTCCTCGCCGTGTCTCTTCTCCACCTCTCTCTCCCCAAGAGCGAACCCTGGCGCACGTCTTTGGTTGATCGTGCCGAGGGAGGGGATACCGGCTCTCGGCCCCAGGGGGAAAGAGATACGACTACTCGAAGCGGGTATTAGTACGGTAGTCACGTGGTCGGGAGACCCGAGGCCCGGAACGCGAAGGATGTTTGCGTGTTCGTCGCCGTAGTCAGTCGGTGACGGTACCTCCGTCGGATAAGAAGAGCGTGAAAGATTTCGCTGTGGCGCGAGTCTCGCGCAACGCGATATACGCACTTGTTGTGTCCGTTCGTCCAACGCGGCTACCGAGTAAACGTCCATCTGCGCGGCGGGCGTGCGAAGAGTGGCGAAAACAGCCCGAGCAATCGGGTGGAGGTTGAAAGGGGCAAGGGACCACCAAAGACACCAGGGAGAGGTTTACCGAGCTAACAGGTAGCGCTTATCGAGGGAAAACTAGATGACATCTAGGGAGATGCTTAGTCCACACACGCACGGCCAGCGAGTGGGCAACGAGAATAGATAGTATTATCCTCGCAGTGAAACTTTGCGTCTGTCTCTCGCGGGCACTCGGTCGATCGGACCAATCCTTCCGGGACTTCAACCGCAGAAGGAGTGAACACGTGGTGCGCCTTTCGCGGTTAGCCCTACGCGCAACTACGAGTTGCCGCGATGAGTGCCCGAGACGGAGAGAACTGCTTCGCCGATTAGCGTTTTTCTCCTGGACAAACGATGTCTCGGGAATAACGAAAGAACGGAATTGGGCTCTGTGGTGAGGCGAAGAGCCCGTGACTCCTCGTTTGCTCGAGACGTCTGGGGCAACATCTTGCCGTTGGATTTTTGACGACCGAAGGTTGGACACGCCGACGCGAAAAGTGTGAAGAGAGATAAAGTGGACAAGGCTCGTGTCAATGACTAATCGTAGTTATTATTATTGTAAGAAGGAGCGAAGAATGTTTTATCGTCCGTGCACTGTCGAAGAGTTCGAATCTCTGGACGATAAGAGCGAAGCTTATCGGTTGTAGAGGCTCAAACGAGAGCTGGTAGGCTCTTCTCGTTATTGACGGAATCGCGATCGATCGCTCGTGCCGCGTCATTCGTGTCGGATAGTCCGGTCGGCTGCGAATCATTGCAAATGACTCCCGAGTGCCGTAAACGAGTCACGTCTTTTCACAAAGTGAAAGGATTCGCGGCGAAGATCCCATTGACACTTCCGGTACCGTGCGCGGCTTTCGTCACCGGCGTTTTTGGACGTCCGAGTCGATGATGCAGCTGGCAACGAGTCCGCGAGCCCATCCGCCACCGGTGCCACCGCGACCAAGTCGACAGGTGGTGGCGGAGGCTCTCAAGAGGTCGACGAGGCTGCCATGCCCGACGCGCCAGGCGCCACCACCCCCGAACACGCGGCCCTGGCGTTCCGAGGATCACGTGAGTGGACCACGAGAATCCCGGGACGGACGCACCCTCGTCTACGAGTCCGCCATCCTCGGCAAACAGTCACCCTCCAATTGCGAGGACGTCGTACGCTCGGCGAGCGAGCCCCGGGAGGAGACGTCGCGACGCGAGCCGAAGTCGCCCCGACGCACCGGCAGCTACGGTCGCGTCGCTCCTCAGTCCCGCGACGAGGACCAGAGCGTCGTCGAGGAGAGCAAACCCATCGGAAGATGCGAGGCTTCCAATGAACGGAATAGACCGGCCACGGCCCGAGAATCGCCCGAGAACAAGTTGCGAATGTCACGAACCAATGGCAAAGTTCCCGACGATCGGGAAGATCACAATGGAATATCCAACGGGGATCAGACGAAGCGCGGTGAAGAATCTTCCGTTCTGATCACCAAAAATATCGTAGACTCGACAAACGAGCGGGCGGAAACGGATTCTCGACGAAGCAACGACGACGCCTCTCTCGGTGCTCACGTCACCAAGAACGTCCTTGGGAATCCGGAAAAGTCCGAAGACAAGCCCCGAGCTCCGGTCGCCAAAGAGAAACGCCCGTCGCTTGCCAAAAATTCGGACAGCCACAAGACGTCCACCCTGACCCCCGGAACCTCGACGACACCCACGCGGAACACGAGCACCCTCAATGTCACGAACGACGGTGACTCCCAACCACCAACTACGACCGACGACACGAGCCTCGGCGCGAAGGAATACAAGGATGGCGATACAACGTACAACGGTACCGCGACGACCACTATTTCCAGCGATGACTGCACCACGGTCGTCGTCATCGACGAACCCCAACGCAAAATCTCGTTCAACGAGGACAACATACAGCATCAGGATTGGCTCGAGGCTGGGGTTCGCTATTCCTCGACCAAGATCACTCTACCCTATGGCGAGGAGACCTACGATCGCACCAACGACCAATCGACCCTCAACGATCGTCGCGATCACGAGAATTACAGTCGACAGGATCCTGAGGATCGAAACGATCCACCCGTCTACAGTGAACACGATTTTGCCAGGTAGAGGAAGATTTTCGAACTTCTCGGTGGAGGCAAGCTTTTTTTGCGTATTGAACTTCACTTGTGGAACTCACGAAACTACAGGGCAGCGTCGAACATTCGAAATTGACCGCAAGTTACTTCCTGTCGATTGCGCAACGATTATTCAACTCTACACGGAGAAAACAGGAGCCTCGAAGTTTAGAATTAATACTATGCTTCTAAAAAAAATATCATTGAATAACAAAAAGTATTGAATGGAAGATAAAAATTGTAATTATGGTATAGTAATAATGAAGAAATTTAAAGTTTAACCTACGATATGGCACGTAAACTGATACAAATAATACATTTTATTCGGCATATTGTGATTTTTCGTAGTATTCAAAAAATATTTTGCCCACGTAATTTGAACAATTAGTTTCCGGTATTCTACAAAAAGTACGCGGTATAAAGAGTCACATTTTACTAATCAACTTCGTAATATTTTTCGCTATACGCCGAAGATTAACGCTATGCGTATAGTAAAATCTATACATACACGAAGATTCATGCTATACGTATAGTAAAATCCATATGAAAATATAGCGTGTAATAAAGGTTGGTGTTTTACAAAGCACGCATTATTTTTACTATACAGCGTATAGGACTCGCGCCTATGCGAGAATAGTTTCAAATGTAATATGCACGCATCATTTTTACTATACGGTGTGAGAATCATTTTTATACTTCTATAACAAGTCTTAGAATTTCCGAACTGGCAGTAAACTGCTATATTTTCTAGCACTGAATATTAGAATTCTGGCAATGAGTGTTAGAATTTGAGGCCGTATTTTTCTCCGTGTAGTAAGAGCTAGGATCAATCGTTACGACGATGGACGTTGAAGAATATTGAGGTTTTGCAACTCCGGTTATCGCCGAATTCAAGGTCGACTTCCATACTCTGACACGTTGCACTGTAACGTTTTCGGGAAAAACAAACAAGACGCGCAAACTTCCTTATCACTTAACTTGGATCGCAGTTTTCCGCAGTCGTAGTTTCTATGGCGTCTGCGGAGCAGATGAAGCTTCGCGATCGAATCTAAGGACTGGAACGCAATGTGCAGTTTTAGATTTTGAAAAACGTATCTCTGTAAAACTAATTCGAAATAATTCAACTGTTACTGTTCAAAAACGAATATTCCGAGATTTCGAAATAGGAGGAGGAGACAGTATTTACGGTTTTGAAAAATTGAATAAGCATGAAAAACCCCTCGAACCAACGCTGCCTAATTTAATGCCGACCAGCTATCAACGATACTCAATTTACATACTTACGTAACGAAAAATTGCGCCTGCTATCTCATGATTCGAGTAAGTTGAGATGTTTAATTTTATTATTATTATTATTATTATTATCATCATCATCATCATTAATAGGAGGAATTAAAAAAGATGTCAAATTAAAAACCTTTTACCCAATTGTGCAAAATGGTCTGGTCTGCTCGTGGAAAAAACCTCCATGCCTCCAAATTTGACGAGGGTGAAGACATTTTCCCAAATTTTCGACGAAAAAAGTTAGTTTTTTACGACTAAAATTTGTCACAATTTTGAAATGACTATAAAACCTGAACCGATTCTCACCAAATTCAGTGCGAACGACGTTCCAGTGTGTCGTTCACGTATAAAAAATCTTCATTAAGGATGTGTCCAAAATTGAAGATGGTAATAAATTTGTTTAATTCGGTAGGTCATTATGTAAAACATTTAAAAGGTTGTGTGAAAATTTCACGACGATTAGGAAGCTGACTACTGAGAAATTAGAACTCACAAATTACACGCAGCCTTGTGGAAACTGAAGTAACTTTGCAATTATTATTTTTTTTCTTATAAAAAATTATGCGAAAGATTTTTAAAAAATCACACTTGAGGATAAACATATAAGAATATAGCGGCAACGTTGCATAGACCGAAAGTAGCGGGAATTTTAAATACTCATTTTCGTTCACGGACGACGTCTATTTTTGCACCATAAAGCCACTTTTGTTTTTGATATATTTGAAATTAAAAAACGATCATTCATAAATATTTCTTCTATTTCTTGAAAACAAATAGCAAAGTTTGCTATTTGCTAATAGAATTGCAAAGTTACTTCAGTTTCCATAAGGCTGCGTGTAATTTGCGAATTCTAATTCCTCAGTAGCCAGCTTCCTAATCGTCGTGAAATTTTTACACAACCTTTCAAATGTTCAACATAATGAGCTATCAAATTTTTAAAATTTTATCACCATTTTCAATTTTGGACACAACATCCTTAAGTTGAAGCTTGCATGGTTGGGATGCAACGAGAACGATTTCTTTTTGACTTCCCAAATCTCGTTTGGCACATCTGTTGAGAAAATCACGAAAACATTTTTTATGATTCTTAATAAGCCATCTACAGCCTGAATCTGCAAAATATGATTTTTGATACTACTGAAAGTAATAGATAAAAAAAGAACGTTCCTTGCATTCCATCGATGCAAACTTCAGTGCGACAAACCGTACCCCTTGTCACGAGTTTCACTCGTATTGGACGCATCCCCGTCAAACAGAAAGTCAGTATCGTTGTCGCGAAAGCCCCACAAGTCAATTGCACCAACCGAACAATATTTGATCGTCATGGTATCCAATAAAAAGTAGCATCGACCAACGAAACGCAGTAAGACCAGACGCTTGTCAATTTCGATTCGACGGCTCGGGCGTTACTCACGGATCACGGAGATTTTAAGGGAAGGGTAGGGGTTTCAGCGTGAAAAAAAAAACACTTTTTTGCGATATTTAAAAATCCATATGGATAGAGTAAATTTATTGAAACCTTTTGTACATTGTTAAGTGTCATTTCAAGAACATTCCGTGAAATTTGTACGCGAAAATATCCACAAACAAGCCGGTGACAAAGCTTTTCCAAGAACGCCTTTGGAAAAACACGATTTGCGGTGTTCACTGTATCTCAGCGAGAAATTATCTGAAGTCAAGTACCATGAAAATTTAGTCAAAGTATCATCAAATCCTCCCGCCAACGGTCTTTGATAATTTTTTTTTTTTATTTCTAAATTTTTGGTCGTCACGTAAAGTGAAAAGTGCTATTTTTCACGAAAAATTCCGCCATTTTGGGGGTGGAAAACCCCCTCAATGTAAAAAAAAATCTCAAACTAACCGTTGGGGGAAGGTATTTTATATGTAGAAAGTGTGTACCAAGTTTGAAATAAATCGATCATGTAGTTTTCAAATGGCAGTGAACACGGACTTTGAAAAAGTGGTTTCGAGAAAAACGCGTTTGAAGCGTTAGGCTACAGTTTGAAACGCGAGCTACAGTGTCAGAGGAGCGGGACTAAATAGTCAATAACTTCGAGAGTTTTGCTCTCATTGACGTGAAATTTTGGGATTATATTCTTGAAATGTTCAACTATAAGAAAAGACAAAAAAAATCGATTTTTCACAAGTGCGAACCCCTGGCCTCCCCTTAAATATTGTCCTTCGTGGCTCACCCACAGGAACGCCAGAACGGACAGGTTTTTTCCTCATCTAAATATAGCGGCTGTCCCCCTATTTGGATCATTTCAATGGCCCACTCCGGGCAACACATCGAAATATTCTCTTTTATCTCGAAACTCTGCTCGATCCTCGAGAACGAGGAATCGCTAGGATAATCTCTGAATCGTTGAAACTCGTCATCGTGTATTTCGCGATTGTCGCGTAATTCTTTCACCGCACTCGCAATCGCATTCCACGGGGACACGACGATAAAAGTGTACCCGAGAAAGGCTCGTTTCAAAGGTATTTTTGGGATGATCGGAAAAAGTCAGGCGGTCGTTACTCCCATTAGCGGAGCATTCTGACGCGAGGGAAAAACATCGAGCGTCGATCGGAGTAGCCGGTAATATAAATCGTGGCGAGCAAACCGGTAGGCGAACGTGGCTCGAGCTAAAGCGGGCTAGGACTACTTTCGCTCGCGTCAACAAAGGTAAAACGGAGATAGAGAGAGAATTAGAGAGAGGAGGGATTATGGAGAGCTCTTTGGTGCTACACAACTGTCTCTAAGTGTGCATCTCCTCGCGCTCTATCTCCTACGACCTCACCGAGATTTTCTACCGTAATAAGTACCATTGCATTCATTTATGTATATAGGCTATACCGCGTCAAGTGTGACGACTTTTATTCCGAACAATCCTTCCGAATCCCCTCCAAGCACCGTCGACCGAGCTACGATCTCATCTGGAAGTCAATTTCGTTTTAAAAAATAAGAGAAAAACAATATCGAAGAGTCTACGTCTTCTAGGCGGATACTCCATTTTTTAAGAATGCAACGGACGGTGCAATTGAGCCTGAAGCAAATAAATATATGGGTCTAGTGAAAGCAGCAATTGCAGTGTGCAACAAGTATCAAAATGCGGATGTTTAGTCACTTTCCAAGTCGTAACTTCATTCGTCTACCTCCGCGAATCCATTCTCCTTTTACGCAATTTTATTCTACTCATTCAGCTGGTGGCCAAAAAGAGGCATTTTCGTGCATTTTTTCCGGTATGCGGGTTTTCAATTTGTTTACATCGACGAGTATGGTTTTATGTATCTTGCAATTTTTGGATTGACGAATATTTGTTAATGCGGTAGATACAATTGTTTGGGCAGATCGCGTTTTAAAAAACGTTCTTTACGGTGACCACCGCCGGTCGGAATAAAAAAATCAAACGCATTCAGTTTTTGCATGAAGTTATCTGAGTTTGGACGAAGAATTTAAGGCCTTAGGCCACAGTAACGGGTATAAAATCACGTGCGAATTTAACAATTTTTTTTTCGTGCGAAAAAGTATTCACTCATAAAATTAATTACACATCTATTTGGTATGAATATCAAAGTGTTGGAAAATATTTTTTTTTTTCGATGTACAAAATCGCCGACCAATATTTTCTTTTATCTTTTTTGTTAGGCGCTCCGCGGCGTGACATTTACCATCCACAATTTTTTACCTAGAACGAAAAACAAAAATTCTCGTCGATCTACATTAGAATACCTAGAAAAGTACGTACGGAATTTAAAAAATATTGTTTTATTCAAAAGTTGTAGGTATTTGAACTTAAGAAATGAATTTTCAGTGAAAAATTTCGTTTAAACTGCTCATAAAATGAAAAGTTTTCGATTAATCAGAAATTCCGTACGTATTTCTCTGCGAAATGCAATTAGGAACATAACTTTTAAATTTGAAGTAAATCGCGTGAAAATTGTTGAAGTTATTTGTCACGCTAATTGGAAAAAGCTGTTTCGAGAAGTTTCGAGTGGTCAGCCATTTTATACATCGAAAAAAAAATAAAATCTAACTGTTTTGATGTTCTTGATGAATCTTGATGTTCATACTAGATAGATGTGTAATTAATTTGATGAGCGAATCACTTTTTCATACGAAAAAAATTGTTAAATTCGCACATGATTTTATACCCGTTACTGTGGCCTAAGGCCTTAAGGGATAATGGTGTTATCCCTTAACGGCTTAGCGGCCGAAAATAAGGCGTAACTTTGATGATTCATTTTGGGAGCATGAAAAAAAGAAAAGGATTTCTTTTGAGGGGGTTTTTTAACACATATTAAAGTATTTAAAAAAATATATAATTTTCATATAAAATGGCGGCGACAGAGCCCGTCTTAAAAAACGTGTTTTTTTACAAATAGCTTCACGGGAGGAACGTTTTCTTGTAAAGTATAAGACCTGGAACAAAAACCAAAAAAAATTACAATCTATATATGATTAGCTATGGGACTACGTAGCGATATTTTTTATCAAATTTTGGAAAAACGACGCACTTTGAAAGAAATAAATTGATTTTTTGCCCAAAAAATAAGCAGTAAATTGTTTATAAAAAAAATGTTTGTGAAGCTCCTATCAAAATTTCAAATCGATCCATGCAAAGGTGTTCGAAAAATCCGTCCTGCCAGTTTGAAAAAAATTTGCGGCAGCGCTCCGAGGCGGCAAGATTTTGAAAATCGATAATTGAACCTTTAAAAAAAATCCCTAGAAGACCAATTGCATATTATTTTTATGACCCCAAAGTATTTTTTAAGCAAAGAGAAAACGATTCCAAAATCCTAGAGTGGTGTCATCCCTTAAGGTAGTTCCTCTGCGAAAATCTCAACCAAAAGTTTACATACCATGTTCATGTTTAAAAGATTGATAATTGGTTTAATTAGTAATAAATAAAATTAAAAACTACGCAATCTTGACTTGGTACTAGTAGATAATACGATGGATATCATTTATTGCCGTAAAATATATTTTATATTGTGTTTTTGATCTACCATTGCCAGTAAACTTTTTGCCGGGACTGTCCAGACTTTTTCCCAATTCACTTGTTCGCTTGCAGGCCGAGCAGGATACATGCTATACGACCAAAATTGTGTGGGTTCTCATGATTATATCTTGGAAACTAGATGGTGAATCATTCTCATTTTTTTTCACAGCATTCGTGATATCTTACTCCAGCTTATCCTCGTTTTTTATCAATGTCTTAATTTTAGTTTTGACGGTAGAATTAATGATGCTCTGTTTGCCCATCATAACGCATTTGTTACGTAGAAACCAAGCCAACTTTAAGTGTAAATATCTAAGGTTTGGGGTGGTCAAACTTATTCCAATTGCACAGATGTTTGGATAATGTATTAAATAACATATATATCAAATTTCAACCATTCCTTAATTCAACTCTTCTGTGGAGGTACTACCTTAATAAAAATTTTATTTTTGAAAAAATCGCTGCCGTCCAACCTAAAAGTATCGATTTTCGATTAAAAAAATGCTCGCCGTTCAGGCACTGCTTCATTGATATGTAAACGGAAGTTTGTCAAATTTGAAGTTGATCGGTGTAGGGATTTCTGAGATATCGTGGTCAGCGATGTTGAAAAAGTAATTTTGAGAAAAACGCGTTTGAAAAATCTACCTATTTATTTATTATTTTTGCTAAAGATTCTTGGCAAGTAACATTGCTCCAAAAATGAAGAAATCTTCAGCTCTTGATACGGAAGAGCCCGTATACTTTAGTGCGTACGATACTTTCGACAGGCCGATCACAACGTTCGATTATCATATTAGCCTTGGGAGGGTCAGTAGGACGTGTCCGTTTTAAACGGATAATGACCATGCCACGATACAACGTCGACCGTTCATTTCATTTTCCCTCGAATCAATTCCAACGAGTTGTGCGGATATACTCGTAGTCGTACGTCGCACTATTGCAAGAAACACTTTTCGTTGCACTTGTTCGCCCTTCTCCAATTACTCCCTTCGCTATTATCCAATACGTGTAATGAGTCGTTAAACCTGTCCCTTTTTTCGACCTGTTCCTATTTTCGCGATCTAGTATCGTGTCTGCCAATTCACGAAAAATCAGCTCTTTCCCACGACCTTGAATGTTTGCACAAAGAAAAGTGAGCAAGAAATATTTTTTCGTATTGCGCTATCTTTAAAAAGAATTACCGGAGACGACCTTATCAAACTTTATTACCGTTCCCAAACTCTCTACTTTTTGTATTTTCGAAGCGTTCTCCTGTGATCGATATTTTTGTCTCCATCGCGTTTTCACGAGTCTCTCAAGAGGCCTGGTTCGTCAATGCAACTATTGAGTTGAGAGGCACCTTTCAATGGAGAAAAAAAATTGCTGATTTTCATGATTGTTTTTTCAAAGGAAAATTTTCTTCGCCCTTTTTCAGACTTAGGGTATATTTTATTACTACTTTTGGCTGTTACATGGCACTTCTTTATGTTTTAGACGATAAGGTTTGAAAGAATTATACCAAATTTCATCAGAATCTGTCGATTAGCTTTTTTTTAGCTACATGTGACGTCGGTTTTTGAGAATTTTGTTCGCAAGACCGTGCCATACCTTCGCCATTTTCCGGTATTAATTTTAAAAAATACCATGTAACAGCCAAAAATAGTTTTAAAAAATCCTAAGTCTCAAAAATGGTGAAGAAACCTTCGCTTAAAAAAAATGAAAATCCCAAAAAAAAAAAATTCCTTGCCTGAAAATATCTCCCCCCTTAACGAACACAAAAGTACAGAAAACTTTCCGGCGCATTCCGACAAATTCTCTCAGGCAATATGCAACGCTCCTGCTTTTTTAGGCTAGATCCAATCGATATTCCGCGCAACACCAGACGGCACTGTACTTGTTTCTTTTTGTTTCTCTTTTTTTTACGTATACATACGCGAGATCCGCGATCGGCATGTGTTTAGTATACGATAGACGAGCCCACTGACACCGATCTTCGTAATTTAGGTTACGAGAAAACGTAACAGATTGCGTGTTAACGCGGCATTTATACCGCGTACCGATATAAATATGCATCGCATTCGTTGAAAAAGTTCGAGTAAGTTGTATCGTCGAAAAACTCGGGCCAACAGCGCAAAAAAAAAAAAGAAAAAACTAAAACGTTTTTTCTATTGGTTGACTTCGCGTGCAAAATATGTAGAGAGGGAGATATCGCGGCGATCGGATGGGTCATTATCATATTCATCGTAGAACTTCAAAGTGGTAGAAATCTATGCAAATATTTTTATATCCTCTCGTCACGTACATTCCAATCGAGTTTGAAAAATTTAACTTCCAGTACGTGTATTCTCGATACTCTAATGATTATCCTTAATACAATAATATTATAGATAGTCAAAGACATTGTTCTGTAGATGGTACATGACTATAATGACAATCAATATAATAATAATAATTGTTATTATATTAATTATTACAGTATCGACATGATTGTAAAGGATATTTTTTTTAATTCAAGGAATAAGGGAAATCAATGAAATATCATTTTGACATTTATTTTGATGCACATTAACAAAGTTGTGTGCCAACGTCGTCCAGTCTATGGCCGGACGAACAGCTCCTGTAATTTTTTAATTATAACGAGCCAATGAATTTTTTTCGATTATATATAATAACTGCTATAGAAGTACGTAGGATTGTTTCGATATATTGATTTTTGGCCAAATGTTGCACTTCCAAAGTGGAAAGTGAAAAATTTGCTTATAAATCGTCAGATAATTGTTAATAGCAAATGAACTATGCCATATTAAAAAAATCCTACGTACTTCCATAGACAATGTATTTTTCAAGATATATTCAAAATTTCAAGTGAATCGGTTGAAAGTTGTCTGAGTTACGTTTCCGGCCAACGTCAAACGAAGACATCGCAAGAACGCTGCACAGCCGCCATTTTGAAATTAATCGCTTCAAAAAAATTATTGTATACAGTCACTGATATGTATGATAAACACCCTTTTTTGTAATCTCGATTTAATTTGTAGTTTCTCTCCAAAAAAAAACCCCCAAAAAGCCTATTTTTCGGCCTCTAGAGTGACCTAAGGTCTTAATGGTGCGTCCAATTGCTTCCTTGAGCTCTGAAATGGTCTGCGGATCATTGGCATACACTTTTCCTTTTACCAAATTTTCCATATTTGTAGCATACCAAATTTTCACCATTTTTGTAGTGAATTTTCGCAAATTCTATGCGTTGCTCGATCGTGTAATTCTCCATGACTAAACCTCAATACTTCTTGATGCTAGTTATCAAAGATTAGTACTCTATGTTCGCCACAATAAAATGTTAGGCAATCGAGAATGTCAGGTCACGTCGAGACGCCCTTTAGTTGGTATTACGGTTTTGCTATTATTATTATTATGGTTGCTGCACTACCATTATGATTGTCATTGCTATTGTTGCTATTATTATTATTGCAGCATACGCGAGAGAATAGCAATGTCATCGTTGCAAGGACTGCCACCATTGCCAAGGAGTCTGAGCGGCTTCAACCTTAACGAGGGACGCAGAGAAGCCTGCGAACCGCCGCCTCCACCCACCAGGTCATCAAGCAAAACCCCAAAAAATCTTAAATCAACACAACCGTCCAGTTCGAGGCCATCGCCGCCGGGCAGACAACTCACAACCCTAGACACTCAGCTGGCTATCCTCAGAAAAGAAATGGTAAAGATGATCATACGAAGAAATGTCTACATATACATATATGGGAAGTTCCACACCATTTCATGTAGCCCGTGACCTCGACCATTATTGGTTTTCTTGCTTTTGTTGTTGTAAAATCGTATCCCATTTTGTAAAGCAAAATTTGTTTTTTTAATTAAAAATCATTCGCTTTCACGAAATTCAGCACAAGTTAAAAATAAATCGTTTCAAGCCTGTCTAAGACGAATTTGAAATCACCAAATCATTGATACCATTATTGGACATTAAAATGATAAAAATCTTTTTGAATTAAATGATTAATTCGAAAAAAAAATAGAAGGAAGAATGGGCCCACGATGAGACTAGTCTCAAAAATCATAGAATGGGTCACTTTATTTTAGACAATTTTTTTTTAAAAATAAAAAATGGCGATCATCTTTAAAAAAAATAGTTTTCAATTTAGAAGTAAAAAACGTTGACAGTGATAATTGATCATTTTATTAATATTTTTTTAATGAAATTGTGCATCAAAATGAAAAAATACTACATATTATATATTATATATATATATATATATATATATATATATATATATATATATATATATATATATATATATATATATATACGTATAGAAAATTAGTATCCTGGGATTTTCAGAATACTTACGTTATTGAATGATTAAATTAGCCTGACAAAAGTATACCCAAGTTTTTGTAAGAGTCGCGAAAAAAAAAATTCACAGACCCGTGCAGTAACTAATTATATCGGGACAAATTATTCTCCGACATGCGTGATTTTTTTTCTCTCTTTTTGTGTCCCACAATTTTTCCAAGGCGAATTTCGCACTCACTTAGATGTTGCGTGTCCAAGGACGGCATCAATGGACAGAGAGTGTGTGAATCATGGCGAAACGCAATCTCGTACCAGAAACAATTGCTCGGTGTGAATCAGGAGCACCCCCCCCCCCCCATCACGCCTATTTTTGAGGTGCTCGATAAGCTTAGGAGTGTTGCGTTCAATTATCGAAAATTAATATGCGGAATGAGGCAATTATCAACGTGACATATTGAGAAAAATCATTTCTGTGACTGTTACGTGACGAGTCGGTTTAGGTGTTTATTTTTCGGCTCGCGATCGTACCTCTTCGCTGGACCAATTGCATGACTGGGAGACGAGAGAATAGCGCGGACTATTTGAAGCGACGAAAAAAAGAACACAATACCCGCTGATTATTTATAGTTGCGACCTGGGAAAAATTTGCTCCGAAACAGATACGAATCGATTCGACGATGATTGTTCGTTTTCTTTTCGCGAATATTTCGAATCGGGATATATTTGTCGTGGAGTTCAACTTTGACTAATTTTGAAGACTTCGAAAACTATGTTTCGAGATAATCGCGTTTGAATCGCTTCTAGTCAAGGAATTTATTTGAAAAAAATCCTAAACATACATCAATGTACATATTTTCCAATAAAAAAAACCCCTCATCCAATCGACACATTAGTTTTTGAGATAAAAATCCCCAAGTTTACCTGCTTTTCTCGCCGTTTACTCAGGTACCTCCCCTTAATAAAACTTGCATAAACGTAACACTTTGAAAAATTAAAATACATTCTTAAAAGCCGGAGGCGGAAAACGTCATTACACTTGAAATAAAGCCGCAGGCATTTAAGAAAATATGAAAATGTTTAAATGTTCTATGCTTATGTAAGTTTTATTAATGGGTCTTCTTACTTTAGACGCTAAAAAAAGGATATTTTCATGAACTTTCTGATAGGTTTTTACTATAGATATTGATATAAAATTTTATATCAATTAATTATTAATAAATTATTAACACTTATCGAATACACTTTCGAAATACAATTTTAAAAAAATTATTGATTTAAATAATTGTTTTAATGAAAATTTTCAAAAATTAATGAAAATAGCCTTTTTCGCGTCTAAAGTGAGAAGACCCCTTAAGTATGTACTGCCGACGCCGTTGATCAGTGACCAATGATGGGGTTCTTCTGTAGCTTTCCTATTTAACTCATACACGAATTATTATTATTTACTTGTTAGTTCAATAGTTTATAAATGAAAGCTTGTTCATAAAAAGATTTTTTACGTTTATGTTTAACCCCTGTATTTATTCTTTCCAGCTGTCTCTTTCACCTGTCAATCTTCTCCGTCGTTCGATGAAACCGCGTAATTTTCGCGAGCGATAAAACGGTAGAACCACACGGTGATTAGGATATAGTTTGCGCAAAGGCAGCCGCGAGTGTGTGTGTGTGTGTCCTACGGACAATCCAGAAACGAGAGAGTGTATTTTTCACCACGGGCTATCCTCTCGCTCCCACGCTGCATATTCCCTCAGGCGTGACTGAGCTGATCCTCCCGCCCCCTCTCCCGAGCTCTTCGCAGTCGCACTTCTACACCATCTTAACACTTGTACCGGAGACCAAACGTAGCAAAACGCGCTCCTCTAGTAAGCTTGGGCCTCGCGTTTCTCATTCTCATTTTACGCCTTCTTTCGCTCGTTGTTTTACCTCGCTTTTCCCACGGGTCCGAGAGGGATCTGTTTCCCTCTCTCATTGCCCCCTCTTGCTCCCCCTTACTCGGTGAACGTAAGCAGCGAACAACTCCAAACACAAACGTCGCTTTATATTTCTCATAGGGAATATTACGTGACTACAAGAAATACGAGAAAAAAAGGAAGAAAAAGAAACTTTAAACATTCGCTTCTCGTATAGCCTTAATCAGAGGAAATAGTCGGCGAAAAAAATTAATGTACATTGACATTCCAGTGAAGTAGGGGAAAAAAGTTGTTTTTCCAAAGCACTCTTTGTGCACCTTTAAAGAATACAGCTGTAAGAGGCAATTTAATACTCTTAAATGGTTAAACACTTAATTGTCGAATACTGACACCGTTTTATATATGTATATATTTATATATTGTATACATTAATAAGATACGTACTCACATTGTTTTTTAGGTGTGTGTGTGTGTGTGTGTGTGTGTGTGTGTGTGTGTGTGTGTGTGTGTGTGTGTGTGTGTGTGTGTGTGTGTGTGTGCGCGCGCGTGTGTGTGTGTGTGTGTGTGCAGGGTGTCCCAAAAACCAGCGACATTATTGTAGTTGCGGACAGGCCAGCTCATGATGATCCAGAATAACCTAACGTGATCTCAGTAAAAGTGTCACAGTTTTCGAGATATTCACACTATTTTGAAATCCGCGAAAATCTCTAAAATATTTCACATATCACAGCTGCAAATACAAATATTTTAAGATTCGATTTTTGTCCGAATATCACTAAAACATCGTACTATCAATAAAAAAAACAGCAACTACGTGTTGTCTTTTTTACATCTAGACTATAAACGACTCGATTTTTAAGATATGATGCGAGTTCGGCGCCGTGCGTTTATTATGCCACTGTCAATCAAACTGAGTAATGAAAATTCAAAGGAGCTAACAATGTAAATATTTATGGTCATGTTGATAGTACGAAAAAAACCGGACCGAAAAATATCCGAATTTGCAGCGGTGATGTGTGAAATGTTGCCTTCAGTTAGAGATTTTCACGAGTTTAAAAGAAGTGCGGAAATCTCGAAAACTGTAACACTTTTACTGAGGTCATATTTGGTTGTTCTGGATCATCATGAGCTGGCCTGTCAGCACCTGCAATATTATCGTTGGTTTTTGGGACTCCCTATGTTTATATGGTATGTAATGAAATATATAATATTCAACAAATAAATGCAAATATACAATTCAGCTGCGAAAGGCAATAAAATTAGCAAGCTCGAATAGAAAAACACTCACAGATGTGTGTACGTGTGAACCGGGTGAGGCAACAACTATCAGCAGTAGAACCATTTTCTAACCTATCAGACTCAGGAGAAAACTGTTCCTACAAAAGTTGCATAGTTTGCATTGAGTGGTAGTTACGAGGTTTATCGAGGTGAAGGGGCTTCGGAGATTTCAAGATACCCACCATTTTTTCAAATGGGACCACTATTTTTTTTCAATATTTTATCAAGAAACCAAACGTAAATTCACACACCAAATTTCAATTGAGAGTGCACACGGTTTTGCGAAGTGACATTTCGAGAAATACACGTTTGAAGTTTGGAGTGCGAATGTTTTTAACAATCGATCTCCTTAAGTTTATGTAAATGTATGCAAAGCATATTTAGAACCGTCTATACCATCGGATAATGCAAAAAAAAAAACAAATCGATTTTTTTCACACTGAGTTGATCCTTCAATAAGACAATATAATAAATGCGAATCAGATTGTAAGCTTGCATTGAAAGTGGGGGCCATCACTTTGAGCACCTTTTATAGGAGTAACTGTTTGCACCGTTATTCAAATCGATTCTACGCTGAAAACATTGAAACTGCTTGTTTATCGATTTTTTAAACTAAATCTTGATTGTTCTGCTTAAAATTTGGTATGCGAACTTATTTTTAGTCCCTTGATAAAATACTGAAAAAAATAGTAGTTCCATTTTTTTTTAAATGGAGTTTACCTTGAAGTCTCCGCAGCGCCTCCTGGGATAAATCTCGTATCCGCCACGCGATGATCCCCTTCGAACAATGCAACTTTTGTAGGAAAGTTTTTCTCCTTAGTCTGATAGGTTGGAAAATATTTCTACGGCTAATAGCTGTTGCCTCACCGGGTTATATATACGCGCGTGTATTTCTACAGCGTGCTCATCTACTTATATAATAATGTTGAACTTTGCATCGTTGAAATAAAATTACAATTACCTTTTTTGCTGGCCCATATTTTTGTTTGGCAAGATACTCATTACAGACCTCCGATGAATATCTGCGAACAAGATTTTAGACAATAATAATAATTTAAAAAATAACAAACAAATACAAACGAATATTTTGCATTTGAACGATGAAAACTTCAGCACCATCGTATATAACTAGTTGCATTACATTATGTGTGTGTTCGCATACAACAAGTCAAACTTCTTCGTTTTGCAGGATTTTTCTATATCCAATAAAAGCCCAATTTAGTAAGGCTCTTCGATTTAAACGGTTTGTTGAAAAATTTTTATCGAGTTTCCGAACGTTCGTTGAATCACATATTTCGGAATGGGATCTAAAATAGATATTCGTTTGTTTGTTCCGCAGTTCGGTCTTCGTCAGCTGGATCTGTCGTTGCTGTCGCAGCTGTGGTCGTTGAACGAGTCGATACAGGAATTTCGTCAATTGCTCCAGGAGCAAGAGGACCGAGCGCCGTCGCCGTCGCCTTCGAGCGAGGAAGGTGACGACACGTCGTACGGAAGTCATCCGCCACCGCCGCCCCGAAGGCCGGCACCGTTGCTTCACCATCACAGACCGCCGCGGCCACCGAGGCCCCTCAGGCCACCGGCCAGCGACGAGTCGCCTTCGAGCGAGGAATACGGCGCGGTCTGACCGTAAAAACGAGAGAGAGCGAGAGAGCGAGAGAAAGAAAACGAGATAGGCTCGCGAAAATTCTCAATCCCACGAGTTTCCGATGTCAATTTTATCGTCTTTGCCGAATGGACGAGATGCAAGAACGAAACGGACATCGTGCACGTAGTCCGGTCATCCTTACACGCGATAAGACATCTCGCTGAGTGAAAAGACCGACCGATGAGAGGAAGCGTGTTCATTGTACGCGCCCACATTTATCGTCTTACGATCTCTCGCTCCAGTCGCGCGAATACCACGATTACCACATTGATCTCAATACGTAGGGGTGACACTCTAGAATTTAATCCTCTGCTGTTACGGCCACTGCGTTCGGCGGTGGGCGCTCGTGTGTCTCATCGGAAATACACTGCTTTCGAGCTCTCGAGACAATAACGAAGAAACGAAATGAACAAAGAATGAATCTACGCCGCGATTAAACGAGATTCCTGTTACGAGTCGTTCGTTGTGTTCTTGTGCCTCGGTTAATGGTTGGAAGATAACAAAAGAATATTAATGATGTTGTCCAGTGTATGTGTGCGGGTGAATGAGCGAGAGAGAGAGATATGTGCTGTGTTACGATACAATTACTACGATGAATTCCCCTGTCGCGATTATGGTTTCGGTATCCCGTGTACATTTTTCTACCTGAATTTCTAATTTTGCCGTGTACAAGTGATTGATGATTAGGTAATAAATGCAGTATAATTTAAACGCTGTCGCGAATTGATATTCATCCGAACCTGTGAGATTTTCGTCTTTCGAGGGAGCGGAAGATGCAGCGAGACTAGAGAGGAGTGGACACAGCATAGGCCAATACGTAGTTCCAGCGTCTTAAAAAATCCGACTTGCAATAGATCCAGATCGTGCCACGGTCAGCTCTAGGGCATAACCTTTACGCTTCATTCTCCCTGGAGTAATAAGCAGAAAATGGAGCATAATTTATAAGTTATTTTTCTTGCAAATACAACTGCAATTTGTTGACAAGTTCCTTTTTTTCTCCAGTGCAGTTGCATTTACAAGCCACATAAAGAGTAATACTGTTTGCATAGGGCAATTTTTTTCAAACTGTCATTCGCATCAGTGAAAAAATTAAATCAAGAGAATACCCTTTTCTGAAACATATTTCCAACCCACGACAGTCAAGGCTACATTTGTGTTCTGTTTTTATTTTCTTGGTTCACCGTTTAATTTCATTAATTGTTAGTTGCTATTATGAGTTTGCAACAATGAGAAAAACAGCGAAATGGGAGAGGTAGACGCAACAGTTAGGTCCCCCACCACGAATGTGCTGTCAGCAGCAACCGAGAGGACGCCAAGAGCACGAGGCTAGTAGGCTGACGCGTACGATCACAGAGCCTCCTTATTTGCTGCGTTTTTGCGGTCTTTCGTAAGCAGTGTGCGTTCACGCCTTACCTCTAGTCTCCCTGGGAAAATGGTTCTTCCAGCGAAATGTCAGAGTTCCTCCAGAGAAGACAGAATTCGCGAGACTACTCGTCACGGCTCGGTTGGTATGCTGCTTACTTTTGTTGTCGACGGTCGGTTATGCAGATACTGTCGTGCGTCTTGTTGAACATCGTAGATTCTTCTTGACCGGCTGGAATTGAGGCGTATCACACGCTATGACCGCTTCGAAATTTCGACCAAACGATACAATCGATCCGGACGTTCCGAACTTTTACAAATTTTGAAGAAAAACAAATCCTCTTGTATTTAGTATTCCGGTAGGCTCTCGACAGTAGAAAGACATATTTTGAGCGTTGTTTCAACTGATTGTATGGAAAGAAGACGGAGAAATTAGGGTTTGGAGTTTATTTTAACATGAACCTAGTAAAATTGTTGCAATGAAGCCTAAAATATTACCGACAATCCTGAAAATCTAGTTTTCCCACTGGGGCGATCCCGCATGGTGAAACGTGGACGCATAACACGCTTCTGCTTTGGGCTTCTGCTATTTGCTGCAGCGTGAGTAGGTCTAGTAGCCAAAACTACGAATTTTGCAATTCCGTCATGATCGCCGTCGAAATTTCGCAGTTGTGAAAAAATGGCCATAAAGGCACCCCGAAAACTTCAAGAAATACAGAAAATTACCCCTTCCAAAAGTTCACAATCTCGAGATTGCCAATTACCAATAGCCAAGAACTGTGCCAATTGTTACTTCACCTAAAAATAATTCTGAGAAAATCGAGAAAACATTAAAAAATCGTGACCATCCGTCGGCTAAGCAATCATCGTCTTTTCCGCCATTTGCACGCGGCGTATTTCTCCGCAGAGGCGAATGGTGCTGCCTCTACGTGATCACTCACCCTTGTTCCGCCCTTCGAGGCAGTAGCAGCGTTAGGAACCGTACGATAATTATCGTACATATGCGATAATTGCATGCCTCCGTACGATTTACGATATCACATTATTATCGTACGCAGGTTGTACGATAATTTCCATCATGATGCAAAATTGGAGAATTTATTCTACTCGTACGCTGATAGCCAATAGCGCATTAGCAAATGCAATCCATTTTACTCATAGCGCTATTGGCTTATTTGGGCGCCTTGAAATTAGACGCACGAGAAGCGCTGCCGTGGTGCAACTGCAGCGCTTCCTTAGATAATACAATATACATGCCGTCTTATTGTTTACCATTTGCCAATCAGCGAACAAGAAAAGCACATCGTTGGATATTTCAATTATGTGAAATGTTGATTACATTAATATCTATATTTTCTGTTTTCACGGAAACAGGATATATTGAACTATAATTTTAAAAAACTTTGTTTTATTTGTCAATCCCCTTTTATATTCTTTTCTTCTTTAAAATACGAAATGTTGACGCGCTTCGTGCAAAACTTGGGAACAGTGAAGATCTTTCCGAGCGAATTTCAAATGTTGGCGCATTTATTGAACTTGAAATGGCGGGATAATCGGTGAGGTATGTGCCGTACGTAAAACATTTGGTTTCAAAGTGTTTTATTAATTTGAAAACGGAGTTTAGAAGAGATGAACTCCAAAGTGTTTGCATACATATCAATATTACGTGTAATATGATTTATTTATTTATTATAGACAATTTTCTAATAGTACGATAATTTCTGGCCATCCACGATAATTCTACTCCCCTAGTGCGATAGGCGATAGGTGCCTCGCGTCAGGTACCCAACGCTAGGCAGTAGCGCGCCCACCCGTCACGCACACGTGTCTCCTTTGTAGGTTATGTCTCGTTACGTGAGCCCGCATTAAACTCACGTGTGAAAAACCTTCCCCGCGTTAGTCAAAAAGCCAAAAAAATGTCCGAAACAACAACGGAAACAACGGAGAGGAGCGCCGGGGGAGGTGCGAAGCGCAAGAAGAAGAGATCATCGATGCAAATGGCGAAAAAGTACGCGCGTAGAAGCGAGCGCGGCCACGGTAGCGAGCTCGATTCCGACACCTATCAATACATGGTAAGAATTCTGGAAATGATGCGCCAAGATTTTCCCAGCGCCGAGGAAAAGCTAAATTTCGCGAACAACGTTTACGAGCAAACGATCGGTCGTGAGATCGAGTACGCGCGCAATCAAGTTGGTTCGCGCGTACTCGATTCTCTCCTCGAGTACGCGTCTTACGAGGTAGTCAAGAGGCTCGCGGATGCCCTCGGTGAGTCCTTGAGGCCGATCTGCAGCGATCGATTCGCCAGTCACGTGTTGCAAAAAATTATTCACGTATGCGCCGATCGTGGCAATCCTCGAGGAGAGGCGACCGAGACGAACGATTACAACGACGTGGCGTTGAAACTCTGTCGCTACGTCGTCAACAATTTCGAAGAGTTCGTCTGGGACACGTACGCCAATCACGTGCTGCGCACGGTTGTCGAGTGCCTCGGCGGAGTGCCGGAGAAAAAGGAGGACGCCGCCAAAAAGCCTACTTCTATCTACGACGATCGCCGACCCGTCAAGGAGGAGTACACGAAGTTATTGACGGACGCCGCGAACAGATTCATAAAATGGCCGCAGTTTGTGGAGTTCGGCAAGGACGAAGCGACCTCAGGCCTGGCGCAGACCCTTCTCTACACCCTGCGAGGCGTCGACTCCAAGCTCAGCACCGCGCTCGTCAAAAGAATCGTCAACGAGTGCTTCCCGGAAAGCGGTGATTCGGGCCTTCCGACGATTTTCCACGCGGAATGCTCCATCAGGCTGCTGGAGGTTTGTCTGGCGGTGGCCAAGGAGAAAACCTTTGAGCGCATCTACAGGAGATTCTTCGTCGGACGCCTGAGCGAATTGAGCCTCATGTCAGGAGGCAACTTCGCCGTGCAGAGACTCCTAGATCATTGCCGCTCCAAGGAGATCCTGGAGGAGATATTCGACGAGCTGTCGCCTCATCTAGCGACCATACTGGAGCGCAAGAACACCGGAGTGTTGGCCAGCCTGGCGAACGCCTGCGAGAGGCTGCAGTGCAGGCAGGGACCGTTCGTCAATTGCACCGCTAAGATACTCGACTGCGATGACTCGCCTGAAGCGCAGTCGCGAATCGCTCTCGCCGTCGCCGCTCTGCGTAGCTCCCGAGAGATTCCCAAAAGCGACGCGGAGGATGACGGGAGCGCAGAGTTCAGGGTACACCTGCACGGAAGCGTGACGCTTCAAGCGATGCTGCGCTTCAACAAGCCCATCAAAATGGTCAACTCGCTGCTGGCCACCGGCCCATGCAGGCTCGTCCAACTGTTCGGCGACCCCAAGGGCAGCCGGATCCTGGATGCTTTCATCGACAGCAAATTCGTCGGTGAAAAGAGCCGCGAAAAGTTGGCCAAGACGCTGCAGGGCCACTGGGTCGATCTCGCGTGCGGTATTCACGGCTCTCGCTGCCTCGAGAAAATCTGGTCCTGGTCGAAAACCAATCAGAGACACTGGATTATGGAGGAACTCGCGAGCGTCGGGGAATCCTTGAACTCCACGAAAACTGGCAAAATCATATCGGCCAAATTGAACGTTCCACTGTACGCGAGAAACAAGAAGGATTGGGCCGACGCACAGGGCAAACAGGATAAAACGAAAGCTCTCTTTGCGGACATCATCGCCACTAAGGATCCCCCAAGCGCGACCAAAGATTCGAAGATTGGCTGAAAACTTTACAGCCTATAAGGACGAGCCCTTCGAGGGTGTATTGCAACGATGGTGGGGCTGAAGTTTGCATCGTTGGAACGCAACGGAAATTCTTTCCAATTTCTTATTTTCATTATTATCGGAAATCATACTTTGAACATTCGTTGTAGATCGCTAAATAAGAATATTAAAAAATGTTTACGTGATTTTTGTAGATGAAATCTGCCAGCGGAAATTTGGTGGGGTGGATCACTTTCGTTGCATTGTAACGAGGCAAACTTCAAAGTCATCAAGGGTGTTGACGTTTGCGTCGTTGCGACGACCATTCTTCGTGATCTTTTTATTTTCTGATTTTTATCGTCCAAAATATTTTCTCACATATTCAGGCTGAAGATATTTAACAAGGAGCCTGAAGAACGTTTGAGTGATTTTGGAGGGCTAAAGATGCCAAAAAGTATTGGGCTACGGAACTTTCGATGCGTTCCGAATATGCAAACTTCAATATAATGTATTACACGTACAAGGCGACGTCAATTCGTTAGAGTTTCAATGCCGTTGAAGTTTGCATCGTTGGAATACAACGAAACTTCGTTCTTTTCAATTGATAATTTTTTTGTCGATTTAAGCTGTAAAAATTACTGAAACCTTCACACGTATTCTTGTTAGAGATTTGTGACCTCAACTCGCAAATAAAGAGACTTTGGACAACGATAAAAAATAAAGAAATAAAAAATAAAAGAAAAAGCCGTTGCATTCCGACGATGCGAACTTCAACGCCATAGAGTTTCAGCGATTCGACACGAATCGAAAAAAATTCAGCTGTCAGGAAGTTGTTACAATCATTGATTTCGAAGGATAATAATTTCCGAAAGTTATTTACAAATAGTTCGATCATACAATTAATTGGCCAGCGAATAAGCAGTTTCCAAAGATGGTTCTTCGTAAGCAATAAATTCGTTAATTCTTCGGAATACTGATTCATTTTTTCCGAATTTTCTCGACCTTGTACATTTTATTTTGAAAAGTTTGAAAGCGGATAATCGAGCCCGATTGTTCAACATTTTTTCGTGAAAATGTTGCATTCACCTGTACGAAGTTTCCAAGCAATTGTCAGTTTGATAAAATAAAGTCTTCGAAAAAATCGAAAAGAGAAGCTTGAGGGGTTAGACTGATGCGACGACCCGAAAACCATTATGATGAAGTTTGCATCGTTGGAATGCAACGGAAGTTAATTTTTCTTTTATTGCTCACCATTTCGTCGCGAATTAAGGGCGCGAAAGACACTCAAACCGTTTTTCCTAATCCTCATGAGACACCCACGATGTTAATTTATGAAAAAAGTTATAAATGGTAATAAAAATGGAGCGAAAAAAACTTTTTTTAACTTTCGTTCATCCTGACAAAGCAAAGTTCAACGCCATCGAACGCCATGAAATACATCCCTCAGGTGACACCCTTCGATTTCGTTGAAATTTGCATATGTTATAAAGCACTGAAAAATAAGCGATGAGTATTTTTTTTATCGGCGGATAAAACAGGTTTAAGGGGTGAAACCACCCCTCGAAAAGGCATCTCTAGGGTGGTTCACCCCTTAATTTTTTTTGCAATGTTACTATAGTGTATTTTTCATTGCTTCTGATGAGAAGAATTTTCGTTTCTGTTTCATTAAAATCGGTGGACTCCTTGTGTGTGAAACTGCTATATTATCCCTAGCGATGCCTTTTTTCGCGGGGTGGTTTCACCCCTTAAAACCGTTTTTCCGCCGGAAAGAAAAAAAAACCTTTCGCTTACTTTTCGGTGCTTTATAACTTCCTTTATTCCTTGTTCAATTGATTAGATTAAGGGGAGGTACCTGAGTAAACGGCAAGAAAAACAGGTAAACTTTGGGAATTTTTATCTCAAAAACTAATGTTTCGAATGGATCCAGGTTTTTTTATTGGAAAATATATATATTGCGGTATGTTTAGGAATTTTTTAAAATAAATTCGTTGACTGGAAGCGCCGTTGTTGTGGTCAGCGTCAGACGTGTTGTTCGTTGACATGGCTTGTGGTGACAAGGATCCCGAGCAGTCGGTTGATCTGAAACATGAAAGCGCAACGGATTCTTGAAATATAATACACAAAGGAGTTCGCCTCGTAGGGGGTTTTTCATTTGATTGAACCGTTGCTTTTTTATGCAACCAAAATCGTCGTAAATTGCAAACGAAAAAGGAATGTTAAATTAAAACAGTCGCAAATCCGTCAAAAATGAAAATTTCAAACAAAATCCTATGAGGCGAACTCCTTTGTATATTATATTTAAAAAATCCTTTGCGTTTTCATGTTTCTGATCAACCGACTGCCCGGAATCGTTGCCACCACAAGCCATGTCAACGAACAACACGTCTGACGCTGACCACAACAACGACGCTTCCAGTCAACGAATTTATTTTTTAAAAATTCCTAATCACACCTCAATGTACATATTTCCCAATAAAAAAAACCCGAATCCAATCGAAACATTAGTTTTTGAGGAAAAAAATCCCGAAGTTTGCCTGTTTTTCTCGCCGTTTAATCAGGTGTACCTCCCCTTGAGAAAAAAACGTCGGTCAAGACTGAGCTACTATTAGACTGAATAAGTGTACCAAATTTCAAGTCAATCCGTTGATTAGTTGCCAGAAATCGTGTGCACCGTTTTGAAAAACAGAGTTTCGAGAAAAACCTAAAGTTTTACTAGCAGTTCTATCGTTGTAATCGTAAGTTTACCTTCAATCTGCCATTCCGCCACCATATGTTGGTTCTTCCTCTTCAATTGGACTTGCCTGAAGCGACGAACGAGTGTTGGTCATTTTCACAGTACCCGAGCCACTTCAAAAAATTGTGAAAATCGTGGAAAAATGTATTTCGAAAAATACACTTTTTCTTTTTATAAAACCAATTTTCCTCACTACTTATTAGGTTATTATTAAGATAAATAATGAATCGCTTAAAAATATCGTTTGTAACTGTTATTTTTCGAAATCAATGTTCCCAATCGTATCGCGAACGACTGGAATTCTAGTGAAATCAAACTGTCGATTGGGAATGTACTTGTCATCTTCAATCATCCGAATTTCTAAAAAATTCTAAAAAATTTCTAAAAATTCTAAAAAATTTCTCCTGTAAATATCGCAAGTAATAAAAATGATTTTATGGCGACATCCACGCGGTCCGCTCTTATCCGCCGTGCTTCGGTAACATTTCGACCTTCGAATAACCGGAAAATGAATTTCCCTCCTATTACGATAGAGAATAGTCATATGTGTATTTCATTACTTCGTAAATACATTTTTCGTTTGTGTTTCGAGTTCGCCGGAGGTCTTCACAGTGAGAACGCTCGAGGGTAGATTACATTGATCCGTAACATATGGTACTCTATTCTAGATTTTTGAGCAAAGTTCCTTAACACGAAATTGCGTCGAGTGAACTGCGACGAACCAAGGAGTTCACGCCTCATCATCTCCGTCTTCCTTTGTCTCTCCCTCTCTCGTTTTTTCCTGACTAGAGATTCTATGTTGCAAAGAAAAATATTCTCGAGGATGCTTGCGGTGTATAAAGTAAACGAGAAATCAAGTCCCAATCGATTTTACTACGCGGCGAAAGAAACAAAATGTTTCCATTCAAATGATATAAATCGAATTTTTCACTTAACCATGACCAATATCGAAAGTACTGCAAATATCAGGACGTTGAATAAGTTCTCGCTGTTTCCCAATACATGGCGTTACAACAACTGCGTGCGCGTATTTTGAGATGGCAACGTATGTATGAAGAAGTACTATAAGCAAACTTGAAGTTCAGTGTCATTTCTCCGAAGTGCAAACAAATTTATTTTCATAAACACATGCAGGAATTGGGGCAGACGCTGCCAAAATGATAATTTCGATGTGTGGAATTGGAGGCGTTACTTTATGAAGGGCCATGTCAGACGCTAGACGAACTTGCAGAATCATTATGGGAGTTGATCACAAAACAATTTCGAAACGTTTGAAAGTATTGGGAATGATTTTTTTTGGAGCATTAATTTCCACGAAAAAAAAAACGGTGAGAACTTATTCAACATCCCAATATATCGGCGGTGTATTTATTTTTGGCCTTGTTCGTGTCAGGCGTTGGTTTCGAAATTTGGAAATCACGAGTCATGCTATCGAATAATCACGTCGCGGAATTTCGCATTTTTTCGCCAAACTCATTCGTCGTTAAATACAACAAACATCCTCCACGATTCCCATCCAAGAATTGAGTAAAGATAGAGTTTAACTGGGCGCGGGGTGGGCACCTGTCAATTGACTAGTATGACACGGGGTAAAGCTAATTGTTTTCTCGTTTCTTTTCCTTCATTTTTCTTATGTAAACAGATTTTACGGAATATCCACAATTCTGACGAAATTAATTTTACGTGCAATCTCATATATACTTTAATGTGTGTGGGTGTGTGTTTGTGTTCTGTGTGTGCGAACGTGCAAACTGTGCGTATATTCGTTTGAGGAAATTCCGGCGGTACGATCGTGTCCGTGAAATTGTTGAATGAAAAAAAACGCGATTCTTAAGAATCCCGATGCCTTTTGCGTGTCTGTCGGACAGAATGGACATTTAAGGCCTTAGGCCACAGTAACGGGTATAAAATTATGTACGAATTTAACCATTTTTTTTTCGTATGAAAAAGTGATTCACTCATCAAATTAATTACACATCTATTTAGTATGAATATCAAGCTGTTAGAAAAAATATATATTTTTTTTTTCGACGTACAAAATGGCCGACTACTCGAAACTTCTCGAAACAGCTTTTTTCCAATTGGCGTGACAAATAACTTCAACAATTTTCACTCGATTTACTTCAAATTTGAAAGTTACGTTCCTCATTGCATTTCGCAGAGAAGTACGTATGGAATTTCTGATTAAGGCGAGAAATCCCTTTAGAGTTTTCAAAAAATCGATTTTTTAAATACATATTTCGAAAGTATCCAAAGAACATACTGACCATAGGAAAACTCGAAATATTGCATATTTGCGGAGTTATCATATATAGTCTAGAGCGCGGGGTAAGTCACTACAATTAATCATTTTCACATGTTGAAACTTTAAACGCGATTATCGCGAAACTACTTTTTCAAAAACTGCTCGTGTTGTAGCTCAAAAAGTTATCGACCGATTTGGATGAAATTTCGGGAGGTTACTCTCAGTAATATTATCGGAAGGATATACCTAAAGTTTGAAAGGTAGCGTGTAAATAAATAATTTTTTTGGGGTCAAATATGTCGAAAAAATGGTCGGAAATTCGATCTTTGGAGTAAAAAGGCTCCCAAATTTTCAATTTTCCACTTTTCACCATTTTTACCATGTATAGAATAACCACACAAAACCTCAAGGCAATCGGTTCATTGGTGGTTTTCGAGAAATTTTGGGTACCGATTTTTTTACGACGCTCCAAGGATCATACAATATTCTTGTATATTTTTGATATTTGTAAATAAAGAAAATTCAACATATTTTTGAATATATATACTTTTAGATAATTAAAACCCCGATCCGAAATTTCAAATAGTTTTCCTTAAAAAAATTCACAAAAATGACCCTTTTTTCCGGCTCCTAGGTGTATATCTGCCCTTAATCGAAAACTTTCCATTTCATGAGCAGTTATAACGAAATTTTCCACTGAACATTCATTTCATAAGTTCAAATACCTACAAGTTTTGAATAAAACAATATTTTTTCAATTCCGTACGTACTACTTCGGGTATTCTAACGTCGGTTGACGAGAATTCTTGTTTTTTGTTCTAGGTAAAAAATTGTGGATGCTAAATATCACGCCGCGGAGCGCCTAAAAAAAAGATAAAAGAAAATATTAGTAGCCGGCCATTTAGTACATCGAAAAAAAAAAAAAAATTCGAACAGCTTGATATGAAACATGTTAATGTTAATTGTTCAATAAATAGCCTCTTAATCGTCATGAAATTTTGACACGACCTCCTGAATACTTCATGTAAAAACATACCAAATTTTCAGAATTCTATCATCATTACTTCAACCTCCTTAAGGGTTGACATGAAAAATGACACGAAAATTCTGAAAATTTGGTATGTTTTTGTATGAAGTGTTTAAGAGGTCGTGTTAAAATTTCACGACGATTAGGAAGCTCGTTATTAAAAAATTAACATTTTGTTAAGAACAATTTTTAAAAGAAATAAAAAAAATGTATCAATAAACTTCGTTTTGTTTCCGTTGCTTTCAGTATATTGTAGATATTACAAAATTGAGAGGTCAAAAAGAAACTTATTGCAAAGTTACATCAGTTTCCATAAGACAACATTTAACTTGTGAAAGTTAATTGTTCAATAACGAGCTTCCTAATTGTCGTGAAATGTTTACACGACCTCTGAAATACTTCATACAAAAACGTACCAAATTATCAGAATTTTATTATCATTAGCGATATGCGACTCAACATCCTTAATTCGAACAAAAATCGCCCAAATAAAGAAACTTAATGTTTCAAGGATAATATCGAAACTTGCGCCATTTTTGAGACGATTCAGCAAATTTTTTTCAATTTCATGGAAACACGAAAGGTACAATTGGTGAAGCAGCATACCCTGCACGGATCGTAGAGAAAAAAGCCCCCTAAAGCCATCCCTGTTCGTCGACACGATCGTACATCCGGCAAGTCGAATTGATTCGATGGTGCAACTCGTTACATCTAACACCGCTACGCTTTTTCTCTTTTCTTCTTTATCGTACATTCTCGAAAGTTCGTCAAAGTCGATAAACACACGCTACGTATACACGATTGAGCGTTTAAGCTCGAACAACCGATGATCGAAGGTGGCGGGGAGAACCAAACATGATTCTGCAATAAAAATGAGAATCGTAACAATACGGTTGAAACATCGTTCTGTTTCCTATAGTTTTTCTTTTTCTTTTTTTGGTACTTTGACAGTAAAGAAAATGAGCTTTTTTCGTCAGTGGTGAAAATGAGGAGATTTCCTCGTTTTAAAATTTATTTTCCTTTTCTTCCGTATCTTATTTGGCTGCGGTAGCTGCGGCGACGACGTTGCCGTCGGGATCGTTCGAGCTGGCAACGTTGACGGCGCTTCTCGTTGGACTTCGCGAGGACGATCGCCGGGGTCGTTCTCGCGAGGGGCTGCTATTGCAGTTGGCGTGGTGACCCCCGGCCTCCCAGTCGCGATGCTGACAGAAGGATCCGCAGTATCGAGCTACTCCGCAACCGCCGCAGGTCTCCAAAGCGGTCCTTCCGCAATTCCAACAACCCTACGCATTCCCACGCATCTTATTATCGAAGCTGCTGCAGCAGGGGAACGATACCTCTAGGCGAGGAAAACATTTGCTGATTTTCGTATATTTTTCTTTGAAAGAATGATTCCTTCACCATTTTTTAGAGTCAGCGTATGTTTTATTACTACTTTTGGCTGTTACCTGGTATTTTGTTTGATTAATCTTTAAAAATTGCAGAGGTATGGCAAGGTCTGCTAAACTGCATTTTCCCAACTGGCGTGACGTATAGCTAAAAAATTGAGTGGCCGAGTCTGATGAAATTTGGTATAAATCTTTCCAACCTCATTGTCCAAAACATGACCCTAGATGTAAACACTTTAAAAAGTATTTTTTATTGCAAAATATAGCTATTTTTCGGAAAATTCAATCTTTTTGTTTCAAAGCGTACCATTTTATCGATTTTTAACACTTCTCACTTTTTCTTGGTTCATATTATGCGCATGAGTGCCAATAAAAGAAAAATCTTCCTTAGTTTCTTTCAGATTAACCCTGCTGACGCAACCATACCACCGCCATTTTTAAAGATTAATAAAAAAAATACCATGTAAAACGTAGTAATAAAACATACCCTAAGTTTACAAAATAGTGAAGAGGTGTTTCCGTTTTACAAAAATCATTAAAACCAGCAATTTTTTCCTTGCTCAAAGGCATCTCATCCCCTCCCACGCGCTGAATAGACAAAGGTTCGAACTGGATATTGAATTCCACAAATCGTATAATCCCTCGAGTTCCGTTTCGCAAACTATGTATTCCAGTTTCCTGCAGCTAACCCAAACAACCGCAAACCTTGAGGGTCGTCCCGCGTGTTTCGGCAAAGACTTGCCTCTGAGAGAACTAATGGATGTTATTAGGGCGATCGAGCAAACTTACCGATCCGACGACGCTTGCCAAATGTGCTACGTCCTTTTCATCATCAGCGGATCCGGAAGTGCCCGAAACGGATGTCGTTGTGGGCGTGCCGGACCCCGTTCTACCGGCAACTTCCGGATTGTTGGGATTAATGTGAGTAGCTACGCGTATAAAAGAGCTAGCCTGTCTGAGAGCAGCGTGGTTCCGGTGTGGCGATGGCAGATCGAGAAGACGATGAACGCGTAATCTCTCGTTGGCACGGGACTCGGCAACTGCCACGGCCACCGCTCGTTGCACCTCCGCGACCGCTGCTCTCTTCACCTCCTGCACGGCTTCTTCTGTAGGCAAAAAAACGGACAAGCTTGACGAATGACGACGAAGGAGCCAAGCGAAGGATAGTTTTGGATGTTTATGGAAATTCTTGGGAGTTTCTGCATGTCTGCGAAATTTTTTGGAGGTTTTTGAACGTTCCCGGATGTTTTTGGAAGTTCTTGGATGTTTTTGGAAGTTCTTGGACGTTTTTGGGAGTTCTTGGATGTTTTTGGAAGTTCTTGGATATTTTTGGAAGTTTTTAGATGTCTTGGGAAGTTATTGGATGTCTTCGGAAGTATTTGGATGTTTTTGGAAGTTTTTGTATGTTTTGGCAAGTTCTTGGAAGTTTTCAACGTTTTCGGAAGTTCCTGGACGCTTTTGGAAGTACTTTGATGTTTTTGGAAGTTCTTGGATATTTTTGAAAGTTTTTAGATGTGTTAGGAAGTTATTGGATGTCTTCGGAAGTATTTGGACGTCTTTGAATGTTTTTGGAAGCTTTTGGGTGTTTTGGCAAGTTCTTGAAAGTTCTCAATGATTTCGGAAGTTCCTGGATGTTTTTGGAAGTGCTTTGATGTTGTTGGATATTTTTGGAAGTTCCTGGATGCTTTTGGAAGTTCTTTGATGTTGTTGGATGCTTTCGGAAGTTCTTTGATGTTGAATGTTTTTGGAAGTTCTTGGATGTTCCTGAATTTTTAGGAAGTTTTTGGATGTCGCTGGATGTTTTTGGAAGTTCTTGGATATTTTTGGAATTTTTTGCATGTTTTTGGAAGATCTTGAATATTTTTGGAAGTTTTCATATCCCATGGAAGTCGCAGCTATGTCCCAGGAAGTTTTTGGATGCCTTCGGAAGTATTCGGAAGTATTCGGCCGTCTTTGGAAGTCTTTGGATGTCTTTGATACTCTTGGGAGGTCTCCGAAAGTCTTTGGATATTTTTGGATGTCTTTAGAAGTCTGTGAAAGTTTTTGGATATCTCTGGAAGTCTTTGGATATCTTTGATAGTCTTGGGAGGTCTCCGAAAGTCTTTGGATATCTTTGGAAGGCTTTAGATATGTTTGGAAGTTTTTGGATATCTTTGGAAGTCTTTGGATGTCTTGGAGGTGTTGGATGTGTTGGAAACGCCACTGTCATTGGAATGGAATTGAAAGAAAGAGCACCAAGGAATCCTCTCAACCAACCAGCTCTTCTCTTGACTTCGGCGACCCTGTCCTCGGTAGCGCGAATAGTCTGGGCAACAATTTCGCCGGAGAGTCGTTTGAGGTTACCAGCATCGCGATCACCCGTTGACGATTCGACGTGCGGGACGTTGTTGCTTGACGAGGGATTGTTGCCGTTGCTGGCGCCATTTTGGGCGCCTACGGCAGCTCCGGGTGTCAAGGGGGGTGCAGTTGCAGCGGGACTGGGTGAGCCGCGTCTCTGAAGGATGGCCAATGCCCGTTTGGTCTTCTCGACCATACCGAGGATGCAATTGAGCATAACGTGAATGTTCTTCCACTCGTCGTCGAGGCTCATCGAGCCGTTTTGTATCTGTCCGCCGATGTGACCGAGTGGCGGTTGTTGCTGTTGATGGGGCAATTGGGGTGGGCCGAAGGACGTCAACTGGTTGACCTGGACGAGACCCGGTGGCACGGGGCTGGGTCCGTGCGAGTGTGACGACTGCAACGTACCGGCTGTAGAGTGAAGCGGATACCAGCAATAAGAGTCCGGTGGTTGTGGCTGATGCTGATGGGAATGATGATTCCAGGGCAGCGAGGACCTCTTGCCATATAGAGGACCGTCCTCCAGGGATACGCCGTTCTCGAAGTATCTGTAAGGCACGAGCGAAACGCGAACAGGAAAAAAACTGAAAATACCGAAAACGGAAAAATCGCTGAAGGATGGAGGCTAATGACTCACGACTTAGGCGTGTCGGTTACAAATGGTCGCCGATACGTTTGCCTAATAGGGAATCGGAAAAGGGGAAGAAGAGGAGGAACTCCCGGTCGTGCGGGTTCGAATCTCTCGAGCGATGGATTGCAATGAGTATTGATAGAGAACGTCCAGAAGCAACGAGGTTGGCACTGACCAGTGTTGACAGAGGCCCTCAATCTACTGGCCTCATTGCTTCATAATATTCCTTATTAAGAATGGCCTCGGCCAATTCTCGGATGGGTGAGCGCTCAGCCGCGCTATGGCTTCTTCTGAATCTTCAATGTCAAACGCAAACCAAAACAAACTCTATGCAAATGTAGATCAGCGCGGGGTTTCCACAGTTTCCCTGTGCCCTCTCGCAAATGCGATACAGTAGTGCATTTGGTAACGAGGCGCTATAGGCAGGGCAAATAGTGAAGTGGCAAGCGTAGGGCAAACATTTAAGGAATGGGATCCCATAAGCTCGACAGAAGATTGAAATTATTTTCAATCTGAATAGACCCTTTATCTTTCGACTACTGAATCACTAATTGGATACAACTGAATCACTTACCAACAATGAAGTATACAATGAAACAGTGATGAAGTATCAATTGGAAAACAATCGTATCGAGGAGTTAACATGTGGCTTAAGGGGTTATGCCTAGTTGTAAAATCGAAAAATCACTTTTTTCGGAATCAGTATATTTTGACAGTATATCATCTTATGAACGCTCGCGTCGCAAAAGTTTCGAACGACGCTCCGAGCGTTTACTCAACGCTCTTTAAACGCCTTTACTCGAAAGTACGTTGTCAAAGTCGGCCAGCAAAATATTTCGAAAACTACTAATATTTTAAAAAATACATCGATCTTTCTGAAATTTGCAGGGCTTTTACTAGATGAAAAAATATAGTATTTGATCGAAGATTTTTTTGCCGATGTATACTTTCGATTTGATGAACGATAAATGCCCATTCTTTTCGCAAAAATCAAAATTCACACTTTGAACACGCGGACTTTTTTTTAAATCCGATATTTCGGAACCTCCTTCGATTCGTTATAGGATAAACTAATATACTAACGAAATCAGTTTGATTTTTTTATTTTAGATAACTCGGTCCAGAGTCCAGTGTAAATAGCTTATAATTGAATGTTTTTTCACAAAAAAATTACAGAGTGTTCTTCAGGTGATACTTTTCCAAAACCCTCACAAGGAACAACCCTCAGGTGACAGGCCTCGATTTTGTTGAAATTTGGATATGTTATAAAGCACCGAAAAGTAAGCGATACGTATTTTTTTTTATCGGCGGAAAAACGGTTTTAAGGGGTGAAACCACCCCTCGCAAAAAGGCATCTCTAGGGATAGTATAGCAGTTTCACACACCAGGAGTCCACGGATTTTAATGAAACAAAAACGAAAATCCTTCTAATCCGAAGCAATGAAAAATCTACTATAGTGACATTGCAAAAGAAAATAAGGGGTCAACCACCCTAGAGATGCCTTTTCCGAGGGGTGGTTTCACCCCTTGAACCCGTTTTCCGCCGATAAAAAAAAATACGTATCGCTTATTTTTCGGTGCTTTATACCATATGCAAATTTCAACAAAATCGAAGGGTGTCACCTGAGGGATGTTCCGCGTAATTTCAGTAGAAATTCATTATCGCAATTTTCTACCATAAAATCCTATAATGGTCTGTATTCGACATTTACAACTAGACATAACCCGTAAAGTTTGCTCACCAAAAATGTACAGTAATAAAAATAAGACTCGAAATGCTCGAAAAGATCCTAACGAAGACCCAGACCAATCGCCATGACTTCACCTCTGCGTCACGAAAACGAGCATACAGTGAACCTCGTCAAGCAAGAATCCATCAAGAACCCAATACGTCTTCTCGTCACTTACGACTTCCAATCCCCAAAATGCGCACGGCCTACCGCTTGGTCCGTTCCATCCAACGTTTCCATTCCACCACCTATCCCAACTCTCCAACCACCTTTCGCCCCGAAGCCGCGTTTGTTCACCACGTAAATGGGATTTTGCTACGAGCCGCATAGCCAGATTTTCTCCACATACTTCACACACCGGGCTGGAACAACTCGGTGCGGCTCGTCAGGTCGGATTGGAGCGCCGTTCATGACGATCGACGTATGTATCCGACACGGCAGATCTCGTCGGCCCTGTACATTTGCATGAAGCCGATCGTTGCACGTACGCTCGCTATTACCCACCCGTGGGTGGTGGCACCAGGGCCGCAGGTGTGCAAACCCCGCGGTGAGGGTTGCCGAGTTACTGCATACAGATGTATAGAAGCTGGATATTTTGGAGGCGATACAGTGCGGAATCGCCGTCCAAAACGTCCGCGCGCCCGTTGCGTTCATGGGAAATCGGTTCTAGGGGGAGCGGCTGGGGGGGGGGGGCGGGGGTGAGTGATATTAGCGGCGTGCCGATAGGTACTCGAGAGGCAAATTTGGAAGGGTACGTGGGCGTCCGCGCGAAAGGTGTGTGCGGTGATATATTGAAACGTCAGCGGCAGACATATCGAGTGAGGGAGAAAGGAAGGGCGCGAGAGAAAGAGGGCGAGAGGGTGGATAAGAGGGAGATAGATGACATTGGGGGCTCGCGGAGTTGCTGGGATTGCTATGCCAAACGCGGCGAACTTCTCACACTACGGTTCGCATGCCTTTGCCTGAGAAATTCCTAGCTCTGGTGTATTTTACACCCACATAGCCGCATACAGACCTGCAGACGTAGTACGTAGTCAAAAAGTTGTACACCCGCATACGCCGTCTTTAATTAAGGGGTTACCCCCACTTGCGATTTTGAAAAAATCGATTTTTTTTATTGCATTTTTTTGAAGTATAAGCACCTGAGAATATGTCCTGAAAATTTAAAGTCGATCCGAACAAAATTGACCGAGATATGAGCGTTGAAAGAGAAGAATCCGTTGTGTAAACGACCGGGTAATTGAAACTTTAAACGCGTTTTTCTCAAAATGGCATTTCTGAAGTCGGTGACCAAGATTACTCGAACACTAATGAACCGATCTTCTTGAAATTTTGCAGGCTTATTTAATACATAAAAATGTAGTCTTTAATCGTTCGATTTTTTTTTCGAAAAAAATGGCCGTTTTATAGCCAAAAAACGGCCGTTTTTTTTCGTTAAAATCGAACCATTAACTTTGACTGTCCGCCATTTTGTGAAAAATGAATGATTTTTAAAATCCTTCGATTAAAGGCTAGTTTATACTTATATTTGACTAAATCCATCCGCATTTTTTTTTCAGATGATCCACTTCGCCGCAATGTTGGTCACCGCAAACCGTGTATATAAAAACATTACTTCGTTGACGGCCATTTGCCACTAAACAATGTAATATTTTTCAATAAAAAAATTACTGAAAGTTCTTCAAGATGTGTTCTTTAAGATGGTATATTGATCGATTAAAAAAGTTTTGTAGTTTTGTTTAAAAAAATTCATGAAAAAGGCCTTTTTTTGCGCTACAAGTGAGGGTAACGCCTTAAAGCTAAGGCACTTGGACCCACGCGGAGCACGTTTGTATTTGTTCATGAGCGGAAACGCATAGCTGACACGGCTCGCATCTTAAGGAAGTACGATCATTACTACGAATCCAACTTTCGGATTTGAAATTTTTATATGATTTTGACGAATGCTTTATGCGCCTGTTGCCAAAATTTGAGCTATTTTGACCGTTTAGTTTTTTTTTCGCAATAAAACTGCAAACTCGAGCACTTTGAGCTACCGAAGCACGTCGTCTTATAGAGACGGCCAACCGGATGTGCGGTGATCGTGGTTTTTCTGCTCACGTATCCAACTAAACCCGTTGGAAAACGGAAATTCGATAGATTAGATGTAATAGATATTGTAAAAAATAAGAAAACCAATCTTCACCGTGTAGTTAAAGCACTACATTACAAGAAAGTTTCAATTTCCGGTTGAAAATGGTCAGAACGACGAAAGAGCACCCACAGACTTAGCAACGTTTTGAAATTCACTTGAATAGAAACCGCCACAAAATATGCAAACAACAATTTATGGAGTTTTATCATTTATCGGGTATCATTAATATGTATAATTATATTCTGTCTATCGTGTTAATTCCCCTGAGGTAATTCAAGCCTACTTTGATAGCTTTCCGGCTGATTTTTTTTTGTCTTTTCAGTCCGTTTTGAAGGTGGATATGTTAATATTATTATTACGAAGATTACTACCGACTCGTTGACAATCTAATTTTTTCAGTTTTTATTTGTTCACGTGCAATAAATTAATCGTTTACCACAACATTTGGCACACTACAATCGATAATACGAATAATCAACATAAGTAAACATCAATCAGAGCAGCTGTGGGTCAAATAAATGTAGACTCTTTTTTGACCCCGTGGAAGTGATTGTACCTCCTTAAGCCTTCCAACTTTCACAACCAAGGCTACAGCTTAATCGCTTCGGGATGGTGTCCGGTGGTTTTTAGTGAGAAAAAAAGAGCGGCCCTGTGGGGCTGTCGATCTGTGTTGGAGTAAGGTTTCGGATCTTGTTAAGTACTCGCGTAATTGCGGAATTGTATGGAAACTTAATTACATGCGCAAGGTTCACGAGTTAATTCGTTGCTTGTTGGACAATGGCACTTTACAAACACTGATGGTACTTCATGCCTGACGTGGTCGAGTTTGCGAGTAGGGTCGAAGCGATAGCGACACTTGAGGTGAGTATAGAAGCGTTTTTGTTTTCGCGGTATTGAGTTTTCACGGTGGCCGAAATGACTTCATTTGAAATAACTCGCATACTGTTTTTATCGTGGAATCATTTGAAATTGAAGACAATCGAATAATTTTGGATTTTTTGACAATAGGGTCGCGAAAATAGAGGTCGGGGAAAGCACTCTGCTGTGCATGACGAAATTATGAATGTTTTTGCATGTCTACGGAAGTGTTGGGATGTCTTCGGATATCTTTGGAGATCTTTAGATGTTTTTGGTTATCTTTGGAAGTCTTGAAACAGTACTAATTGAAACAGTACTATTCTAAATTCTAATTAAATTCAATCAATTACATAAAGGTAAGAATGGTCAGTCAGCTTTGACTTAAGGAGTCTGCATGAGCTTAGACTTCCGAAAATACTTTTTTCTCTTGCATAGTTTCACAGTCTAGGGTCTTGACTTTAATTTGCTACAAAGATTTTGTAAAAATTCCAAAAACCGAGTGAATAAGAAATTATTGAAGTTCCTTCTGCCTGGCGGCTCTTTGTTGAAATCATAACTTCATCGTTCATCAATACTTTTCAATAAACAAATACCCAAACTTGGCGAGACTATCAATTGTCTGTGAACTCCTGGCCTCTTTGGCGAAATACTCTCATGGGAAAAAAATAGAAAATCGACCTGTTTTTTCGGGCCCCAAGTTTATGCAGACCCGTGGCCTTACATACCTTCGAAAAATAAAATGTATTGTTTATTTTTTAATTATCTTAAATGATGTACGACAATGCCACGAATGATATGGTGGATGTGTATAAACATCCCAAGATTGATATTGTCAAAAAAAAAATGGGTTTAAATCTTTAAACGCGTTTTTATTGAAATCATGTTTTCAAAACCGGGCGGCCTCGTAGCTCCTACGATTTTCAACCGATTGACCTCGAATTCCATCCGGAGCTTCTTAAATAGTATTTCCAGTTTTTCTAGTACGATCGATAAAAAATTACGATTTTTATCAACAATTTAAGGCCATTTCTTAGCCCAAAATGCGACGTTTGTTCCCCAATAATGACAAATTTGCAAATATCAATATTTTATAATAATCGTCTGCACTTTGGTATGAAAACTCATGTAAATTACGAGAAAAAAATTAAATTTTGTTCTCTGTGCTCATGTGCGTCTCCACCGAGTCTGCCCATGGAGGGCCTCAAAAAGAAGGTTTTCTATTTCTACCGGCCACTAGACCGCAATCTCGTATTTGAAAAAAAATAATAAATTCATTTGAGTATCCGTAGATGTGTAAAATCAACCCTCCAAACCTCATTTCGATCAAAAAAATGAGGTGTGGAGGGTTAAAAAAACCTCATTTGTTAAAAATGAGGCTTAGAGGGTTGAAAACCCCTCATTTGTTAAAAATGAGGTTTAGAGGGTTGAAAAGACCTCATTTGTTAAAAATGAGGCTTAGACTGTTGAAAAAAACCTCATTTGTTAGAAATGAGATTTAGAGGGTCGAAAAGCCTCATTTGTTTAAAACCCCCTCATTTGTTAAAAATGAGGTTTAGAGGGTGAAAACCCGTCATTTGTTAAAAATGAGGTCTAGAGGGTTGAAAAAACCTCATTCGTTTTTAAAAAATCTTCAAAAAGCCTTGTTTTCCGACGATACAAGGCCTTGAATATTTCCACAGCCGAAGATCTTGAACATCCCGATTGAAATGGTTCAGCCGATCGAAGCGATCATTTTGAACGAAATATTTCTCACATTGATGAAACGCGTTTCCGAGCCGTCGTAATTCAGGCGAAATAGAAGCCGTTCGAGTCAAAGAAAAATTAGTCTCCACAATTTCGTTTGTACGTTTAGACTCGCAGATTTTTTCCAACGCCTGTCTTGAGAAACGAGACTCGCGGGTAAATCATCGTGAAGGGAAATTCGATGACAGGCGAGTGAAGCAGTTTTGGTAACCGGAAGTGCGAGATTCTCTTCGTTAAATTCGGTCCCCCGAAGAGGACAAAACCGATATCGTTATAGGATGGGCATATATACCGTCGTTACGTAACGTGCGCGCAATGTGTGTAACACATGCGCTCGTACAGCCGTTAAATGGTCTCTACAGGCTCGTGGCCAAATTTGTTGGTTTTTATTTTTTATTTGTTCGCGTTTTTTTTTTTTTTACTTTTTCCATTGGCCCCTCGTCCCTCGTTGGGTACAAGCGCGCCGCGGACACTTTGCGGTTATTCGGTCAATATAATCTGCAGCCGTGGTCCACCAGGTGTGTTTGCGCGATCGTGTGTGTGTGTGCGTGTGTGTGTGTGTGTAGGCGTGTTGGTGTGCACACAGGACTCTGTATACGCACACGAAGGGTGCTTTTCGAAACGAGCGGGACAACACTTTTGCCCGATTTATAGTCCCTGCCCTGAAAACGATTCGGCCGAAACGTGGTTTATGTCGTATATGGAGGAACGTATACAGCGATAAAGGGACGAAGCGCGTACGGATCGCTGATAAATGACGAATCGACCTCGTAATCAACTATTCTGGCAGGTTTTTGGGATTCTCTGGTATTGCCGTAGTCAGGATTTTTTTCTGGAGGGGGGGGGGGGGGGGGGGGTGACAAAAAAGTGTTTTTGTTTACTATAATTTTTTTCTAAATGAATTTTACAAAATAGTCGATGAACACGTAACATAAAAAATATGATGCTTTAATCACACGTTCATGGTAACATTAATATCAAACTTTTGCAATACCTTGAAAAATAATAAACTATTAGGAGTACAAATAAGTTTCCGCCGTTTTTTTAAATCGAAAATTGGGCATTTATTGTGAAAGAACGGTACTTTTTTTTATTCGAATTACAATTGCTTGTTGAGTCACTCCTAATGGAAGTGGAAGTTCTTCTTGCGTTTGGCACGAATCTCCCTCCAATAATGCTTCCAATTCCGCGTCTTCGTACACTTTCGGCCTTCCGCTACGTTCTCTGTCTTCGACGTCAAACTCGCCGTTCTTAAACTTGTGAAACCACTCGCGACAACTTCTCTCATTTAAAGCAGATTTCTTCAAATTAAAGAAGTCAGTCAAAAGCTCCCGCAAATGACGCTTATTCGGCTCAAAACTCGGAATTTTCGCACGAAAAAAATTATGCCATGCTGATACAAAATCGGTAATATTTCAAGGTTATGGTCTTGCCAGATGTCCAGCCTTACGATATGACGCTTTACGTCTAACAATTTCAACCATAACCTCCTGGCGAGGACATCTTTTGTCAAACGGCGGAGACTTATTTGTACTCCCAATAATTTGTCATCATTCTTTAATGCAGTTACCAGTCTTCAAACTTCACTTTCGGTAGGTACTCAATTGAATCGGTCTCAATTTTCTAAATTCTTCTGCAAATCGACCCAATACTTTTAAGTTGAATTTTCTTTGGAAACGTCATTTTCCATTTTCAGCAGTGACGTACGAGGGGCCGTTCACTATCAAATAAGGTGCGGAAGAGATTTCTCTGTGAAGTCGATTTCATATGATTTTTGTGATTTCATAAATGATTCGAGCTATTTTTAAAGTCATGTGATTCCACGTAATTTCAGTTGATTTCAATTGGTTTCATTTGAATTCATCAACTCGGTTTCAGGCGATTGCTGAAATCATTGGAGGGAGAAAAAAAGTCCTAAAACGGTTAAATTTCTTTTTTATTCACTAATCTTGTGACTCAAATTTGAATTAAGAATTTTTTTAAATGAAAATTGTGATTAAAAAAGACACAGATATAGATATTAAAAGAAATGTTTATTTTTTTTCATACATAGAAATGTCAATTGACTTGTGTATTGACTGTATGAACTGGCGAATTTTTTTAATGTACAATGTGATTAAAAAAGACACATATAGATATTAAAAGAAACGTTAAATTTTTTTCATACAGAGTCATGTCAATTGACTTGTCAATTGACCGTATGAACTGGCGAGGGCACTGGCGTTGAGCCGCAGACTAACCGCTCGAACGCACGGACAATGGACTATGCTATGAAAAATCATAATAAAATTTCTTTGTTTCGAGAATCCGATGATTTCTAGCGATTTCCTGGATTAAGTAATTTCATGCTGATTTCAGACTTCAAAAAATTTAAACCCGATTTCAGGGGATTTTAACCACATTCGGATAATGTTGATTTAGTAAGACGATTCGCGATTTCAGGCGATGTCTTATGATTTTGCATTCGATTTCGGACAGAAGTGCTTCAATGATTTCACACGTGAATAGCCCCTCGGTGACGTATGAGAGAATCGTACCTGAAGAAGTGTGCTTCTGAGCCACATTTTGATCCGCTTCGTGGCAGAAAAACGCCTTTCACAGCCGGCAGAGCCCACTGCGAGTGCTATTGCTGTTATACGATGCTTTCTTAAATTTCCAGCATTTATTTCATTATTTTTTTATGAAATTATATTTTTCATGACCATAGCTTTAGCTTACAAAGCTGACATTTTAATTGATAAGATTTAAAAATAATTATTCATTGAATCATCTCCGTTCTTTATATTCAATTGCAAAAATGCGTCACCTGCACGAGCCAACGGTAGATTCTGAAATCGGCGTTTCAGATTTACAGATAAAATGGGGATAAAGCTCGAAAGGAACATTTTTGGTATGGGATCAAAGTACTTACGGTAGGTCGGAGGCTCTTCGTTTCGTCGCGAGGTTCGTCGGTGTGTTGGAGTAATGGGGATGCAAGGAAGCACCGGAGCTGTTGCCGCTGTTGCTCGAGTGCTGCGGAGGTCCGATGACCATCGAACTCGATCGCATGATACCGTAACTACCCGTGCAATGATTGCCCGCATTCGTGCTGCTTATCCCGTTACTGTGATCACCAAAGAGATCAACCGCATCGGAGGACGGTGCGAGGCTCACCGTTTCCAAAATTACCGACTCGTTCGTACGGAAGTATTGCACGCAAGACTGAAAGATCATTGAGCAGAGATAGACAATGGACATCGAGGTACGACGGTTAGACGAGGGTGACAATTCGAATTTCAGAAGATTCGATAATGAGGAAAATGTCAATTCATCACGGAGAGGTGACGAAGAGTAAATAATTACGGGGACTGGTTTGAAATTTTCTTAAATACGAGTTTCGGTATTACGGAGTTCCATAGCCTTCGTTGGGCCAACAAATAATTGATTTCGCTTTATCGGAGGAGGTGTCGGGAGAGGAAGGTGTACTCTATGCTCCTGGCATAGCAGATTAGGTGTAAGAATGAAACTTTTCATTTGATTCGCACATAAACTTCAGTTTAACTTGACGCGTTTTTCTCGAAACCACATTTTCCAAGTTTGCGGAAGTGCTCCCACACGACGTAGATGAGCAATCGTTGTGAAATTTGGCAGGCACGTGTACAACAACCGTCTTCATTAGGCTTCAAGGTTCGATTTCTTAAGGGATAACAACACTCTAGGATTTTGAAAAAATAGTTTTTTTTACTTAAAAATACTTTGGTACCATAAAAACAATATGCAATTGTCCCGTAGTGAAATTTTCTTCTTGAAAGGTTCAAATATCGATTTGGCCGCAGCACTTCGAGGCGCTGCGGCAAAACTTTTTCAAACTGGGAGGACGGATTACTCGAACACCTTTGCATGGATCGATTTGAAATTTAGATAGTAGCTTCACAATTGCATTCTCTATGGGAGTACGTAGCAGTTTTTTGATTAAATGTAAACTTCTTTTTATAAACAATATACTGCTTATTTTTTGGGCGAAAAATTGATTTATCGCTGTCAAATTGCGCCATTTTTTCAAAATTTGTTAAAAAAAAGTCCCTACGTAGTCCTATAGCTGATAATATTATATATATTGCATGAAATTGAAGACAAACATAATGGATTTTTTTTTACTACAACTAATATATAGATTAAAATTTTTGGTTTTTGTTCCAGATCTTATACTTTACGAGAATGCCGTCCTTCCGTGAAGCTATTTGTAAAAAACACATTTTTCAAAATGGCCTCTGTCCTCGCTATTTTGTATGAAAATTATAATAAAATTTGTTTAAATTCTTCAATATGTGTCAAATAAATCCTCTCAAAAGAAATCCCATTCCTTTTTTCATACTCCTAAAATAAATTGTCTCCGTGAGGTCTTATTTTCTGCCGCTAGAGTGGTGTTACCCCTCAAATAAATATTCTAAAACTGAGTATAAACGTGTGATAATAATTTCTCCAATTACTATTGTGCCAAATTAAAAACGGTCAATGGAACTGAATTCCTCAAAATTATTAAACATTTGAAAAGTTGAGCGCCGCAAGCTTTTATTTATAGTCACGTATAGGTGACTCGGTGAGAAAAAAATAATCTACTTTTTAGTATATTAATCAAAAAATTGTTGAGAAAAAATGTTTACAAATAAATTTTAATGTGAACATTTTCTGTACAGTTTCTTAATTCAATTATCAGTTGAATAAATGCCCTATCCGACCAATATCGTTTTCTGAAGAGTATGTGGCTTCCGGATGGAGGCCGTGTTGAGAATCAGCGTTGTGCCGACGTTTCGCAAACGTTACAGTCTGCATCATCAGGGCTGAGAGCTCCGATACTGAAGCTCCCGTGTCTCAGGCATTCCTTATATACTTGCAGTCATCGTTCCAGATCACTGCACCAGCCAATCAGATGTTTTAATTGATCGGCCGGTCAATTAAAAAACCGGGAGGACGGTGTGCCAAATGGGATTGACGTGATATCCACCATCTCTGTTTAGATTGTCCGGATGTTTTCGGATTTCCAAGCCTTCTCGGTGTTTCCTAGAAAAATAGCTGTTTGATGGGGCCAGACTTTGGGCTTTATCGAACTGGATGGCATGACCAGTTTCCATCCAATGCTCGGCCAGGGCTGATTGTCCAATGTGGCCATATTTGATACACCGTTGATGTTCTTTGATCCGTGTACTGATCTTCCTCCCGGTTTCTCCTATGTACACTTTACTTTTAATTGACCGGCCGATCAATTAAAACATCTGATTGGCTGGTGCAGTGATCTGGAACGATGACTGCAAGTATATAAGGAATGCCTGAGACACGGGAGCTTCAGTATCGGAGCTCTCAGCCCTGATGATGCAGACTGTAACGTTTGCGAAACGTCGGCACAACGCTGATTCTCAACACGGCCTCCATCCGGAAGCCACATACTCTTCAAATTACATAAAGAGCCGTGAAAGCCTTAAAACTAAAATAAAACGCCTACACGGAGAGGCTATTTTGGGTTCTGTTAACACCTTTTCCAAACTCAGGAAAACTCTGCACATCCAGCTGTGCTCGTTAACATTCCTAAAAAGGTGCCGCGACCATCAAGTGGTACCGAAATGTTTTCAATTAAAAAACCCCTTTCCATCAAAACAAGCCAAGACTATCCTCCACCAGGCCTCGCTGAGACTGGTAAAGGAGAGAATATCTGTCACCAAAAAGCTTTTAGACCAAAATTCCCAAAAACTCCTTAAACTTCACCTACGCCTATCTGACTGTTTGGAACCACAGCTGTGGGAAGATCTTGACCGGGTCACACACGAACAAGCCCTCCACTGTGCAGACCTGAGGTCCAGGAATCAAATAGAGAAATTCAGGAAACTATGCCCACAGACGAAACAACCCAGCCTAACCCACACAGTAAAAAACCTAAGCAACCACCCACTCTCCGCAGCTGAAACATCAGTCCTCGCAAAAGGGCACAATTTCGCCATCACACCGACAGACATCCCAACCAGAGAAATCATCAGCCAGGTGGAAACTGCCATCTACCGTCTCCCACCTGATACTAGCAACGATATCAGGCAACGGATAACCAACATTCTACACAAAGCAAAACCCCCTCAGCAGAACATCACAAAGGAAGAACACCTTGCTCTTCAAAATTTGAAGAAAAACAAGGACATCTTAGTACTACCAGCTGATAAAGGGAATGCTACTGTTATAATGGACAAAACGGACTACTGCAGGAAAATGATGAACCTGCTCGAGGACACCAACACGTACAAGAAACTATCACGTGACCCAACATCAAGCGTAGAAAAGAAAACAACGACACTTCTAAAGAAGGCTGGTCTGTCGGAGAACCTTATCAAAATCCTTACACCCAAGGAATCCCTACCACCCAGGCTTTACGGTCTGCCAAAGATACACAAAAACAACATCCCACTAAGGCCCATCGTTAGCAACATAGGCAGCCCTACATATCATTTGGCACGTTTTCTCTGCAAACCCTTGCAGGAACTCGTAGGCCTCAACAACTCCCATATCCAAAACTCTCGGGAATTTGTGAATAAGATCCAGTCCATCAAGGTACAACCGGAAGACATTCTAGTAAGTTTCGATGTTGTATCGTTGTTCACAAACGTCCCAACCCATGAAACCCTAGAAATAGTCAGAAAATCCCAAAAAGTTGCTCCTAACCTACTAGCCCTCATAGAACATTGCCTAAACTCTACATATTTCCAATTCCAATCCCAGTTTTATGAACAAACTTCAGGCGCAGCCATGGGTTCCCCGATTTCCCCTATCATCGCCAACATCTTTATGGAGAACTTCGAGAACAGAATTCTGCAAGAAGCACCTCTCAAACCCTCAACCTGGTTCCGATACGTCGATGACACCTTCGTCATTTGGAGTCACGGCAAAGAAAACCTCAATCATTTCTTAACCTTCCTCAACTCCCAGCACCCCAATATACAATTCACCATGGAGATAGAACAGGACAATCAAATTCCTTTTCTGGATGTACTGGTTCAACGGAAAAACGATGGCACTTTGGGCCACAAAGTTTACCGGAAACCAACGCACACGGATAGATATCTCCACGCTACGTCCCATCACCACCCCTCCCAAAAACAATCGGTCATAAGCTCTCTGGTCTACAGAGCTCTAGCGATCTCCGAACCGAACTCTCTCGAGGATGAACTAGAACACCTACGCAAAGCTTTAGGAGATAATGGCTACAAGCCAGGCAACATCGAAAGAACGATCAAACAACTAAGAAGAAAAATAGCCGATCCGAAAACGGTAACAGAACCTGAAGGGGAGAATGAAGGACAAATAATAGCAACAACTTCCCTTCCATACCTTCAGGGCATAACCGATCGCATAGGCAGGGTCCTTGGGAAACATAACGTGCGAGTCATCTTCAAACCTCAGAAGAAGCTAGCACAAGTGGTTCCGAGTGCAAAAGACCAAAGACCACCATTAAGTGCACCAGGAGTGTACAAGATACCCTGCTCATGCGGTAAAGTGTACATAGGAGAAACCGGGAGGAAGATCAGTACACGGATCAAAGAACATCAACGGTGTATCAAATATGGCCACATTGGACAATCAGCCCTGGCCGAGCATTGGATGGAAACTGGTCATGCCATCCAGTTCGATAAAGCCCAAAGTCTGGCCCCATCAAACAGCTATTTTTCTAGGAAACACCGAGAAGGCTTGGAAATCCGAAAACATCCGGACAATCTAAACAGAGATGGTGGATATCACGTCAATCCCATTTGGCACACCGTCCTCCCGGTTTTTTAATTGACCGGCCGATCAATTAAAACATCTGATTGGCTGGTGCAGTGATCTGGAACGATGACTGCAAGTATATAAGGAATGCCTGAGACACGGGAGCTTCAGTATCGGAGCTCTCAGCCCTGATGATGCAGACTGTAACGTTTGCGAAACGTCGGCACAACGCTGATTCTCAACACGGCCTCCATCCGGAAGCCACATACTCTTCAAATTACATAAAGAGCCGTGAAAGCCTTAAAACTAAAATATCGTTTTCTATTTTTTCTAACCCTTATATTTCAAGCCCGACGAGGCTTCGAATTTCAAAGTGCCCACACTTGACCCGAACGACTCTATAAGCCTGAGATTCAACGTGAAAATGCGAAGAAACAGGTTTTCCCTTCGCCCTTTCGTGATTTACGTACAGCAATTAATCGCGATCGACTATAACGCTAATATCGTGTATACAGACACACACATATAAAAGCGTGAAAGCAGAACATAGCGCGCAAGAGCGTGCGAGACTGACGACGTTGCCGAAGAAGGCGTAAGGAGGGAAGAGAGCGAGAAAAGAGAGCAGCGCAGTACCAGCAATCAGTTTCATTTTTAATATTCGGCCCCGGCTTTCTTTATCGCTCGCTTTTTCCTCTCCCCACCGACGGAAGCTTCTTCTCTCTCTCTCTCTCTCTCTCTCTCTCTCTCTCTCTCTCTCTCTCTCGCTCTCCAGCTCCTACATACTTTGGACATCGGGAATGCTGCTTTCTTCGCTTTTTCCTCCTTCTTCTTTCTCCTCTTTCTTCTGCTTCACCCCCCCCCCCCGCTAAGCTCTTTTTCCGTTAGCACGGGAGTCAGCGTCTGGCAGGCTACGATTTATCGTTGCTAATTCAATATCGTAACAGTCGTCACCTGATACCTAATTAACGATTATCGAACGATAGGCGAGAGCGGCGGCGGTGGTGGCAAAAGTCGCGAGACTTTTACACGGAATTTACTGCGGGATCAAGGCGTGGGAGCTTCGACGCGCCTGTGTGTTACGACTCTTTTTCTTTCGCTATTCCGGATCGCCGCGCATTTTATCAAGCTCGCTACATATAACGAAGCACCAAAAGAAAAAAATTAAGTTCTTGCAGCTTCTTCCGTTTCGCGAATAATTTTATCGATCCTTTGTGTCCAAATACAGAGGAAAAAATACATACTTCGCAGATATAGGTGAAAAGCTTCACGACTAATTTGCAACTCGCTGTCTCCCGAGATTTGCTTCTTTTCCGTATCTTCCTATTCCTTCTTTACATCCAGCTCCGTCGTCTCTTCTTCGACTTCCTCTGGTAGCCGCGTGCTTATATATTTGTGATGGGCGACAGCTGGCAACCGTTCTTTAAACGCGTTACACACGAGTCCGCGGTATTATTGTGCGCTACGCACGTGTGGTTATATATATATATATATACACAGGGTGTCCTGTTACGAATGAATAATCCTGCTTCAACTGTCGACAGGTCAGATCATGTCCTACTATATGCTGGAATTTCAGTTTAGTAAAAGTCCCACGGTTTTCGAGATTTTGGGCTTTATGGGGAGGTACCTGAGCAAACGGCAAGAAAAACAGGTAAACTTTGGGAATTTTTATCTCAAATGCTAATTTTTCGATTGGATCCGGGTTTTTTATTGGAAAATATGTACATTGAGGTATGTTTAGGAATTTTTTAAAATAAATTCTTTGACTGGAAGCGCCCAAAACGCGATTATCTCGAAATATAGTTTTCAAAGTCGGTGCCAGTTGTATCTCGAAAACGGATTGTCCGATTTTGTCCATATTTGGATACAATATTCCACGATAGTTTTTCTCGTACGCCACGTAGAGGCTCTTCGTTTGATTGAACCATTGCTTTTTTATGCAACCAAAATCGTCGGAAATTGCAAATGAAAAACGAATGTTAAATTAAAACGGTCGCTATTCCGTCAAAAATTAAAATTTCAAAAAAATCCTAGGTCGCGAACGAGAAAAACTATCGAAGAATATTGTATCCAAGTTCGGACAACATCGGACAAGCCGTTTTCGAGATACATCTGGCACCCACTTTGAAAACTATGTTTAGAGATAATCGCACTTGAATCGCTTCCAGTTAACGAATTTATTTAAAAAAATTCCTAAACATACCTCAATTTTATTTTCCAATAAAAAAAAACTCGGATCCAATCGAAACATTAGTTTTTGAGATAAAAATTCTTGAAGTTTACCTGTTTTTCTCGCCGATTACTCAGGTACCTCTCATTGTGTTATTTTTTGGAAAAAAAAAATCATCTGCTTTTGGTTTTTCGCAGGCCATTTCTGCAAATGATACGAATCGACAATAACTAAGCAACTTTTTAAAGTAATTGGCACGATATGCTTAGTACATTTTTTTCACACCGCAGGCTATCAAAGTCAGATGTTCGAATTGGTTTGTATGAAAATTCTGCATAAGATCTTTTTTCCATAAAGTTTCCTTAACATTTAAGATTAAAAAGAAGACTTTTCTACATAAAACAAATAACAAAGAGTATTTTTTTTAAACCGGGTCAAAAAAGGTTATAATTTGTAGAAATGCCATGCGAAAAACCGAAAGCAGATGATTTTTACCTCGAAAACTATGGGACTTTTACTAAACGTAAATTCCAGAATATAGGAGGACATGATCTGACTTATCGACAATTGCAGGATTATTCACTCATAGCAGCGCACCCTGTATATACGCACCTATACGCAACGCCCGCAGGAAACATAATGGCGAACGGATTGAACACAAATACCCTCATTAAAGCAAGAGAGACGGAGATTTTTCTTCGACGCACACTTCGCAGACTTCGATAGTAATTTTTCGTACCTACGCGCGCAGCCTGTTATGCGGCGCATACATTTTGCGCGACAGCATTGCCTTTTTTCTTTTTTAATGATCGCAGCGGAAATATTGTTAAGCGTTGCGCTAAGCGACGGGTACCCGTCACGCATATGCTGAAGAAGAGAATGAACGGAATCGGATATATATATATATATATATATATACATATATATTGCCTGTTTTCCTTATGCATATCTATATATAAGGAATATTATATAAATCCTTACATATATTCCTTATACATATTGCCTGCCTCCTTATATATATATATATACACGTATGTTTATACACGCGGATAAAATCAAATTCAATGTCCGAGGAGTTTATATTGCTACGCTTGTCAGTCTTAATGTTAGATCGCCTGGATCTTCGACATTTATTGACAGCATTTGCATACCTCAGAGGTTAGGCCAGTGTAAAAATGACGAACATCCGCTCGCTGCTGAGACAACTCAAATTGAAGTGGAAGGTCCAACACATGGTGCAGGAACCGCATATTTACCGTAAACTTGTGATTACGACGACAGAACTGCCAGTAAAACTTCAAACGCGTTTTTGCACAAACTATCTTTTTCAAAACGGTGTATACGATTTCTCGATATCTAATAGACGGATTGATTTGAACTTTGGTACATTTATTCAGTGTAATAGTAGTTTAGTCGTAACCGACGTTTTTCGTGTTAACATTTTTTATCTTTATCATTTAATAGCAATAATAATGTCAATTTTTCACGAAAAATCGAAAAAAGATTGAAACATTTTGTTTGATGATTGAAACACGATAACAAAAACAGCAACGTTCTCTCGCTTTTGTTGAGAATATAAGCAAGGTAGCATTGGTGTAGCCAACTTTTTTTTTCGAGAGTATGGTCAACCTGACAAAAAAGTGGTTTCGTTCACAATTATATTTTTGAAAATGACATTTACATAATAATCGATAGTCACGTAACACGCATAAAACATGAAACTTTAATCACCCGTTCATGTTAACATTAACAGCAAACGCTTGCAATACCTTAAAAAATAATCAACTAATTTTTCGTCATTCTTTCATGCAGTTACCAATCTTCAAACTTCACTTTCAGTAGGTACTCACTTAACTATTGTCTATTAACTATATTCGGTATTATTGGTGCTTGGAAAAGTTTGTACAAGTTAGGGCAGTACTCCTTTTCAAATGTTTTCTTAAATTTCCAGCATTTATTTCATTATTTTTAAATGAAAGTACGTTTTTTATGACCATCGCTTCAGGTTCTGAGGCTTTCGTATCAATCATTAAGATTTTTTAAATAATTATTCCCCAAATCCTCTCCTTGATCTATTACTTGGTAATAAATGTTCATCTTCCAGTATGCTTCGAGTTGTGTATCGGTCGGCGAATCTAATGTATTTTTCTTTTGCCCACAGTTAACTTAATTGTAAAATGTGAATATGTATTTAATTTACGTAAATAAACAGCTACTTGTTATGTAAATTAGGAAATTACGACGAAGAAAATAGTTCAAGTTTTATCAACCCATTGTTGACACACTTATATTTGGCCACGATTTTGACACTTGGTTAATTTCGCCCGGATGGTACTTCATCCACCTGCCATTAACAACCCTTCGGTGGATTTTCATGAAAAACATCAAGGGCTTCAAACGTTTCTTAATATACCTGTATAATAGAAATTCGGTAAGTATAGAATTGAATCGTTGTAAAAAATGATTGAAAACTTTCAATATTGAGCATTTTATTTCAAATTCATCTGAGTCAAAATAACCCAGTTTGTCAACGTAGGGTTAAATTATTTCCTCATGTCTGCTTCAGTGACGCAAATAAAAATAGTCGATTATTAGAATTTCATTATCCTATTAGATTAATAGAATTTCATCATTTCAGATAATTTTTTTTCGGCGGGTTACCGAGTTTTCTGGTAGAGGGCGTGTCCACCCGTGCCCCCTCCTTACTACGCCGAGGAAGGGGAGGCGCGAATTTTTGTTCGACAGACATAGAGTCGTACGTCTACATATACTGAATCTACTAATACGTGGCTGAGCAAGTTTACCAGTGCACGTAAGTTTACACATACTTATTAGCAGGCCTTGCCCGAGGTACACGTCGGTACTGGCTGTTTCTACTGCGATGGCATAGAGTAGAAACAGAAGTGCTATAGTCGAAAGTCGGGAACCGCGAGGTCGATCCTCGGTTGTCTGGGAAATTAAAACAAGCTGCCAGACTGGCCACCAGGCTTGCTCTGTTGATTTTGCACTGTTCTGCATTCTCTCTCTCTCTCTCTCTCTCTCTCTCTCTCTCTCAAACCTTTTCGCTCTCCAGCAACTCTCATGAATTCTCGCCCTTTAACCTTTCGTTCGCGTAAATCTCGCTCTCCGTGCAATTCGGGATTACGTCGTATACAAAGCATTCGCGATGCCCGTATAGGGATCGATACAAAAGCGAACGGACACTATGTTCCCACGAGATCCGCGAGAACGAAGATGTAGCGTTAGGGGCCGGTGAAGGGCGACACCTTAATCAAATTCGTATTTTTTCTCGAAACATCTTATATTCGCCGCTACAAAATTCAACATTTTCGGATTCAACGTAAATTTGTATGCCGTTAGAAAATTCAACGATTCAACATTTTCGAGCGTCAATTCTACAAATTCCGAAAATGGTCTGTAGTCAGACTTGCGGCTTCGTTATCATTCATCGTGAGTTCAAGAGACATAGACAGAACGACATCATGTTTCTATGTGTATTAGATATATATGAGGTGTGGACAGACGAACTAAAGTTGGTCCCAAAGGACCGACCAAATGAATTCACAACATAATCAATTTGAGAGAACCGTCCCGGGGGGTTTTTACAGTTGGACCTCACGATGGACAGGCCTACAATTGTAAGGTCGGCATGTATCTCACAAGGGTCGTCGCGGAGATTTTGCGACTGGGATAAATATCATTCTTATTGGTTTTTCGAGTCGTCTCCGAATAAAAATGTAGCGTATTTTTGTGATGAAGACACTAGTGACATTAATTTTGATGACTTCACACATTTTTTTACATTTAGCATTTTTATGTCATAATCACTCACATTTTGTATTCTTGTCAAAGTAGGCTCATTACGGCGAATATTAATTAGAAACATTAAAGATCAAAATAAAAGCATTACAGTATCATTTTGGTATAGCAGAATATACATTTTCTACGTAAATACAAAGTAAAAGCTAGTTTGTGATTGAGTGTCGAGCATCAATTCCACTAGTGTAGTACTTGCCAGAAAAAAATGAGCATGCTGGAAACCAATAAAAATTCCATTTTAAGTAGAGCAGAACAGAGATGACTAAATTCCGAATACGGTAGACCCCTGATTTTTTTTTTCGTGTATCCCGTCATCAAGAAAAAATGATCAAAGATGCATTAAAAAACAAACAAATAGAATTTTATCGCACTTAAAAAAAAATTGCGAGTGTTCCTTATTCGGAATTTAATTATCTTCATTTTGCTATACCCAGAATGGAACGTTGATATCTTTTCCAGAATATTCAATTTGGCAAATACCATTCATCGCAAAAATACGCTCAACTTTTCTCCACGATGGGCTTGAAAAACCATTAAGCATTATACTTTTATTGAACGCAAGCCCAGAGCCTTAAAACCAGATGGCCTCCTTATAATTGTCACCCTATGTATATATATACATACAGAAATACCTAGTGTATAATTTCCCCTCTGTCTTCGTGGGCTGCGATGTGCTCTGCATCTCGAATCAAGAACGTTTCTATGGCCATTTTGGTCCAAAATATACGATTCTCAATGAAGGCTCTATATTTCTTCGGGCGGCTCTCTCTGTCCTTCCCTTTTTTCTGTATCTCTCTTTCCCTCTTTTTGCAACGTGCGTTCATACGGCACCACGAGCTTTTCTTTCGACATAGGCTCACCCTCCGGTTGTCCCTCCTTATTCCTTTCGAACTTGTGTGCCTCATGGAGAAAACGTGGGCGAAGTGTGGGACGAGGGGGATATTCGACGACGGGAACTCTGTCTCGAGGAGATATCCGCGCGAGCGCATTTGGCTCACAGCCGCGTGTGCAAGGACGCAGATGTTCGAGGATTGGCGCTCTCGTTTAAAACCGCTAGTCGAATTCGAATAACGCCGTACGGCTGTCTCGCTTACTCTTAGCAACACTGTTAAGGGGCGCATTTATCCGCATATATATATATATATATATATATATATATATATATATATATATATATATATATATATATATATATATATATATATATATATATATATAGGGTGTGTGTGTGTGTGTGTGTGTGTGTGTGTGTGTGTGTGTGTGTGTGTGTGTGTGTGCGCGCGCGCGCGCGCGCGTGTGCGCCTGCGTGTGCGTGTGTGTGTGTGTGTAAAGCTTCTATGCACGATTGTGCCTAGGAGATGTATACAGCAAGAAGACGGGGTAAAATGGCCCACTGAAAAGCTCACACGTTTTATTTCGAATAGAAATATATTATACATTCAACTCACTCGTTTTATGCAATTTATAAAGAAATAATTATTTCAGCATTTAAAATGTTAACATGGAAAGGGCTTTTAAGGATGTTGAGTCCCAAATCGCAAATGATGATAAAATTCTGAAAATTTGGTATGTTTTTGTATGAAGTATTTCAGAGATCGTGTAAAAATTTCACGACAATTAGGAAGCTCGTTATTGAACAATTAACATTCACAAATTAAATGTTGTTTTATGGAAACTGATGTAACTTTGCAATAAGTTTTTTTTTTTACCTCTCAATTTTATAATATCTACAATATACTGAAAGCAACGGAAACAAAACGAAGTTTATTGATAAATTTTTTTAAATTTCTTTTAAAAATTGTTCTTAACAAAATGTTAATTTTTTAATAACGAGCTTCCTAATCGTCGTGAAATTTTAACACGACCTCTTAAATACTTCATACAAAAACATACCAAATTTTCAGAATTTCCTTATCATTTTTTATTTCAACCCTTAAGGAGGTTGAAGTAATAATGATAGAATTGTGAAAATTTGGTATGTTTTTACATGAAGTATTCAGGAGGTCGTGTAAAAATTTCATGACGATTAAGAAGCTATTTATTGAACAATTAACATTAACATGTTTCATAGGGACTCAACATCCTTAAATCTGTATATGTTTGTTCAGGTAGGCTGAGTATGGGGGCCTGAGTTGGATGGACCCCCACTCCACTGCTATTATGTTGTAGCAGAGTGGAGGGAGCTGCGACGTGCTGAATGCCTGTGATCGGTTGAAAAGTGCCCTCTCCCGACCCTATCCCAATCTTGTAATTAATTTAAAAATTATGTTATCTCAATGTATCAATATTTTTGAAAAATTATTTTCTAAAATTCATATTATTTACATGTACCAGTTGTTTATTACCCGAAAAGTCTGATTATATTTTCAATGCTATGGAATAGTTGCACTTTGTGTAATATCTGTATACTTGCGATAAAATTCTTAAAGTTATAACAATTATCCGTGTTGCGAGAGCGAAGTAAAATTAGCTATTGCCTATATTGGCAGGAAAATCTTAATACACGTGTTGGTGTCAATCGTGTTGAGTTTAACCTACTGACGAATGCAAATCTCTCTCTCCCCGTTTTTTGCTTCTGCTCTCATATTCGTGATTATCTTTTTATTTGCATGTTTTCTTTCATTTTCATGTTTACTTGCGTTTTCAATTCTCGATTTGTGGTCTTTCTATTCGACTTTTCATTGTTACTTGCGCTTTTTTTTGCTTTTATAGCTATATATATTTATATATTTTATATTTTTCATCGAGTCTCTTGTTCACTTCTTCGTAGATCTTTGGCCGAGAAAACAGGTTCGCGTGCCAGGGGACATTGCGATCCTAAAGCCCGAATGAGCCTAATCAAATCTGACCCAATTTTTACCTTCCCGAACTTTTTGCCTCCTAACTTGAGCCAAGCACCCAGCTTACGAGTCTTCTCGTCCGGGTTTCGAGAGTTTCTGCTCGCAAGCATGCACTAAACGTTGAACCCTATTTTTATTTTTATATTCATCATTTGAAACGTTACATCTGAGGATAAAAATATTTTTGAGCGCTTTTTTATTGGCTTAAATTATGTATATGAGGTATTCCACGTGAATCCGGTGGACCCTTTCCCTGACGCCCGCCAATTCGATTTATTTATTTCTATCTGATTCCGTTGACTCTAATAGATACCCTGAATTTTTTCACGATTATCGAAACAACCCTTAGTCAAAAAAAAATTTCCGAAAAAAACGCCCCGATTGAAAAATCTGAAAAAATTCCCAAAAATGCGTGATGATATGTACAAATTTTCAATCTATCACCCGCAGTGGAAGTATGATTTTTTCGTTAAAACTCAAAAAGTTCTGGTATTAATTTTGGTTGAAGTCGTATTTAGCAGTTTTTTTTCTTAAAACCACGTTTTCGAAATCGGGAAGACGCATCACTCTGGCAGTTTTCACCCGATAGACTTGAAATTTTAACTGTAGCTTCTTAGATAAATAAAAAGATCTCAACGATTCATGAATAATTCCGATTTTTATAAACAAATTCAGAGCAATTTTTTCGCAAGAAAAATATTTGAGATGATGCCATTTTGTGAAAGAAAACACATATTTTTTAATAATCGGGTGTACTTCTCTAGCAGAAGTAATGTGAATGGCCAAAAAACAAAAAATCTAGGTGCTCTTCCATCAAAGAATGAGCTGACGTGTAAGTTTTTTCATAACAAATGTTTTTTTGTATACGTCATTACGTGTAGAACACCTCGAAACCTCATTTTGAATTCTTTTTGAGTATCCTCAAAACAATGCCCAAAAATATCTCATTTTTCGGTGAGCCACATGTATGAAACGCCTTAAGGATGTACGACTAGTTCTTTGGGGTTAACAAAGAAGCTAAATTGATGTTACTCAAGGTTGAGTAACTTCACTATTGAGTTAGAGACAAAGTATCAAGAGGGGAAAATGTTGCAGTGTTTCGTTTCGAATACGTTGACATATTTGCAGATTTTTTCAATTTATTTTATAATGTTTTTTTCAGGTCTAGGTGCTTTTGGAAAATTATAAAAAAAAATTGAAAAAATATGACAAAATATCAACGTATTCGAAACGAAACACTGCAACATTTCCCTCTCTTGGTATTTTGTCTCTCACTCAATAATTTTCGAAATACGCCAATCACTTGTTCGGACGATTCTCCGAGGTTCAGCCAAAAAAAAAATTCTGAAAAAATTTAAGCGAATTCAAAAACGAAAATAAAAAAGTTTCTCCTCGTGATATTTTGTTATAAAGGCCATACTTTTCGAGCTAAGCCATCCTACTTATCAGAGTTTCGAGCGAAAATAGTAAAAAAAATCTCCGAGGGAAACTTTGAAAAAATTAAACCCGATCAAGTATAAACTTACGCAATTTTTTGCATTTTTGACATTTCCTCTTAAACTCTATCGTTGTTAAGTTACGTTGCATTTTCCAAAATTTGTCTTTTTTTAGCCAAAAATGAAATAACTTTGCGAAAAAAAATCGTACGAAACAAAAAAAAACGAAGATGGAGCTCCTGCTACCCTGTTCAAGTTTAACATGGATAAAGATGATAAAAGAATTTTCCATAAGTCATGCGCCCGATTCTCGATGGTCGAAAAAAAGGGGAAAAGCAGTCACGTACAAAAGTGTATACCGGGTAAAAAAAAAATCATGAAAAATATTTCGAAAGAGCAAATAAAGCTGAATTTGTTCCCTTCGAAACGCCGTTCGGCAAATGTGGTTATCTTTTTTTTTTTGACGAAACTGTGTAACTTTTAGTGCGACAAAAAATATCGACCGGTGTATCCAAACTTTTGGGCGGCAGTGTATATTGTATATATTATACATTCGTGCGTGTCGCTTATCTCCCCTTTTCGCTGCTACCTACCGTAAAACGGGGTTAAATTGACACTAAGGGTAACTGTGACAGTTTTTGGGGCTCCTCTAACAGAGCGCCAAAATACGGTGTGAATGTGTGCGCACTTAAGTGTGTTTAAATTTGTCGTTCAACTTTATTATAATGCTGTTCAAGTTCATTTTGCTCTCAATGATAATTATCAAACTAATTAAGTGCCTTCAATAGTACCGTAGGTACTTGATATTTTCACGTAAAATGTTTCTTATTATGAAATGAAGTATTGATTATTATGAAAAGTTTCTTATTATGAAATGAAATGAATATTATTATTTTTTTATCAAAATGATGTCAAAGCAGCCCTCAATCTTTGAAACAACTTGCATTCCAATGCCTTCTCAAACAGGCCCTACACTCGAGGTTACTTTGACACTTTTTTTAAATATAAAATCATAGGGGGCAGCGCTTGACGTTTTGTATACTTTTGATAGCCAAAGGACTCATTGTTCTATAGGAGCAGAAAAAGTTGGAATTCAGAATGTTACATAAAGTTACCTACCAAAAAACTTCCAAAACCTCTTCAAAGTAACCCAATTTCGGGGTTGATTGCATTTATCGTACAAGCTGCTAAACTTACCTTCACTATGTACCTTTCTCTATAAATGATTCGAACGGTATGCAATGTGTGTGAACTAGCAGGGTGTTCTGGGGACCTTGGTCCTAGAGCACGAAATAAATACCTCACTTCCTCCCCCCCCCTCTCTCAGTGCGTAAAATATACAACACGTGAAAAATACGCAGCTCTCCTATACAACACGCGCTCGTATACGAGTGAATTAAATTGCCCTGTCTGTATTGAATCCCGTAACACATGCTATTTCGAGTCGCGGGGGTTCATTTTGCCCCACCTTCCGTAAATACATATATACGCGGTGCACCCACGTACGGGGAGTGCTCCTATATGTATATAGGCGCGTATATACGTGCGGGAGGTACGTTCATATAAATATATGTACATATACATATAGGGGCGATAAAAGTTTGTGTGCGGATCGGAGGGAGCGGAGGGCGGGAAGCTCCGTTATAAAGCTTGTATTTATGCGTCGTTTTCACGCTAGCGAATATACATACACGATGCTCGCGTTGCTGTTACGGTGGACGTCGTTGGTGTACTGCACTCGTTTCGGCTTGCGGGGCAGAGGGGGAGAGAGGGGGGGGGCGATAAAGAGGTCGGGGCTGGTTTGCCGAGCACCAGCGTGCAGTGATTTATTATCGTACCTCGTCGGTCTAATAAAGCAAACGGTCCCTTGCGGCTTCCCACTATTCCGACAACCGGGTCGAGCAACCAGGTGAGCCCTCTCGCGTCCGTCCCCATCTCGAGGACCTACTCGGGGACACTGCACGCGGGCTTGTAATCTCCGAAAAATCTTTGACTTTTTTCTTCGGTGTTTCTTCGATAATGTTGGCTCGCGGTGAAACATGAGCCGCGATAAAGGCATGGCGAGCGATGCAAGGATATTGTTGATGACGTTGGAGCTTGCAACGTTCGATTGCACTGGAAACGATTTTTTTAATTGGAGAGCTAAAGTCTTTTGAGCCGATCGACCGTGTCACGCGGCGTTGGCCTGGGCCGATACTTGGATTGGGTGATCGCTCAAAATTGAACTTTTTTTTAACACCCGGAATTTTGTGATTTTTTCCCCGAAAAACGGCCATGTACAATGAAAATTAGATTTATATGGATTATAAAACTTTTTCTTCGAACAACGATTGTGAAGTTATCCATCCGACCGTTGGGCCACATTTTTATACGGAGGCTCGATTATACCTCAATGACGTGGTCCATTTTTGTTTTATTAAATAAGATTTTATACGAAATGAGTTCAATGTATGCTTAATAACATATACCTTTCTCCAAATCCGAAATAAATAACCTCGTAGACAAAAGAAATTCGAAAAAACGGCCCATTTTCGGCCCGCCAGCATATCTTAAGGGGTATCTCATTTTAGACGCTAAAAAGGATAATTTCATGCATTTTTTTGATAGGTTTATATTATAAATATTGATATAAAAGTTGTTACACTTAATGAATGCACTTTCGAAATGCATAAAAGAAAAATTTTATTTATTTAAGCCACTGCTTATAGACGAAAATGGTAGTTAAAAAAATAGCCTAACGAAAATGTAGGTCTGCGCTGTTGATAAAATCTCGGAGATGGATCATCCGAAACAAAAAATCAAACGGTTCTAGATTCAGTATGTTAATGGCTATAGCACATATCATACGATTTTTCATATATGCAAAAATAACAAAATAGCAAACATTTTTCGGAAAGACAAAAAAGACGTGTTTTTTTCACCGTTTTTGGCAAAAAAAAAAAGTAAATGTCAACATTTAGAATAAAAATCCTCGATATGCGCTATAGCTATAGTTGTAGAGAATATGTGGTTAAAATTTCATAAGGATCGATTCAGTAGTTTCGAAGATTTTATCAGCGAGCCGTCAAAAAACGTTGTCTCGAGAAAAACGCGTTTATATTTTGTTTGGGTTACATAAATACATATAAATTTTTTTAAATGTATTTCGAAAGTGTATTTATCAAGTGTAACAACTTTTATATCAATATCTATAATATAAACCTATCATAAAAATAATGAAAATAGCCTTTTTAACGTCTAAAGTGAAAATACCCCTTGAAACTCGATTGGTGTCACATCACCCAAAATCCATTGTAAGTATCATTTGTTGTTTATGTCGGTACACTTTGACATATCACCACACGAGTACACGCTCTCGAAGCGTACAGGTTATGTTCCAACACACCGAGTTTTTTCTCGTCACTTTTCACATATTTTCAAATCGATCGTGCGGTTGAGAATTCCCGAACAGGGTTCATGCAGGAACATTGCCGAATCCAATTGGATCCAAATGAGGACTCCCTGCGGTGGGCCTAACAAATCCCTATAGCGATGTGGGTGCATCTTGAGACTCCCCACCGAATTTGTACGCGGGATCACGGAAGGACATTTCTTTTGGGAGATCCAACAAATTCCAGTTGAGCATTTCAACGAAAAATTCTCAAACGATATGTCAATGGGGAAACAGTCCGGAATTTCGCTTGAATTCCAATGTGGACTACTTATGTGCGGTGTCCCTATGCTCCTCATAGGTACGTGGCAGTAAATTTCTGCCGTGCGTTAAACTTGGTCTTACCTGATTGTTCGCCCTCGCAGCGGCGGTCAGGTCCCTCCTGAGGGAGGGCAGCGTGTGCCTGAGATAAGGAAGGACGAAGCCCTTGAGCGGAAAGTTCGTCGCCTCTTGGAGTGCCGAATGAAACTCTTCCGCGGTCATTGCGCCGCTCTGTACACAAACGATTAAAGGAACATTTTAGTTCACCTTAACATGGCGCGCCCACGTGTGCCAAAACACGCAACCTCGACGTGAGAATAATTGGGCCGTGACGTGTGTTGTGAGCTGGCGATAAATATTTATGCAGTAACAACGGAGGTGGGCGGCTTCAGCGATGTTCCGTGACAAGCAGCGTTGGCCTGGGCCGATACTCGGATGGGTGACCGCTCAGCCTGTATCGGCAGAGGTTTTCCACAGCTTCCCTGTGCCCTGGTGGTATTACGCCACAAGTGCAGGTCGAAACGCTAGGCTGTGGGCTGAGGTGGGACAAATTTGAGCTCTTTTTGCTCACCACCCAATTGTCTACTTTTGAGAAAAAAAATTGTCGCGAAAACTGCGAGCTGTCAAAAACTATTTAAAAGTCGCTCAAGCCTCGCAAAAATTTAAATTTTCAGTAAAAAATCGATGTTTTTCCGTTCATTTCTCACCCATGATTTTTACGCTTTATAATTTTCAAATTGAGCCCGCGAAAGCTCTAGCCGGCCAATGAATATTTAGTGGTCGCTCAAGAGCTTCGAAATTTCCAAATGTCGCGATTTTTTTTTGCTCTCGCTTGTAAATTTGACACTTTGTAAAATTTTCAAAACAATTAATCCTTTTTTTCATTAGAAACGGATTTTTCATATTTACCTCACCCTTCTAACCCGATAAAACGGGGGACCTATGATTTTGTTTACGGACAAAAGCTTTAAGAGGTCAACGGGGTCAAAAAAGAGTGTAAATTTATTTTACCCACAGCTGCTCTGATTGATGTTTGCTTATGTTGATGATTCGTATTATCGATTATAGTGTGCAAAAGTTGTGGTAAATGATGAATTCATTGCACGCGAACAAATAAAAACTAAAAAATTAGATTGTCAACGATTCGGTAGTAATCTTCGTAATAATATTAACGTAATAAAATTCACGCCAATTAAAAATAGGTTTAAATTACCTCAGCGGAATTAACACGATGGGCAGAATATAATTATACATAATATTGATACGTGATAAATGATAAAACTCCATAAATTGTTTTTTGCATATTTGTGGCGGCTTCTATTCAAATTAATTTCAAAACATAGCTGGGTTATGTTCGCCAAACGCATCAGCTGTCACTCGCGACGTTGCTAAGTCAGTGGGTGCTATTTCGTCGTTCTGCCCATTTTCAACCGGAAATTGAACCTTTCTTGTAATGCAGTGCTTCAACTACACGGTGAAGATTGATTTTATTATTTTTTACAATATCTATTATATCCAATCTATCGAATTTCAGTTTTCCAACGGGATTAGTTGGATACGTGAGCAGAAAAACCACGATTACCGCACTTCCGGTTGATCGTCTCCATAAGACGACGTGCTTCGGTAACTCGAAGTGCTCGACTTTGCAGTTTTATTGCGAAAAAACTAAACGGTCAAATTAGCTCAAATTTTGGCAATCGGCGCAAAAAGTATTCGTCAAAACCATATAAAAATGTCAAATCCGAAGGTTTGATTCGTAGTAACGATCGTACCTCCTTAAAGAATTATTTTATGAGAACAAAGATTATAATTCTTCGGTTAGTAGTGTGAGGTAAATTTCAAAAATTTGTTTCTAAAGAAAAACGATTAATCCTTTTGAAAATTTTACAAAGCGTCACATTTGTGAGTTAGAAGAATTCAAAAAATTGGCAATAATTCCAAATTTCGAACCACTTGAGCAGCCACTAATTATTCACTGACCGGCTAGAGCTTTCGCGAGGTTAATTTAAAAATTACAAAGCGTAAAATTCATGGGTGAGACGCGAATGAAAAAAAAAATCGATTTTCCAATGGAAATTTGAATTTTTGGGAGGCTTGAGCGACCTCTAAATATTTTTTGACCGCTCGCAGATTTCGCGGTTTTTTTTTCTTTGAAGATATTTGGATGGTGAGAAGAAGGAGAAAAATAGAGCTCAAATTTGTGTCACCCTACTGTGGGCAAGACGCCGGGGTTGGACTCCAAGGAAGTGTAGCTGATGACGTGACGAGTGTGGGGTAAAAGGGACAGGCTAGTGGGAACACCAAGAGTGTCGTTTTCCAAAAATCCTCACACTTTTCCAAAATTCAACGGCACACCTGGGGAAAAACTGTCGGAAGGACATTCCCGAAGGATGTCCTTCCGGCTGCGAGAAAACTTTCGACGAAAGACTCACCAGCAGGCCGAGGATCAACGTCCGCACGGATTCGCCCGTATCCTGCGATATGTTCGAGGCGAATTGAATGAGCGTACCAAGGAGTCTTTTGAGCTTCCCGTGGCTGGAAAAAATGCCGGTGACGCTTCGTCCTGAAGATCCGACGCCATTGCCGAGGGTCGCGCCTTCGTTGCTCTGATTGTCCTCCTGATGTTTCGCACTCGGAGGATCCTCAGTCTCGGGCTTGATGGCGTGCGATGAGAGCGGACTCTCGTTACCCGACGAGCCCGGCGAAACTAAATGTCCTTCAACTCCGCCTCCTCCAACTGTTCCTCGAACGTACTCGGACTTTGAGACGCTACCGTTCACCTGGTACTGCGATTTCGCCTTATTAATCGTACACGGTGACAAACGGGAGTCCCTCGTTGAACTCGTATCGATGCTCTCGTCTCTCGTGGCTCGCTCGCGCGACGGTGACGGCCCGTTCGGTAATACTGCAACGAGAGTCTTTTTTCCGTTCTCAAGAAACGCCTGTCGCTACCGCGTACGCAATTTGCCCAATAATCTCTATTCTTCATTTACCAGCTGAATAAATACATTTATTTTCCAATAATAAATATTAAGGGATCATCGCTGTTTTAAATTTTCAAAAATAATTTGTTTTCCTCTATCGGATAATGTAGACGGTTATAAACATGGACCTGACATCACCGATTGATCGTAAGTAGACGATTTATGTGAAAATTTCGCACTCGAAACTTTAAGGATGTTGAGTCCCAAATCGCAAATGATAATAAAATTCTGAAAATTTGGTACGTATTTGTATGACGTATTTCAGAGGTCGTGTAAAAATTTCACGACAATTAGGAAGCTCGTTATTGAACAATTAACATTCATAAATTAAATGTTGTCTTGTGGAAACTGATGTAACTTTGCAATAAGTTTATTTCTTTACCGCTCAATTCTGTAATATCTACAATATACTAAAAGCAACGGAAACAAAACGAAGTTTATTGATAATTTTTTTTTTAATTTCTTTTAAAAATTGTTCTTAACAAAATGTTAGTTTTTTAATAACGAGCTTCCTAATCGTCGTGAAATTTTAACACGACCTCGTAAATTCTTCATAAAAAAACATACCAAATTTTCAGTATTTTCTTATCATTTTTTATTTCAACCCCTAAGGAGGTTGAAGTAATGATGATAGAATTCTGAAAATTTGGTATGTTTTTACGTGAAGTATTCAGGAGGTCGTGTAAAAATTTCATGGGGATTAAGAAGCTATTTATTGAACAATTAACATTAACATGTTTCATAGGGACTCAACATCCTTAAACGCGTTTTTCTCGAAATGTCGTTTTTAAAAACGGTCAACACTATCGAAGGAAGAGTTTTCAAGCTATGCGTCTCAAATTTTGACACAAAATTCTTCACGCCATTCTTTGTCTCCCTATGGAAGCTTCTTTTTAATCTTCATATTTTTTTAACGAAAAATGTCAAAGAATAGGCTAAATTCGATATTTTTTTTGTCAAAACGCCGCTATTTTGTCAATTTTGATTTTAAAAAACCTCCATAGCAAGATAGCGACCTTCGTACTGATTAATAATCTTTTTACTCATTTTGTTTTAGAAAATATCTACGGCAAGAACCGTGTACACCGTGAGGACTCCTTTTTTACAAAGACATTTGCAATTGTTGAATAAACGTAAAAAAATTAAGAATAAACGTTTAAACATTTATTTTCTGTTCTTCATGAGTGCTTTGATCCGCTATTTTTCGACCCGTTACACTGTGATGATCCCAAACAGTGAAAAAAGTCCCAAGTAGTGAAAAAAACACTAAAATATTTAATTATTATTATATAGGGATTAAGTTTTTTCAATGAATAATTCGTTGGCATCCCCCAATGACCGATTTAGTGAGCCTAAGTTGCTCTTTTTCGTCGTACATATTAGGACGTTGAAAATATTCTCACTGTTTTCCCACAGATGGCTTTACCCGAACTGCATGCGTGTAGTGTAAGGGGTTTTCACACTTTAGACGCTAAAAAAGGCTATTTTCATGATTTTTTTTTGATAGGTTTATATTATAGATATTGATATAAAATTTGTTACACTTAATAAATACACTTTCGAAATACATTTTTTTTAAATGATGTATTTATGTAACCCAAACAAACTTTAAGCGCGTTTTTTCTCGAAACAACGTTTTTCGACGGCTTGTTGATAAAATATTCGAAACTACTGAACAGATCCTTATAAAATTTTAACTACATATTCTTTACAACTATAGCTATAGCGCGTATAAAGAATTTTGAAGATTGTCGAGATTTACGATTTTTTGTGCCAAAAATAGTGGAAAAACACGTTTTTTTTTTCGAAAAATGTTCGCCAATTTGTTATTTATGCATATATAAAAAATCGTATGATATACGCTATAGTGATTAACATACTGAATCTAAAACCGTTTGATTTCGGATGATCCTTCTCCGAGATTTCGTCAACAGCGCAGACCTACAATTTTTTAGAGCATTTTTTTAAGTACCATTTTTGTTTATAAATATTGATTTAAAAAAATGAATGTATTTCGAAAGTGTATTTATTAAATGTAACAACTTTTATGTCAAGTTCTATAACATAAACCTATCAAGAAAATTCATCAAAATAGCCTTTTTGACGCCGTGACGTTACGCGTTGTTTTTTAAACGAGTTTTCTCCTCCTGGCCAGAATCATAAGCTATATATGATGAATTATAGCTATCATATAGCTATAATTGTCCGATTTCCAATGTAAAAGAACAAAATTTCCGTAATTCCAATAGCTATTGTTAAACGTATCCGTTTATTTAGTTCCGTATTCCTTAAGCCCCCAAATATAAGTAAAAGTTTCGTCAAAATTACACTTTTTTTAACACCCGCCATTTTCTGATTTTTTTTCTCAAAAAGAGGCCACGTACAATGAGCACTACATTTATATAGAATATGAAATTTTTTTATTTTTATTTTTCAGACCAACCATTATGTTATGGATCTGGCTGTTGGACCAAGTTTTTTTAATAAAACGACTGTATTACACCTCAATAGTGTTGTTACTTTAAAAAATGTTAATACACATTTACACGAAACAAGTTCAATGTAAGCTTAATAACATATCTTTTTCAAAATCAATTTTGCAAAATCGAAAAAATCAACTTTGCAAAATCAATGCAATTTTAAACATCTGTAAGTACGATTTGCTTTCGATTACTTTCGACTTGCGAATTACTTTCGACATTGATACTTGCATTTTTCGAAAACTCGTAATTCGTCTAAAAGTAATGATCTCGAGATTAGAAGGAAAAAAAAGTTCTATCCTTAGGCTCAGTTAGAATTACTTGTTTGTCTATTCGAGTTCGAACGCAGACAGCGAATTTCTCGTGCAAATCAAATGGGGAACAAGCGAAAGAATCCAGCGCTACTTGCCTTCTAGAGAGTCCGAATCTCGAATTTCCTTTAATTTAATAATACTGTTCGAAGCGACAGATTAATTTATTTATTTTTTCTCGACCCAGCCCAATACACATGCGTCCTCGTTGTCGATTGTTCCAAGCGCGGAAATATCATAGCGCAAATGCGAATATCTAATTCTGGCTGCGTTACGTAAAGCTTATTACAGTTCTTCACAGAGCCCTTACTAATTTCAAGAAAAAAAATCAAAAATCATACTCATGTACACCAAAAAACAAAAAATCCTTTATCCACACTCATGATTCTGCAACGAAATGTTATTTTGAAGGTGATACATTATTTTTCCGAAGGTGACTATGTATTTTGATAATCTACCCCAAACGATCGGGCAATTAGTGAGTTACCTGCACTGATGAGACTTTCCTGTGATGGTCGAAACCAGTCTCGAAAAAGAGGATTGTGTGTGTGTGTGTATATATATATATATATATACAATCTCCTTTTTCTACCTTCTTATATATACATAGGAGAATGTATATATGCAAAAACTATGCGGTAGCAATGCAGCAAATAACAATTTCTATGCGTTGCTCGGTCGTGTAATTCTTCATGACTAAATCTCAATACTTCCTGAAGCTAGTACCCCAAGATAAGTACTCTATATCCGCCACAAAAAATGGCGTGCAAGTCAATATGTCGGGTCATTTTATTGAGACATCTTTTACACACGCACACACACGCGCGCGCGCACACACACACACACACACACACACATATATATATATGAGGTATTTGACGTGAATCCGATGGACTTTTTCCCTGACCCCCGCCAAAACGATTTATTTATTTTTATCTGATTTTATCGACTCTAAAAGACACCCTGAATTTTTGTTACATTTTTCGCAATAATCCTTAGTCAATTTTTTTTCCGAAAAAAACGCCTCGATTTAAACATCTGAAAAAATTCCCGAAAGTGCGTCATTGTATGGCAAAATTTTCAAGCTATCACCCGAAGTGGAAGTATGATTTTTTCTGTGCTGAAGACGACTTCAATTGAAGTTAATACCAGAACTTTTTAACTGCTAACGAAAAAATCATACTTCCACTGCGGGTGATAGTTTGAAAATTTTCACATATAATCACGCATTTTTGGGATTTTTTTCAGATTTTTAAATCAGGGCATTTTTTTCGGAAATGTTTTTTTTTACTAACGGTTGTTTTGAAAAATGTAAAAAATGCAGATAGAGTCAATGGAATCAGATAAAAAAAAATACATCGAATTGGCGGGGTATATATATATATATATATATATTAAAATACAAGGTATTTGGAACCAACGCAGAATGTATAGGGACGAAATTTATCTAAATCCGGTCAATACAAGTGAGTATATCACAAGAGGCGGTTGATATTTCCCCTATGCCTGAACAATGACGCCGTGGTAATAACGCGCGGATTGAATTTATATATATATATATATATATATATATATATATATATATATATATATATATATATATATATATTCGTACGTGTGTGAACGTACAAACACATTCACACGTATATATTCCTCAAGCCTCGTGGACGGTGGCGATAGCTCAACGGTGAAATTACTATATATATATAGAAGTAGAACCTCTCGTAGTTGTACAGCCGTCTCTCCACTAACACGGTAACGCGCGCCCGCCCACGGATAACATGCAATTACGGGTCGTGTCATCCACCTTGGCTTGTTCCCATTCTCTCGCGCTCCGCGCGCGCTCTTGCTGCGTTATCGCGTGGAGAATATATACCTCTTCGTCTGCCTGCCTGCCTGCTGCCGCTGCTTCCTGCCAGAAAGCCTTCCGTGCTTTCTCCGCTCGCGGAAATTCACGCTTATATATATATATATGCGTGCGCGCGCGTGTGTGTGTGTATGTGTAGGTGTACATATGCACACACGCACGCGCGCGTCCATATGGAGGCTGCAGGCTCGCGCTCATAGCACCCCGAGACAACGGAGAGATGAGCGCGCGCTGCAGAAATGCCGATGTATAGTTCGGCGGCGGCGGCAGCGAGGAGTAATAATAATACACGTTGGATCTCACAACGGAAAACCAGATCAACGTGTTCAAGAGAGAATAAACAAAACAAAGAAAATTTGGATTTTTATTCCGTTTTTAGCAAAGTAAAAAACGAGTTTTTTTTAGTATACAGAAAACTTGTTTTCGTTAATATCCTTGGTGTACAACGCTTAAGGAGACTGCATAAGTTTGAATTTTCGAAAACACGATTTTTTACTATATAGTCTTATAACCTGGGGTCTTATAACCTAGGGACTTATAACCTATAGTTGTATAACCTAGGGTCTTAAATTTGCAGCAAAGAATTTGTAAAAATTTAAAAAATGGACCGAATTATCACGACTTTTGTGAAGAGCATGGTTGAAAACAATTTCTATCGCACAATCGTAATATCGTTTTATATAGTATGTTTAGCCGTTTGTTGATAACAATTGATTAAAGTTGTTTCTGTTCGAAAATCGAACGTTTTTTCCACGGTTTGCCATTTTCGTGATTTTCAAAAATTCAAACAAGTTTATGATCGTAGGAAAGTTTCATTACCATACTAGAAGTACATTTTTTTATTTTTCATTTCAGATCACCATAGTTGCCAGCGCCAACTAACACGATTGATGATACAGCAATGACGACAGTTTCTTGAAATAATAATAACTTCATAGTTTATCGATTTTTGCAATAAAGAAGAACTCAAACCTACGAAGACTATGTATTAATTGTGTGTAAAGTCCCGACATCATCATCCCAATACTCTCATCACAATGAAATACTGAAAACCCGCCTGGTTATTGGGCTTCAAGCATATGCAGCCGACGATGTCACCCTAATATTCGTTCCCTACATACAGATGGACCGTTCTTCCGACATAACCGCAAGCAAAGCCGCGGGTAACCGTTGCATTTTGTGTGTGTGTGTGTGTGTGTGTGTGTGTGTGTGTGTGTGTGTGTGTGTGTGTGTGTGTGTGCGGGCCGATTTTTTGTTCTTCTACAAGTGACATATACATTAAGGTAGTACTAGCGGATTGACTAATCAACGGAAAATCTATAAACGATCGAATCTGAAAAGGGTAAAATATAATACATTTGGGTATAATAACAAACATGATAAGGAAAATAATTATTTGAGAAGTGTATGCGATAACTGCGTATCATATTATAGAAATAAAGTATTAAAATAGCAATCAAATTTGACTTGAGTTGTCACTGGCCGCCGTTTTATAATTCTGGCAATATCCGTGGCAAGATGTACTCAGGTGCTTTCGATAAATGTCGAGTGTGTGTTTGTTTATCGTATGTGTAAGCGTGTGTTTGCAGTGTGTGTGAAATGTGCATATTGTAAAGGGAAAGATGACAAACGGGGCTAATGGGCGCAAAAATTAGTCGATTCAATCGAAAATATCTCCTCGAAATGTCCCGTAACCTATATTTCCCACGGAACATACGTGACCGCGACAGTTTTCTTGTTATTTATCGCTTTTCTCATAGCTCCGATCTAATCGCGAACTATCGTTATTTCCGTTTCAATGTTTGATCCGCAAGGATCCTCCACAAGTTGCGGGTCGAATGCATTTATTTCCTGAATTAATTACTATTGTATTTAGCCGGTGAGGCATGCAGAGTTTTCGCGCACGTCATTCTGTATGTCTATACTGGAGCATATAAAAAAATCAATTTTCTTTCTAATGCGGAGCTTCGTGCACATACTACCTTAATCAAACGTCCTAGAAATTAGATATGCGTCAACGCTGGACCAAAGTAATGAACGTAGGAAGAGGATGGGCTTGCAATTTTTCCGACCACCCTAGTTACCCACCCCGCCCCGCTGGCCCCCTCACCTCACCGCATTTTTCTCCGCAGCGTCCATCTTCACCTTCTAGCTCCTTTGCTCCACTCCATTTATCCTTCACCTCCGTATATATGAATTTCAGACGCTAGTCAGGGAGGGAGGGAGAGAGAGAGAAAGAGAGAGAGGCAGAGAGAGAGAGAGGGAGAGAGCCGAGGGAGGGGGCACGGCCGGGAAGGATCGGGAAGGAGAAAGACCGCGAGAGAATACGGAGGCGATGGTAATGGTACAGATCTCGGCTGCTACTACTTGCTGCTACTCGCTGCCTCTGATGTTACTGTCCCTTCGACCAGCTGTTACTTCCTATCCGGCAACCGCTCCCCCCCTCACCTCCCGCGGTGTCGTCGCCTTCCACCCTCTCTTTCGTCTTCTCACCCTCTTTTCCCCTCTGCCTACCGCTCCCGATGTTCGGCGCCGCGTTTCCTCGTCTCGCTCACCTTAACCCTTTCAACCTCAAGCTTCACTTCAATTCTCTCTTTTACTTTCCTTCAATATCTTTCTATTCTTGCACATACATACTAATAAGTGGCCGTATATACGTGTGGCTGTTCAGTCCATATGCAAATATAGTGTGTGTGCGTATATATACATATATACATATATATATATATATATATATATATATATATATATATATATATATATATATATATATATATATATATACACAGGTATGTATAAAGTGGTATAACTTACATCGTAGCTCCAGCATGATCGACGAACTTTCATCAACACTACGATTGACGCGACGCGAGAAATTCGAATGGAGATGTCATTTGAGGAAATGAAGAAATTACTGTAATTGCTATTCTGCCGTAACAATAATAACGATTCAAGCGATAGTAATAATGAGGATGAAAAGGATATGATAATATAAAGAAAAAGTAATGATAATAACAACAATGACATTCAAAATTAGCACTCAATAATAACTCAATAACGAATCCCAATTCTACTAATTATAACTCAAGAATGAAGCTCGATAACAACAGTGATAATAATAATAGCGCAATAATAAAACTTATTTATAATAATAATTATTATTGTTCAACTGCAAACTGAGTAAGTGCAAACTGAGGAAGCGTGTTTCCCGCAGCAATAAGTCGATTATCATAATACAAATAAACGAATAAGTATTATTGTTATTTTGTTATTATGATGATAACTCAAGAATAAAGCTCAATAATAATAACAATTATTATAATTCAATAATCAAGCTCGCCAATAATAACAATAACAGATATTTGAATACAAAATACAAAAATATTTAACTTTCCAGAGTCTAAAGAGAAATTCCTACATTCCGAAAGAATAATGTTCCGTACACTAAAAAAAAAGTTTTCAACGAAAAACGCGAACGTGTTATCGAGAAAAATATCGTCACTTGGACGAAAACTTTGACTTTCAGGTGCGTGGTCCTAAAATTCAAAATTTAAATTTTTCAGTTACTTTTCAAAAATTCAGTGTACACGACGTCTGATCCTACCGACCGTGACGAAACCCGGCACGTTTCGAAATATATTTTGAGCAGTGCTCGGTCATGAAGAATGGGATGCGAATAAATCGGTTCCGTTAAAGAATTGGCAAACGAAAAATTGCGGAAGAAAATCGAGTGATTCAGGGTGCCAGGGGGGAGGAATAGGAAATGAGCTCGAAGGCCGCGCGGACTGTCCGAGCGTTCTCGTCATCGCGTGTATTTTTATTCTCACAAGCGAGAGCTATATGTACAGGATAAAGGGTAAGTTGGACTCTTCAACACCGTACCGCGAGACGCGCGAGAGTGAAGGATCGATACGCCGCACGTGCTTCCAACAAGCGCGCACACAGCATTGAGAATCGCTGGAGGAAGTAAGTACGGTGGGACTCAGCTGTCGCCTCCTAATTGCCGGGACAATGCAACAGATGGCTTTGATCGCAATCCCCCCGCCCTTTCCTCCGATGCTTGTACTCCTTCTCATCTCATCCCCACCCCCTCCTGCTTCTCCAGTCCTCAAGTCCACCATCCCCTTCTCTCTCTCTCTTTCTCTCTTCTTACAGTCTCAGTCCCCCTCTCTTTCCGTTTCACTACCACTGTCTCTTTAACTCTGGCACTTGCTCTTCCGCTTCCGCTTTGTCTCTTAGTCCGGAAGCTTCACTTCTTTCTCTCTCTCTCTCTCTCTCTCTCTCTCTCTCTCTCTCTCTCTCGCTCTCTTCTTCTTCTTCTTCGTGGTGCGCTCTGGCTGCATCCTGAAGAGATACGAACTTAGTCGCGCACGCTCTGCCTTCCCCATAACGGGAAATGCAGCAATGCGTCGATATTGCGCGCGGTCACTTCGATACGCCCCCTCACCCTCCGTCCTTCTCATCGCCCCCGCAAATCGTCCGCTCTAGTCAATCTACATATTCATTTCCACCCGGGACAAAATTCATTTTTAAATGCAAATACAGGTGGAAGACTCTTCTCGAAGAAGAGACACTTCTTTCGGTCGTGCTCGGTTACCGCACGCCCCCGCACCGCCAGAGTTACCATAATTTTTCTTTATTTTTCCGAGAAACGAACGAGCGTTCCATGGATTTTTCATTTTCCGAATGCAAATAAGTCATTCGCGGTCGTCACTTTAGTCATGCTATTTTACTTGCTCGTTATTGTGGAAGCTCGGAGCTACCATAGATGTGCGGAACAAGACGGCTCGCTCGCACTGAATATACTTCTGTGCCAGTTCGACTCTTATTTTTGAATGCAAATATGTAATCCGACTTCGTCACTTCAGGCTTTTTTAGTCGGCTCTCCCTTTCCTTTTTTTTCTCTCTGTGCTTCCAGCATCCTCATGGAACAAGCTTTTTTGTCTATTCGCTTAAATCTGCATACACTTCTACCCACGTTAAGATTTGATTTTTACATGCTAACGAAGTTCTCGGAATCATCAAAGTTCGCTGTTCTTGTGGTTCGGTATTTTTTTGTAGGGTAGCATGAGTGTTTGATTTATTTAAAAAAAGTAATTTTCCCTTTAAAGCCTCGGCTTACTAATACACAGGGCTTCTGGTTATTCGTCACGATCCCGTGAAAGGGTTGTAGAACACGTTTTCCGCTATCAAATAACGCAGTAATGCTTCATGGAAAATTGAATCATTTTTCGAGATATTATTGTTTTTATTGGTTTTTTTAACGTTAAAATTAAAATTCATTTTAAACAACTGTTGCATGGAATAAAAGTTGTGTTTCATGTGTAGTTCGGGACCACAGTAACAACAATAAAATAAAAATAATCATTAGACTTGCCCAGTTTTGGACCCCGAATTTAAAAATGATTGCTGATTATTCTTATCTTACTGTTGATAAGTCTTTGTTACTGTGTCCTCAAACTACAAATAATTGGAAAGTTCGATTCTATACGATAGTTTTTTTTATAAATTAATTTACAAAGTTGGCCAGCCCTTACTTTAAAAGAAAATATAATAATAAAAATAATATCTCGAAAGTAGTGCACTTTTGCATGAAGCATTACTGGGGTATTTGATAACGGAAAACGTGTCCTACAACCCTTTCACGGGATCGTGACCAATAACCCTGCCAAGCCCCCCCCCCCCCCCCCACACACACACACACACACAAATCCACATTTAACCTCCAACTTATATCGAAACAATACAAAAATAATAATAATCATTCAATGTAATATAAATATAAATCATGCTTAGTGTTGTATGTAAAATATATAGTTACTGCCAAAAGTAGAGTATTGCTTATCGATATTTTAGCAGTTGCATGAATTATGCACATATGTTAACCGCAACTACTAATTTCACAAGTATACGTTTATTATTCAATGCTATATACTATAGTAGGTTTACAAAAAAATGGACAATCCCTGACACTATAAAAAATGTACTCCACCATATCCTTATCTTAAACAGGGCTAAAATATAAATACGTTAATTAAAAATGGTGCCTGTGGTTTGTGGCGATGGTTATAGTGAGTTGTACCATATTTTAAGATACGAACTACTAACTACATAGTAACGTATGCTCTACAAGAACAGAAGGTGAAATACAAGAAGAAGTGTTGACCTGATATTCCATTTTTGCAAGGCAACAAAACATATTGGGAGTACAAATAAGTCTCCGCTGTTTGACCAAAGATGGCCCCACCAGGAGGTTATGGTTGAAATTGTCAGATGTAAAACGTTATACCGTATGGTTGGACGTTTGGCTAGACCATAACCTTGAAATATCAGCAATTTTGTATCAGCATCACATAATTTTTTTCGTGCGGAAATGTCGAGTTTCCAGCCGACTAAGCTTCATTTGCGGGAACTTTTGATTTACTTCTTCAATTTGAAGAAATCTGCAGCTGAGGCGCATCGATTGCTTGTAGAAGCATATGGTGAGGCTACTTTGGGTGAGAGAAGCTGTCGTGAGTGGTTTCAAAAGTTTAAGGCCTTAGGCCAAAGTAACGGGTATAAAATCATGTGCGAATTTGACAATTTTTTTTCGTATGAAAAAGTGATTCACTCATAAAATTAATTACACATCTATTTAGTATGAATATCAAGCTGTTAGAAAAAATATATTTTTTTTTCGATGTACAAAATGGCCAACTACTCGAAACTTCTCGAAACAGCTATTTCCAATTGGCGTGACAAAGAACTTCAACAATTTTCACTCGATTTACGTCAAATCTATAAGTTATGTTCCTAATTGCATTTCGCAGAGAAGTACGTACGGAATTTCTGATTAATCAAAAACTTTTTATTTTATGAGCAGTTCTAACGAATTTTTTCACTGAAAACTCATTTCTTAGGTTCACATATCTACAACTTTTGAATAAAACAATATTTTTTAAATTCCGTACGTACTTCTCTACACGGAGAGAATTAAATGTTAAAAATTACCGTGCAGTAACGGTAACCAGATGACAACCCTGAAACTTCGCTTATTATTGTTGGGTAGAACACAGATTTTCACGAAAATAAAATAAAATTTCTTCTTCAGATAGAAAATTTTACCAGATTTTCTAGTAAATTTCGATGTGTAACAAAATACGCAAAATTTAAATTTGAAAAATATATAATATCAGCGAAATTTTACTGTGCATTTTAGTATTTTATGCCTTTCAGAAATGTCTATAAAAAAGTATCGTCTTTATAAAAGTTATTTTAAGATTTATTATAAAATTTAATGAATGTTACAGGAAAATGTATTGTGCTCTCGGTAAAAATGATCGTGCGCGCTTGGTTCAAATTATCGTGCGGTACGGTACGGGAATTTTGAGGCACTGCATTGTAAAAATTCCCCTTCATTCCTTTCACTTCAAAATGGTATGGTGGTGGGGGTAAGTAGGGGAGCGCGATTTCTTTATGGCACGATGGGACTTCCCAAAAAAATTTCGTCTAAACTGCGTACATCGCCGGTTCAGTTTAGCCTGAAGCCTCAGTCGCATGCAGTGTCTCGCTGCGAGAAAGTGACACGTAGCGATCGTGTTAAATGATGACGAAGTAATATGTGCGCAAATTAGTCACATCACTCGAGCCTACGATGGTACAAAATGTATTATAAATAAATGTTAGTATTAAACGAAAAACAAATTCTAATGATTCAATTTGTCTCCTTATCCATTTGTTGACTATACCAATTTATATGGAAGAAAAAAATGTTCCCAACAAAAAACAAACAGCATTAATTTCTACCAATTTTTCAATAGTAAATAATATTCATTATTATTATTATGGTTATTGTTATTTTGGTTATTATTATGATTATTATAGCACCAGTTTTTGAAGAAAAAATACATTTTATTAAGGATTTCTTCAATCGAAGAATTTAAATTTTACCAGCCTTATAGGGAATTGTATTGGAGGATTCGGCTTCGATCCGGCCAGTGAAGGTTATTCCAAAGTCAATAGTGGAATTCGAAGATGTTTACGTTTCGGCCCTCTGGTTCGGGTCCTCTTCAGAAATTTTATTTTTCTGTATACAATATGATACACATTTTGTCATAATAATGTTTTTACATTATTATGACAAAACAAACATTATTATGACAAAATGTGTATCATATTATATACAGAAAAATAAAATTTCTGAAGAGGACCCGAACCAGAGGGCCGAAACGTAAACATCTTCTAATTCCACTGTTGACTTTGGAATAACCTTCACTGGCCGGATCGAAGCCGAATCCTCAAAGACTATCTTGTCATCTACACGGCCGCACACATCTCTGACTCACTTATAGGGAATTTTTCTTCCGAGGTTGACGCAGGTAAATTTTACTGTGAAGCACCGTAAAAATAACGTACGGCGCGGTTGATAATTTTTAACCGACAGTAGGTAAATTTTCGAACATACATGCTAAATTTTACTGTCTCCAATTTTTACCCTTCTTGTATAGTAAAATTTGAACTACGTATTTGAAATTTTCTGTAACGTGAGTTAAAAAAAACTTGACGCATACGAATTATTATGTTTTTCTCACTTGTCACCACATTGAAATATATCACGGTAATTTTTACCGTGAAATTCACCACAAAAATTCCTTTTTAATTCTCTCCGTGTAGGTATTCTAATGTAGATTGACGAGAATTTTGTTTTTTGTTCTAGGTAAAAAATTGTGGATGCTAAATATCACGCCGCGGAGCGCCTAAAAAAATATAACAAAAGAAAATATTAGAAGTCGGCCATTTTACACATCGAAAAAAAAAATGTCTAACTTGATATTCATACTAAATAGATGTGTAATTAATTTTATGAGTGGATCACTTTTCCATACGAAAAAAATTGTTGAATTCACACATGACTTTATACCCGTTACTGTGGCTTAAGGCCTTAAGAACGGTGAGTTTGACGTCGAAGACAAAGAATGTAGCGGAAGGCCGAAAGTGTACGAAAACGCGGAATTGGAAGCATTATTGGAGGGAGATTCGTGCCAAAGGCAAGAAGAACTTGCACTTCCATTAAGAGTGACTCAACAAGCAATTTTAATTTGAATAAAACATAAAGTACCGTTCTTTCATAATAAATGCCAAATTTTTTTTTTTAACGGCCGAGACTTATTTGTACTCCTAAGTGTTCGTGAGGCACGCGTAGTTCTTAAAACCACTAGGCAGTGGTTCTTCCAACCGTAAATGATTTGCGTCTTCGCTATAGGCAAACATTACCATAATTTTTTTTTCGAATGATCACTCTTCATAAGGTCTTCTAACAAATTATACTTGACAAACGTTAATCGTAATCACCTGAATTGAACAAACTTGAAAATAATAGTAGAAGTTCGACTGAACAAAACCTACCGTACGATATTCACCATTAATATTCGTGCGCCGATTTTGTCATAGCACCAAATTAACCAGATCTATATTGTCAAGCCTTTTACGATAGTTAATAATTATTTCGGGGATAATAGACAGTTAGACACGTCACCCGAATCGCATGTTTAGATTACAGCAAGGATACCGGTTCAATAATATCGGAAAACCGGACCATCGGACCAAAAATCGGATCTTAAAAAACCACCATTGTGCTCGAACAATACCGATATTTCGATATTAGAGTTAAAAACATTAAAATAACATTATTATTGCTATTATTTTCATTTAGGTTACTTCTTGTTTTTTTACTATGTTTAACAGCCTTAAAATATTATTACCTACATAAAATGTATTCGAAGTGTCAATTTATTGTCGAAAAACGATAGCGAATTTTGTTATTCCCTCTTTTACTTTTACTTTATTTTTACAATTTACTTTTACTATTTACTTTTGTTTTTTGCAAATACTATGGACTCTTCTCTAAGTGTAGGATACAGTATAATATTTATTGCAATGACATGTGTACAAGGAAAGTATATTCTGAACTCCCTATGTCTGTGCCACGTTGGCCTTCCGAACATTAAGCTGTTTTGCAGACTGTCCTTGAAGTCTTTAAAATTGCCTCTCCTCGACTCACTCTTCCTCCATTTGATTATTCCATTCCTCTTACCAAGAGCTTTTTCCCTTTTTTTCTATCCAGCATTTCAAAATTTTATGTACATCGCTCCATACATTATTCATATAAACATTAACATACAATATTTAAATTTGACATGACCTGATGAATAAAATATTCTGCCAATATATTATTCGCTTTTTCGAAGAGTTATTTCGGAAAAGCGAGGTCTGCAAATGATTTTTAAAATCCACTGGACGTATCGATATGTCACCGGAAATTCTTGTCAGTCGCGTTACTCCGATGTACATGAGGAGGCGCGATCGCACACAGATAAAATCGACTTGGCCTCACTAAATCGGCATTGGATGACTTCAGGGAATTGTTTATTAAAAAATTAAATATTAGATTATCCTAGGAGGTCAACAATGTGTGAAATTTAAAAAAAATCGATTTTTTCGGCATTACCCGATTGTGTAGACGGTTATAAACATGGACCTTGCATCGCCTATTGATCGTAAGGAGACAATTCCTATGAAAATTCCGCTCTCGAAACTTTAAACGCATTTTTCTCGAAATGTTTTTCAAAGCAGTGCACACTCTCAAAAGAAAAGTTTTCAAGCTGTTCGTCTCAAATTTGGAGACAACATTCTTCAGGTCATTCTTTATCTTCGTATAGAAGCTTTTTTTAAATCTTTATGTTTTTTAAGGAGTATGCATAACCTTGGAATTCAAAAAAATTGACTGGTTTATTTTATTTTCTTATTGCGTAAAGTCTTGACTTTGCTTTGGTTCAAAGATTTTGTAAAAATTCCAATAATGACCGAGTTATGGCGATTTTAGTAGAGCAGGTCAGAACGTCCCATTGCACTACGACTCTCGTGCTGCGTGGTGCAATGCACGGTTTCTAAGGGCATTCATATGACTTTGTCCGACCAGGCTGTTTGATTGTTTCACGGTGCAGGGATCGCTGATTGAAGGTACGAAAAAAATTGTGATTTTTTCTCAAGCAAGTAGTCCATACACCAATGCACTTCCTGACGATAAAATTTTTCGAATAACTATTGAAACGAAAGAGTGAATTTTATAGATGGAAATTTTAAATAAAAGATGTTAATTTTTTTGACTAGCTCTATCAGTAATGGAGATATAAGCGACGAAAATTAATCGCATCACCTCTCACTCATCGTTTTGTCCCTTTCACTCATCGTTCCGTCTTTCCCATAAAATTGTTCCTTGTTCATATCTCCATTACGAATAGAGCTGGCGAGAAAAATGATAGAGACATTGTTTATTGTCAATTTGAAAAGAAACATCTTTCATTCCAAACTTTTTTCTGCAAAATGCACTTTTTCATCACGATCGTCATTATAACAATTAAACTGTTTATAACGAAAAAAAAACGATTCTAGAACGAAATAAATGTCCTATTCGTATTGCCCGTACCCGAAACGATTAAGAACCACCGAAGATATTGAGCAGACCTAAACATTTACACGAAAATTGTATACGGTAAAAGTGGATTTAGTATGTTTTCTTCGCTTGCGTTTATCTCGAAAGTATGCTTTGCAGTTTGGCGTACGTCATAGTTCAAAATCTAATCGTTTGATTTACTTCAAATTTGGATTGGACATATTTTGTAACATATTTAATCGACTGACCGGATGATTATTCCATATGTTCCTCCGTTTGTTAATAATAAACGTTGAAAGTCGTTATTTTTGGCCCACAATCGACTTTTTCTTTAAAAACAGTGCAATTCATGCAATTTTTTAAATTTCGAAAAAGTATCCAGTGAGTCTGTAGCTGTACCATTAAACTCAAAGTACATTTTTCCATTTTTGACTTTAGATGAATCCACTTACCAGAAACATGTACACGACCAAGCCGTGCGATGGCTACCGCCCTGAGATTAAATAACAATGATTACGTTGTTTGTATATGCTTTGCAATAAAAAAAAACGGTGACATGTGGAGACTATGTACTATCTGTGTGCGAAAGATCGACCTAATAATCCCAATACCGGAGACGAAAAGAAACATTGAAAATCGATCTGTTTTTTTAACTTCAAGATTATGCATATCCCTTAACGAAAAACTGTCGAAAAAGTAGGCAAAATTCGATACTTTTTTCTTCAAACCGCCGCCATTTTCATAAAATTGGGCAAAAATCAGTTTCGACAAAAAAAACCTCCATAGCAAGGTAGCGGTTTTCATACTGATTAATAATCTTCCTTCAAATTTTGTTTCAAATAATAATGCTGATTTTCAATCATTGAAAAAAATGAAAAGTAAATAAAAATAAACGTTTAAAAATTTGTTTTCTGTTCCTCACAGGTGCTTTAATTCGATATAAAAAAATCAGACTGATTAGCGTACTTTAATCGACGAAAAAAAAGACGCGAAACTCAGCTATTTTTCGACTCTCGCTACACTTTGATGAACCCTCAGGAATTATTTACTCCACCGAACCAGCGAATACTCGAAGCAGCCAAATGTTTTGGTATTTTATCTGCATATACAGCGGGCCACTTGTGAAACAATTTTGTTCATCCGCGTGATTTTTTTCTCCGTGCACTGCCTCGCGGTCGGTATG